>OY744517.1:189042336-189642336 GCA_963556195.1 Sepiola atlantica | reverse complement strand
CTTTTAAAAACTTTTTTTTTACTTGAATGTTTTCCTTTTTTTCCCTGTGTTCTCTAGCGTGTTTTGATGGATATTACTAAAAAATATTTTCTTCTTCTTTTAGGCTGGTGTAATAGAAGGAATTGTGATAATGGCTGTTATTGGATTTATAAGGTTAGTTATTTATCTTAACTTATTTTTGTCTCTATCATTGGTACTGTAGCTCATTGTAAAAAAAAAACAATTTTAAATTTTAAAAAAAAAATACATGCATGTTAACGCTGGAAATTTGTATGAGACAATGAACTAGGAATAAAACCTTTTTCAATTTTATAAATTTCTGTATCCTCTCCCCACTTCCTTAAAGAAACATGCAAATACTTATTTCTATATAAAAAAAATCAATATAATCACATATATTTACATTTTTTTCTCTGAACCAGAATTTTTTTTTATATTTGCATCTTACATGATATTAAGGAAAGATGGTAGGAAGGAATCATGTTAAGGAGGTATGAAGAAATGGTGAGCAGGAGGAAGTTGATAATTGAAATACAATAGAATTATGATTTCAGGAGAGACACAGCAAGGAAAAATGGAGGCATGAAAAATTATATTAATAGAAAATTGTTATTAAAATATTAATTTTACTCCTCCACCCCCAAAATAAAACACTCTGTGTTCACCTAGTGGTCTAGCTCCCGATGTTGGATAGGGGCTCTGTGAGAGATGGACGCATCTGTTGAGACGGGTTTGACTTACGCGGTTGTAGCGGAGTCATCCCATACAGTTTAGTTCTGTGTGTTCCCACGGATGCACGGTGACAGCTGACACGACCTTGGGGTTACGTGAGCACAGTGGGCTGGCAAGCGGACATATGGATTTTTAGCAACTTTCTAAAATCATTACGAAACCTATATATTTGAATAGCTCAGAGTCTGAGGTTGCAAAAAATGGGCTCATTTGTCTTCTAATTCCAATTATTTCTCAAGATATGCCCGTTTGAAGTTCGCGTATTTTGAATTTTTGCAAAATCGCGACTATAGTGATTTTTACCAAGGTGTAAATTTGGGTGCACCTGAAGAATTGCTGAAAATTTCTACCAGAAAGCCCTAAATATATCCTATAAGCCTCTTAGATAATGCCAGATGCCCTAAATTTACTTCATTATAAAAAATGGGACATATGAACAAGTTGTTGACCTGTTTTTTTTTTATTTTTCCACAAGATTTACCATAAAAATGAGCATTTTTTCCATAAATAAACGACAAAAATTGCCCCCGGCCGGCATATTTTAACGAAAGATTGCAAAAAAGCCCCGAGATGAAATTTCTCATGCTTCACAAATAAGAATCTAGACATAGAAAGCTATCATAATCCAATTGGATGAAAAAAATCACTCTCGAGAACCATTTTAATTCTAACATACTGAAACAATTTGATCAATTTATCAGATTGTATACATCGATTATGGGACTAGAGTGACCCCAGTGTCATGAAGGACAGAAAGCGATTAAATTGCAGACATTGTAAAGGGACAGGGCACAGTATTCGTAGCTGTGAGCAGCTCAAAGCTGCGATACTTGGGTGTAACACAGAGTAAGAATCTTTGTTGTGCTTTCTGACGGATGATGCATAATGTGAATCACTGTTGTTTCATTGATGTTTGAGTGATATATTTTCATTTTAAAGTGGATATTTGAAGAGTTCTCTTCCTGTAATACTAAAAAAAGGTCTTGTTTGTTTGCTCAACTTGTTTACTTTGCGAGTTATGATAATTTGAAATTTGCCCAGAATTTAGCCCCTCCGTGTATTGGCCCAAAATTATGGTGATTGGGGCCTCAGACTCCCAAAATGGTATAATTCTACTGAATATCAGTCTGTTTAACATCCCACTACCCTCCCTGATGCCTAACATGATGACCAACATGTTTAACAGCTAAACAGCTAACATTATGGGCACTCATAGGTTAATGTCCGCTTGAACCCCCTTCTAAGCCCACTGTGGTGAGGTCACGGAGTTCAGATCACACCTACGTGTGACGACGAGATTTGAGACGAGATTGGAGACGAGAGCTCCGACCGTGAGAGAATTAAATCGGGATTTGAATCAGTAATTGACTGGGGAGCGACGAGTCAACATCGCCAACCATGTAAGCGGTTAAGAGAAAGATTCTGAATGACAAAAATATAAAAGCCAGTAGTGAACTCTTCACCTCCTCCCTCTATTAAGTTAATTAAGAGAAAATTTAGTTAGCGATGGAACCATTAGCAATGGAACCATTCAAGCTGGCTAATTAAATAGTAAATAAAAACGGCTCACTAAAACAAAAGAAAGACTTGTTGTACTTATTAAGAAATTGATTTCAGAGAGCGAGGACAACAGCCCGTTAAGAATGAGACAGCGACGCTTGCGAGAACAAGGAACGACGGCCATAGTAGTTGGCAACAAATTGTTGCAGAAGAAGGAGCGCAAATAGTCACACAGCGGCAGGAACAAGCGATACGACAATGGTTTGCAGGCGAGAAAAGGCAGTACGAATATTAGCGACCAGCGACTGAAAAGCACGCACGTGAGTCAGTATAGGACGACGGCGATTCGAGAAACAGATCTAAGTAAATACGACATATCGCCCCTTTGAATAGACAGCGAAGTCGACGAGAACTAAAAGAGTTGGTGAACTTAATAGCCAGTAATAACCAGTAATACAACATTAATTTTATTACTTCCAACATCCCAAGGGATATTCATACCACATTTGATGCAATTTTACTCAATAGTTTTGAAGCCTATAAGTGTTTATTATTATTAGTAGTAGTAGTAGTAGTATGAGGGTTTTAATATTGATCCATCCACATCATACATCAAGGGCTCTTCATGCTAATCTTAGTGCAATTTTGTCTATTTTTTGGAAGCTGTCAGACGTGACCAACCGTTAACATTCCATCTGCTATTTTCTTTCAAAAAAAGTGTTCAGATGTGACATACAACTTTACGTGATAATGATTAAATTAGTTCACCAAAATCTGTCCTACATTTACTTTTTATTTCTCTTTTTATGTTTACAGGAACAGGGATTGAGGGGAGAAAGCCAGAAATGTTGTTTTCTTCCGTCCTTCCTTTTCAAGTTAAAGTTTATGATTTGGTCACATATGTAGCAGAGGTTCCTATAATATAACAAAGTGAGGTTGGGCCTGGCCAGTACTAAATGGGTGACTATTTGGGAAGGCCAGGTGCTGTATGTAACAAAAATCTCTTCAAATTGAAATTAACTTACAAATCAGTTATTAAACAAGCTGAAGGAGGAAGGACTGAAAAATCTTGTAGAAAAACATGTCCGATTTCGGCATGAAGTGACCCAATCATGTTTAACATCCTACTCCTACTGATAAGACGATCACCAATCTCTGCATGTCACTGAACAGCAATAAAACAAAGACTGTTGGGCATTCATGACTGAAACCTGGTGGACAAGTCAAGCATAGACTGAAATTTATTTGTACCAAATATGGTTTGATTACAAAAAGGATTGTGAATTTTATTAACGATTCCATGAGTGGCATTATTATACACAAGGATGTAATTTGTTCTCATCGATAAGAGTTATTTACAGTTAGATAAATGCTAGAGAATTGATGTAACTTTTGGGACCAAAAAAAACCCATAACATTCGTATAAGTCAAGAAATAAAGGTACATAAAATAATACAATAAAATTCAACTTTCTAATATGCATTACTGATTTATGTATATGTATTCTCTCTCTTTCTCTCACACAATCTAGTGTTGGTTAATACCAGAATATGTGGCATTCTTTCTGTTTTCCTTCTCTCTCTTTACGTTCTCTTTCTTTCTCTCTATCAGCCAAAGGCAACAAAAGAGAGCAAAAGTGAAAGGACAAATCAAGACTCCGTTTCCCTCTTTTTCACCAGTGAATCTTAAAATATTTGTCTTAATTTTTCCCGTTCCCATGGGTAGAGTGCGAGTACATCTGAATTAGGGAGTGACAACTGCTCCCACTTCCTTTATTCATGACTAAAATAAAAATATTGATCAGGATTAAATATAAAAAGCAATGAAATCGATTGAAAAATAATAAATTTTGTTTTCTAACAACACGGACCAATATTTGCCAAAACTAAACAGTTTTAAGTATGCAGCAAAGTCAAAAAAATTGGGTAAATCTATAAGATATTTTCTATCACTAAAACTGGATCTTATTTGTTTATCTTGTTTGTTATTGTGCACACTGGATGATATTATTCACTAAAAGAGAGATCGGGAAAATCCTTTGTGACGTTGTAAATGGATGGCATCATCATTTTGTAACGGTGTAAGGGTGGAATCCTTTTATGATATTATAAATGAAGTAACAAAAGGATTATGTCATCCATTAAAGCAGAACATAGATGAAAGGTCACAGATTGTCTACTAAACGAACCATCTAGACCTTGAGGGTCTTCGCTTTGTTGGCGGGGTCACAAATTCGCCAACTGCAACCCCATGCAGAAGGGTATCCCCCTTCATAAAACAGGACCACCCGTAGGCCGTGGGTGGTAACCCTTGATGCCTTAGGACGGGATCCTGGTGGCTGAGCAGTCCATGGCCTTGTTGCATAAATGATCACGTGACTTGCAACACTTCGGCCCTTACTTCGGCTAGATGGGAGGTTGGAGAAGCACGATACGATCAATCGGCTGGTCATGTCATGCCCTATTATCTATAAGTTCATCCTCAACCGTATTATTCAATCTGGTTCTTCTAAATAGATACCAGAAAACGTTTGCTCAATGGTGTTGAGAACAAAGAAGAGTATTGTTTTCTAGGAGCAATGTTTTCTAGGAATATAAAATAATTATCCTACTTATAGGATTTCATTTGACAACTTTATTCGGCATTAAATAACCCAAAGATGGTTGATATGCTGTAAACCAAACCCCTGGAGGTCTAGTAATCTATATATGTGTGTGTGTGTGTATACTTCGTGTTGGTAGAAAAATACACCAGAGTGTTCGATTGTAATACAAGAGCAGTATATATGTTTTATTTACATATTATTCAATTACGATTCCATTGAATGGTACCTGGGTTTCATGTAGCCAACCCCCTGCTAGATTAAAAACTTAGCAGAATGATGGGTTAGAATATTCATCATTCATGGCTGATGAATGTTCTGACAATCATTCTAAGTTTTTGAACTAACAGAGGTTTGGCAACACGAAACCCGGGTACCATTTAATGGAATCTTAATTGCATTGTAGATGAAGAGTTGGTTATTGGAGTTTCGAGATGGAAGCTGGCCATGTCTGACTTGAATTGAATAAGAAAAGGGTCACCAGAGTTCGAAATAAAATTCTGTTTTTCTAAATCAATCTTTATTTATCTTTCATTTGTATTTCTAAAAAAAAAAAGAAATAGTATTTTTTGATAGCGCCACTATTCTGAAAAAATAAGTAAAATTATTCTCGTTATCATTTGTATCGGTAATGTTAAAATGTAGTAACAAAAATATATTGTAAATAAATAATGTCTTTAATATAATTAAAATTCCTTGATTGGTTGTTAAGTGAAACCGAATATAAATACTTGTATTGTTGTACAGAAATAATTTAAATTGTAAATATTAAAATTTGTTTATAGTAGGGGTGGGACGTAATGGGTGAAAATTTCAGATTCATGCGAGTAGTATTTTTTTGTGTTCATTTATACATAAATAACACTAAACAATCAAACATTTTGAAAATTTTGCAAAATTCAGAAGGTGCAGGCCAAAAATAGCCGTTAGGGCTCCACGGGACTCAAAATCCATCATTTTTCGGTGAAAAAGTGGTTTCATGCGACATTGCAGGTCCTAAAACATCCTCAAAAGCTATGAATGGATGGTTAAATCTGATATAGTACTTTAATTTAGAACCATTTTCAGGCTGTGAAAGGGTTTTCATGAATGTAAAATAGCCAAAAACTAGTGGCCTGCACCTTCTGAATTTTGCCAAATTTTCAAAATGTTTGATTGTTTAGTGTTATTTATGTATAAAGGAACACAAAAAAATACTACTCGCATGAATCTGAAATTTTCACCCATTACGTCCCACCCCTATTTATAGTTTCCATTCTATTTATTGGTCCTTCGAGAATGAGGTTAATTCGTACTTTAGTCAAATGAAGTGGGTTTCGGAATCACTCTTGGACAACTGAATTGTATTAAAATAATTTCATTATAAGGCTATGGTTTTCATTTTTAAAATTTGCGATAATCATTTACATTATCTGGATTGTAAAACAAAGTACTTTCTATCCACCAAACATAGGTTGTTATTAAATGTCATCTCTTCGTGGTCTTCCTTACAGAAACGAACAGTTAAGATCATTTATGTAAAAATATACTAAGAAAGGAGTTTAAGTAATACTTACTGTAAATAAATGTCACCTTTTCTTCATCGTCTTCTTTATGGAAACGTTTATAACATATTCTTTTAATAAGCATTATTGTAAATGGAGTAAGGAAAGAAAAACAAATTCAAGATGGCGATAAGAGGTCAGCTTCACAAAAAGTGAGAGAAAGAAATTGAAAGATTTCATAAAAGTGGTCGTCACTTCAATAAGTACAAGTGAATTCCATGATAAATGCCAGTATACTGAAATCATATGCCCTTAATAGGGTTAAGATGAAAATTCATATACACTAAATGTACAAAAACAAGAAAATTTCCAAATTTTTACACTTTTTATTGTCATTAATTAAGGGTATGACCAGTAAAATACATAGCCCTGTTGTGCTCGCATACCCTTAATGACATACTGGCATTTATCATGCAATGTCACTACTTTTGTAAAGGCTATGCCTCAATACAATGGTCATTTCTAAGGTTTTTTGGAATTTTCTGGAAAACTAAGGTATATGGTAAACTGAAATTAAAATGCCATCAACTAGACCCTAGAACCTCTATCTCTGCCAAAAATCAGCTGAAGCCATCAAATAGTTGATGAGATACAGGGTGGCACATACGTACATATGTACACACGGATAACACAAAATCATGTCTGACCTTTCTGGATCTCTGGGTTGCCTTGACTAATGATGCTGAAATTCTACACATTTATTAAACCTATCAAAAAAAAAATTTTGTGCAAAGTTTTAACTAATTTGGTTTATTGGTTTTTGAGTTATGATTGATCAAAGAAATGAGATTTCTAGCATAGGCCGTTTTTGAAGTCTATTACGGGATAGAGCGCTCTCGCGCCTCCCTTGATTAATTATATATTTATCTCAAAATATTATATTAAGTACATTATTTGTTACAAATGAAAAAAAGATGTGTATTTTGATTATTCGGACTACAATTCTCATCTTGAATATTATTCTCACAACGTTTCGGCCGATGTAACCTCCAACTTCAGGTGCGTCTTGTCAAACTATGGAATCTTTATGGAATTTTGAATAGAACCTTTTATTTATTCCACGGGAGTAACTGTCTGTCACTCCGTCAGCCATAACCGGATAGAAGTCTTAAGTAAATAATAATTGTATTCTTAGTATCGCCCATACTGAGGATTGAACCTTCAACCTCTAAAAGACTATCAGAACTAACATTATTTAAAATTTTTATTCCATTGTTTCATTTGTATGGATTTTTTGCAATATTTTATTATTTGTATATCGTTAACAGGAATATCTACATATGTATTGTTTAGTGTACATTCTTTCATGGAAGGATAAAAGTCCTTTTTACTTAATTGTGCAATTTATTATATATATATTCTTGTTAACTCGCATACCTCCACACCATCATAGCTCTGCATCACGATATCAAAGTTTGTGGTTTGGTCTTTTTTATTTATAAGTTATTTCTATGAACCGGTGTGTGTGTTTAATATATATATATATATATATATATATATATATATACTAGAAATATTTTTGAAATATTAAAGTGTTTTTTATACCTACAGACGATGTTGTTTCGGGTTTTTTACCCTCATCAGTGTAGGAGTGGGAGTTGCAGGCAGTCACATAGTTCATAGATTCAGCCTAGAATCACAAGCCTCATGCCTATGCCCACACGGCCGCGAGAAATCGCCACACTGTAATTAAAATCAACGTACACTTACTCAAGAGGCGGGGGGCAAGCGGCTTGTTGATAGTTTTCGACATTCGAACGGAACTTTGCATAATCGTTAGGATGACAATAACTTTGTAATTCCAAACAGGGCTCTACTATTAAGACTTAAATCTTAAAGAACATTAACTATAAATATTTTTTAATATTAAAGTGTTTTTATACCTAGATGATGTCTATATTATATATATATATAATGAATAAAACTGTCATAATTTTACAAGTATTATACTAATGTATAAACCTTTTAAGTTTGATTTAAAGAGAATTTTCTTCAATTGCACTTGATTCTTTTCATATATATTGTTGTTGGCTACCTTCTGTCAATGGCATTTAAAATTGTTAGCACTCAACTCCGACAACTTGAAATCATTGCAGTGTTTGTTAACTACGCTAGCTAAAGTCGTGTAGTCTTCGTCATTTTTCCTTGCATTTCCACCTTTTGTGCAAAAGAGACGCTTTAGGGCAAAACAATTTAGTCAATAATTGTATCGCTTCAACAAATGTAAGGTCGCTGTTTTTTGTGGCAATATATAATTGACAAATTTGATGTGTTCAACCATACCCAATTTCCTTAATAGCGAATGCACCTTTTTAATATCGGTCCAATTCGCACAGTCCATATTATAAATTTCCTTGTATTGCCTGAAATATGAAGCAAACATAATCTCGTTGTTAGGATCGTAATTAAAATTATCAAGTGTTCCAAACAGTGTTTTGTGAAAATGCACCTTAATCTTTACCATTTTGACCCTCATTCGATAATCCGTATAATTTTTTCTGTTCCTCTTGGGTATAAAAAAACATTTTTTCAAACCTTTTTATTTGTTCCAGCTTTTCTGTTTTCATTTTCTTCTAATATTCATCTTGTTCTGTCTACTGTTCTTGGAATTTTTATCTAGTCGAAGCTTTTCTGTTTCCATTTATTCTTTCTGCAATTCCATTTTTTCTGCATCCATTTTCTTTTGATATTCCAGCTGCTGATCTTGCTAGTGCCTGAAAATATCTAGAATAGCATTTTTAAATTCCTCCATTTTCCTCACTTCAAATAGACTGACTTTTTCGTGTGATATATATATATAATGTAAAATAGACAAAGAAATGCCTTTGGAGACCATGTCTTGAGATGCAATACTTATTAAAATACATTTAAAGGTTTTGTTTTTGAATTTTTTTCTTAATTTCAAATGATAAAACATTCTTCTTCAGAGAAAGAGTCTGAATCAATTAAAGGCAATATCTTAGTATTCTGTGATGGTAGCTTATTTCCTCGATGTTATCGGAGTGATGTTCAGACTTCATTGCGGGGTGGTGAAATGGCAACGTTCTTTTTTTAATTTTGAACTTAAACGTGTGTGGCCGTTTATGTGGATGTCATAGCTTTTCTTATACTGGGAGATAAATTCCTAACCTCTCAGCGAGAGAAAAAAATAAGCTCGTTTAAACTAATTTTCGTGTTTCTGATTAACAAAACACATCGACAGACCTGGGTTTTTTTCATCGTTTTTTCCTTTGCGATCAAACAACTTAGTTTCAAATCAAGGTTTGGAAATTTGTTTCTGTCCTACTCAGAAACGACAATTTTATTTTCAATCCTATTTTCCAACGCTGAAGTGTTTTTTTTTGTTGTTTTTTTTTTTGACACACTTTGCTTTTTCTGTTGTTTCTTTTGACACACTTTGCTTGTTAAAAATCCAAGTTTGATTTCAACTTCTCGTTCTATTTTTATAATTAACAAATAACTAGAGCATACCACCAAAGTCTTTTTTCGAAAATTCAACATTCCAGTTGTAGTTATGGTTTTGTTGTATCTGACATAAATCCGAGTTTCGTTGCCAGTGTGCAACATAAGTCTGGGTCATTTTTGTGTCCTAATAAATTATAATACCTCCAGTGTTGTGAGACATAGGTTTCGAATCCTCATCGCCAGTGTTTTGACCTTGATAATAATTAAGACAACATGGTGGTATATTTACAAGAGTGTATTTACAGGAGTACAGAATAGTATGTTACAGAAAGTCTGCGTACAATACTGTGGCTATAACTGCCACAACACTTCGTCGTAACTCTATAGTGTCTGGAAGAGTCCATCTATTCCCAAAATAGGGTAGATCAACATCACACCATTATTTCGTTTGGTCTATCATTTATTACATCTTTCTTTATTTTTTTTCACTTACTTTAATACATAAAAATAACTTTAAACAAAACAGAAAAAGATTGCATTTATTTTTACTTTTACAATCAGTGGGTGAGTTAAATAGGATTTGACCATAATTACTTTGTTAAAAGTAATTTCACATTTCTTTAGATTTTTAAAGGATGTTCTTATTAAACTCAAGACAAAATATAGTTTACATAAAAATCTAGATTTCGATCTTTATAAATGTATGCCAAAAAAACTTATTGTGTACATAGATCCAGTAGTTGTTTTCAAACAATAATCCATTTACTTATCTGAATTTTTAATTATTCTGGAAATACAAAATAATCCATATACTGAAATGCATCTTAGCCATTACTAGTGTCCCGTCATGTAGATAGTCCCTATCTACATGATTTATACATTACTATTGAAATCATGTTATATACCAAGTAAACAGATTTTATAAAAATCCTATTTGAAAAAAAAATTACTACCAAAATTAAATACAGCATAATTAACTAAGATTGTATCTTTTTTTCCATATAATCAAATTATGAACATCTGGCCCAAACGATTCTTAATACCATGTATGGAGTACTGTTGTAAAGTTTGAGCTGGTGGATTTCTGTCCCATTTGTGGGTTCTTGATAAGGTGCAGAAACATATGTGGTTTGATTGTCCGCACCCTTTTCTTTTTCTCTGCACCCTCTCTCTCATAGACGTGATGTTGCTAGTCTCAGTCTTTTCTATAAATGCTGTTTTGGCATGTGTTCTTCAGAGTTCTATGGTCTGTTCCCCGTTTCTTTTGTTTCAGCTCGCTTGACTCGTTGGTCTAGTGGTCTCCATCAATTCACTGTTTCGATACCTCGTTGTAATACAGCTTTCTATTCCAGTAGCTTCTTTCCAAGAACTGCAGGTTTATGGAACTCTCTTCCTGCTGACTGTTTTCCTCCTACCTATAGCCTTAGTCTTTTCAAGACTAAGGCCAATAGGCATCTTCTGTCTTTGCGATAATCATATTTTGTTCTTGTTAGCTCCTTACATCAAGTGGCTTCATGCCTTGTTTGGAGCAATTTTTATAAAACAAAAAAAAACGAAATTATATATATATATATATATATATATATATATACATACATATATTAAACTTCTGTTTATGTTTTCAGGATCATAAATTACTTTTTCATCTATTGAAATGCACTGTTGGCACGATGATAAATTACACACAGTTTATTAGCGACACTTATTTGATAATAAATCTTCTGTGTGTACGTTTTCAACGTCACTATTTTACTTTCCAGCTTTTTAAAATAGACTTTGGGATGCTGAAAACGTACACAATATTTTTTTTCTTTTTTCATTAGGGTTTTACAGTAATACCGTGGGGTAAACAACAAAGGAAGCGTTTTACTTGATTGTATTTAAGTAGGAAATATATAATTATAGAAAGTAAAAAAAATAAAAATAGTAATCTGGGGTTCAGGAGTAAGAGAAGGAGTTTCTTAGGTTTCTTACTTTTCCTAAGCAATGCCGGGATATGGGTCCCACTAGGATATTATATAACAAACTAAAAAATATGCATATGATTTATATTTATCAGAATTCAGAGAAACTACCATAAAAAAATACTGTTTGTAGACATTTGAAACATCTGGACTTTGTTTGCTTAAAACTTTCATTCTTTCACATTTTTGTTTGTTTGCTTTTGTTTTGTTTTTGTTTTCCTTGCAAGTAACAGGCAATTTGTACTGGAGTAGCCAAGCAACGTAAAGGATTGCATGAGACTTTGTTTGTGGTTTTTGAGAGAAATGCAAAGAACTATTTTGAGCATTAATGCATAAAGATGGTCTTCTTCTTGATTTTTGCAACCCAAACTCATATTGAATCATTTTATATAATAAAATTATATTGTAGTGGTCTCCTATCTCTAGAAACAGTGAGGAATTTATAGTGAAGCAAGGGTTTCATAATCTCAATACACCCTTTTCCTGACCCAGCATTGCTTGAGTTAAGTGTCAAAAAATCCCAAACCAACTAGAAGCAGGATAAGCAGAAAGACTGGTCTAATTTCAGACTTTCCCGTCTAGTTGGCACTTTCTCTTGTCCATCTTTATCACTTCTTCCCATGTTTCCTTTGGCTTTCCTCTGCCAACTGAGCCTGCTATCTTAACTGGTCTACATCTACTAACCCAAGAACTTTTCTCCATTGTTCCAACATGACCATACTAACAAAGTTTCCTGTTCTGCACACATCTCCCTATACTGTCTAGATTTACTCTTCCTCTGAGGGCATCAGAACTAAGTTTTTAAGATTCGCATTACACATCTATTATATCATTCTCATATCATTTCTCTCCATGCAACGCATATCCGCAACCCTCACTGGTCAGGTTTCACTTTCGTACACATACCCGATAGTTTCTTTCCTTGGTTGACAGTGGTAATGCTCTGCTGGTTAGTAATTCCCTGAACTTACTCCATCTACTCCTAAGTCTTGCAATCACATTAGCAGCAGCTCCTCCATGTGCTCCAATGGTAAATTGCAGAAGGGTCGACTTTCTACTCTCCATAAATAGATTTAAATATGGGAAACACATCGCCATGGATGAACAATATAGCTGCTGTCTTTAAAGGAAAGATGTCGAACACTTGTATATAAAAATAAAATGATATATCTTTGTTCGATTTTTTTTTTTTTTCATTTAGTTCTTTTTTTTTTTTTTTTTTTTAGATGTCTATTCACATTACATTTAGATTTCTACATGTTGATACAGTGGGAGGGGAAACAGAGAGCAAGGAGGGAATTCCAACGGCAAGCAGTTTGAGGACAGAAGCTATTAGAGAAGAAAGCTTTCCGGCATGTGGGGACCTCTACAGTGAATGGGTGGGATTTTGCTGATTGTCGGGAGTATTTACGCTGGGGGGGGCACAATTGAAGCAAGTTCGTCAGAGCACATTCAACTGAAGTACTTGTAAAAAAAGCACAGGGATGCAACATTGTGGCGATGGGACTGGAGCTTGGTAGACAGTGTGGGACCTATTATATTAGAGATTAAAGGGGGAGACTAGTTGTTGGTACACCTTGATATGACGCATTAAATTGTCAATAACTCGGACATGCTCCTCTCTTGACACTGAATGAGTGTCTCTGTTACCCTTTTAGCGTTCACGTTTAAGATTGTTCCATGGGCCCTGAATTTGTGGACCCACCTGCTTGATCTTTTGTCTGGCTATCGACGACATTGAAATTTTCTCTTGAAGTGAGCCTGCACATTCCCCATTGTTTTTGTCCAAGGCAATTTTGAAACTACTCTACTTTATTCTTCCTTGCCATAATTCTTCTTCATAAACTCATTTTGTCTTTTAGTCGTCACATTCCATGAGCGATGTTTCTGACAAAGGGGAAAGAATTGTTGTTTTCTGGGTTGGAATCTATCCATCTAACACTTATCGTTAGCTAGTTTTTGACCTTGAAGTAGTATTTTTTTTTTTTTTAGCTCCTTACATCAAGTGGCTTCATGCCTTGTCTGGAGCGATTTCCATTAAAAAAAATTGCTTGATTATTAAAGAATTTATCGGCATTTTCATGGGTGGCATTTTTGGAAAGAGGGGGTGGGGGGTGGGGGGCTGTGTTAATAAGCCTTTTTGTTTTGCTTTTAGTGTTGGTTCTAGATTGGGAAACCCAGTGATTTCAGCTTATTTTACCATTGATCATTTGCATGCCTAGGAAACTTCATAAAATAAATTACTTCTGTAAACTAATGCACTGGAAGTAGATCTCATATGCACATTTTGGGACTGCATTTATCCTAAGTAGTGTTTTTTTATAATTAAAAGAATAGCCCCCCCCCCCCCCCCCGTTTTGAGATCCTTTGAAGAATGCCACCCAGGAAGTGGCCACTTGAGATAGGAGACATTCTTGATAGAGAAATAATATCCATTTCAGACAGACGTCCTTGCTGGGATATACTTTTATTTAATGTCTAAAATGCAAGTGCTAAGATTACACTCTTTCTTTTGGTGCCCCCCCCCCTCCAATTTCAAGAGGTACTTGAGATTTTGGTCTGTAGTGATTGAAAACACACATCAAGATCTATATAAGCCAGCCTGTTAAAAATGGGAATATTCTACGACCATAGATGCAAAGTTTTTTTAGCATGAAAACTAAACAAAGGAATTGTAAGAAATCATGAATAACCCTTAGCAACAAAATAAGAAATAACAGCATTAAAGAAACAAGGCATGATTGACCATACACGTATAAACATAAAAAGAAATGGTCAAATCATACCAACAAACACATACATACTAACTTTCAGCACCCCTACAATTCCTAAAGAAATAAAAATAGGTTATATAATTGAAAAAATACAGCAATACATACGAACACCCCTAAGATGCTACAAATGACATAAATATGGCCACCATAAGGAAGTATGTAGAGGGATGAAAATATATGGGATATGTGGAGAAAAAGGGCGCAATCACACAGAAGAAAAATTCCAAAACGACAAAAAAACTGTCCAAACTGTAATAAAACAACCAAGCCGATTCCAAAACATGCTAAATTTACTAAAAAGAAAAAAAATCACAGAAGTTAAACATAAAAGAAATATACCCTACTCGGAAGCAAGAAAAATTGTTGAATCATACTTTAAAAAAAAAATATGCAGAAGTTTCCCAAAATACAAGCTCATTATACCAACAAAATTAAACGAACAACCAATACAGAAAACTTATAGAAAAGCTTATCAAATGACCAAAATTTCAAGAAAACCTAAGAGATCTATTTTCAAATATGAAAAATAAAGCAAAAGAAATAGCAAAGGATAAAATATGCCTGAAACAGAAACAAAAACAAAATCATCAACTCAAGTACCAAATGTTAAGAAAAAGATAACCAAAAAGAAAAAACATCAAACAAAGAACCCTCCGAAAAACAAGAAACACAACCGATAACTATGCAAAACAGATTCCAACCCCTCGAAAAGACGGAAACTGAAAACACCACGGCTCAAACCCATGAAACTGCAATCAAGAAAATAAAGGCAAATGAACAAGATTTTTAAAAATGGACAAGAACCCAAACTGACAACACTACAACCAAAACTCAATCGCTCTCAACCAAGAACCCAACAAGAAATAAAACTACAATCTTCTCAGAAAGGGTAAAGAAAGTCCAGAAAATCTTAAAAACCAAAGAAAATATTTAAAACTTAAAATATGTTTTGCAGATCACAGAACTAAAACCAAAAGGCCATGGACAATAAAATAATTCAATGGAACATCAGAGGAGTAAGGGCCAACTATTGCAAACTGATGCTACTTGTTACAAACCACTGTTCAGCAATCATATGCCTTCAAAAAACTCAACTCAAAGACCACAATATAATTAACATTAGAAATTACTGATCTTTTAACTATATAAAACAGCATACCAAAAGGGCCTGTGGTGGATCATCAGTAATCATTAAAAATAATATCCCACATAATGAAATCAACCTAAATACAAATACGCAAACAGTCACCATATCGGCATCTCTTCATAAAACTATAACAAGGTGCTCATTATATATACCATCAAATGAAGAACTTAAAGAATCGAAACTAAGTGAATGAATTGAACAATTGCCAAGACCCTTCATTATAATGGAAGACTTTAACAGCCATAATGAAATATTGGGAAGCAAGAAAACTTGGAAAATAATAGTCAATATTTGAATAAATATGAATTGTATGTACAACAACAACAAAGTAAGCACATATCTACATCCAGCAACAGGCACATATTCTGCAATAGACTTAACAATATGTGATCCTAATCTATTCCTAAATTATAACTGGAAAGTCCACGACGACACATGTGGGAGTAACCATTTCCTTATTTTCTTAGAAAACATCCTTACACTTCAAACTGAGGTACAAACACAGTATGACATATTTACCTCCCCTTAGATTACCCTTAGAGGTAACTCTCTGGTAATAAAGATAGGAAAGCGAGATTAAAGATGGCGACCCTCATATAAGTCTAAATGTGTCGCTGTTCTGTTTCCACATACTAACAAAAGCATGCTTTACTAACAGCAAATGTATAAAGCATTTATAGTTGGAACCTCAAAAAGTCAATTGGGAAAAATTCAAGCAGCTATGCCATTACAAATTGACCAAAGAATCAAACGACCAAAATAAAGACCTTACCACACACTATACTAGTACGTTAGCAAAGGAAAATATATCCAAAACATCCCCCTCTGTAAAACGAAATAAACAATGGTTTGTATGATGAATAAAGGAAAGATATAATGAAATGCTGAGCAGCTTAAGAAAATTTCAAAACAACTAACTAAGAGAAAACCTAAATGCCTTTAAGAACTGTAGCGCTCAAACCCAGCAAACATTAAAAGAAGCTAAAAGAAAAACATGGCAAAACTACATATCAAAAATGAACATCAATACCAAAAGTAAAGCCGTATGAGACCTGGTAAAGAAAATATCAAGGAAAAACAACTAAAATACCTAATACATAACAATACAAAAGACACAAACAAGAGGGAAATAGTGAACCTCCTGGCAAACTACCCGATGGATTAAAAAAAAAAAAATAATCAACTGCAGACTGTTTACTCACGAAATATACATTTCATATAAAAGAAATTGATCTGCAAATGATCTATATACAAGACTGAATCTGTTAAATGTTTAAAAATTTTATTAACCTCAAGCATAAAATCCTTTTACCAAAAAAATGGAGTTGGCATTAAATAACCCAAAAGGGTTGATATGCCGTAAAACAAAACAAACTTCTATGAAATGTGCTATGACGAACTTTCTGCACTTGTGCCCCCTCAATGTAAATACCCCCGACAAACCCAACAATCAGCAAAATCTCACCCCTTCATTGTAGAGGTCCCGAGATGCAAGAAAGCTTTCTACTCTAATAGCTTCTTTCCTCGAAATGTTTGCTTTTAGAATTCCCTCCTTGCTCCCCGTTTACCGGACTGTACCAACATGCAGAAATTTAAATGTAATGTAAAAAAAATATCTTGCTGCACAACTCCCCACTTAGGAAGCCCCTATAAATCTGGCTCTCTAATTCACAGTAGCCACTTAAGTCTCAGTGGCAATGTGCCTTGTTTAGAGTGAATATAAGTAAAAAATAAATAAATAAATAATAATAAAAAAGCGACTTTAAATGAATAGAGAATTTAAAGTTTATAAAAAAAACAAAAAAAAAAAACAAAAACTCTCCCCCCAATCTATGCAGATTGTTGTAAGGAAGTCCGTCTTTTTTTTTTTTTTTTTTTTTTTGTATTTATCTACCTGCCACAGCGGTAAGATGTGATACAAGGTCGGGAAAGTGGAATTGAAAAGCTAGCAACACTCTGGCCTACAAAAAATTGCCTGGGCAGCCCCGTTGGCATTCTGCCAGTAGGAGCACCTCATGCGATTAGCAATAAACTAACCCCTTCCCAAAGGGTGAGAAGGCAAAGCCTTGGAGGGTGCACCTCCTACAACTGCACAGGACAATACCTCAGACTGACGGAATCAAGGCCCGAAGGCCAAGACGGTACAGGTCTACATAGTGTAGCATTCATCAGAACAGATACTACACTCTGATCTTAGCCAAAAGGCCAAGGAGGAAATTCTTTTTAGACAAAATTAAACAGATTCTCAAAAAGTTAGCAAATATTAATAATTTTAAGTTTCTTTTGATGATGGTCTTAACTTCACAAAAAGAACAATTTTCTATGCTCAAATCTTAAACTCTATTTTAACATAGTTTTCATAACACTGTTTTTGATTGGTTTTAAGTATTTTGGGGCATGATATTTTACCCTTTTTAAAGGGGTTCCCAAGAGAGTTTATCGTTTTCTTACCTCTGATTTTTAAATTTAAGTAAAAGACACAATGATATACATTCCAACTATTTAGCAAATTTTGATAATTTTAGAATCGCCTAATGGGAGATTAAATCCACAAAATTAAAGATGTTCTAAGCCCATAACTTGAGTTATATGATCTCTGTTTTTACATACTCTTTACCAAAGCAATCTATGTTTTTGATTGCTTTCAAGTAGATGGGGTCTGATCTTTTGTACTTATTAAAAGTTTCAGGTGTTTCATTATGAAACCGTCATGGACACAGGGTTGCAGAGTTTAAGTCGGGGAGGGGAGACCCAGTCTGAATATTGGAAGAATTTAAAATAAAGAGCCAGAGTCGGATATTTTGGAATTCTAGGAGTCAGACCTTATGCTTTTAGTTCGACTCCACAACTCTGCTGGGACAGGTATTCAAACGAGTGTATTTTAATACTTAATAGTCTATTATTTGCATTTGTAAATTATTTTATTGCTGCATCTTGAGTTGATGGCAAATGAGTTAAAGTGGTACATTAAAAAAAAAGTTTTCCGATACTGATTGATTAGCAGAAAAGCTTCTTTTTTTCTTCTTTTTTTTCTCTCTATTCTTTTTTTGCATCACATTATCTAAGTTGTAAATTTCATATAGAAATTCAATTGTTATTACTTTTTTATGTCCGTTTTAGGTCAGACTTTGTCGCTGAGTATCCATTCTCATAAATCTTTTTGTCGAGAGCCTGAACAAGAGCATTATTATGTTAATTTTAATTTTTCCAGTCGTAATCCACACACCTTGTGAAATCGTATTATATAACCCATTAAAATTACAAAAATAACTTTCCAGATGAAAAAAAATCTGTTATACTACATGCAAAAGAATGCTTCAAATAGCGATTTTTTTTTTTCTTTTACTCCACGAATTGGCAAAAATACATTTTTTAACCAGAGAAATCTGATTTCACAAAAGTTTTCTTTTATTTAAAATTAAAAAAATAATATTGTGATAAGGCGAGGTGATTTATATATATTGCTAGGACTTCAAATGATTTTCAAGATAAGTTTTTTTTAGTTTTATTTTTATTTAGAAACTAATGTACACTGGTTGAATTAGAAGGTTCGATGGCTTTAGCTGTTTCATAAAAGAAAGCTTGTCTGCCTCCCCCTTCCCTCCTACCCACCAATTGACATTCTTGTAAAACTGATTGGAACTGTTTTTGTTGAAGCAGTAACATCTGAGGAATATGAACAGTATTCACTGGAATCATGACATGTCCAAAGACTGGTCAAAAGACAAACTTCCATGTAACTTACTGAAATTAAATTTTAATCAAAATCTTTTCCAAATATTTTGATTATTGTATGCCAAATTTATTTTTTAGTATTGTTTTTGTTGTTTTTAGTACTGCCCCCTTTTTTGTCATCAGCGACCCACATCCCAGATTAAACTTGTATTTAAGGACCTTTATGAACAAATGTTTTGTTTTCTAGCACTGGGTACTTGAAGTGACAATTGTACTAAAGTAAGTTATGAACACAATGAAGAACTAACCAATGTCTATTATGATAAAGCTGAGTGAATCAATGTTTGTTTCCTAAAGGCTTTTTTTCTATCTACTTCAATGACACAAAATACATGCCAAAATATTCCCTAGTTCTGTTTTTTTTATTTAACTTAGTTAACCCCAAACAGGGCAAGTTGCCATTGTAGACGTAAGGGGCTACTGAGAATTAGGGTGAAAGTTTAGGGGGTAATCCTAATTTGGGAGCTGTGCAGCGAGATGCTTATTCACATTAGTTTTAAATATCTGTATGTCGGTACAGTCAAGGGGAGCAGGGAGGGAGTTCCAAAGGCCGGCAGCTCGAGGAAAGAAGCTATTGGAGTAGAAGTCTCTCAGACATCTGGGGACTCTCCCTCTCTCTTTCTACTTCTTTTTCTTGCTTTTTCTCTCCCTTTCTTTCTTCTACTCTCTCTTTCGTTCTCAGTAAATGGATGGGATTTGGCAGATTGTCAGCTGGGTCTAGTGTATATACGTTGAGGGGGAACCATGTCAGCAAGTTCATCGGATCACATTCCACTAAAGTACTTGTAAAAAGATGCAACATTGCAGCGATGGGACAGGGGCTGGAGCTTGGTGGATAGTTAGAGACCTATCAGATTAGAGACTCTTTTTTGGGAACTTGTCTAAGAGGGAGAGACTAGTGGATGGTGTACCAGCCCAGATGTGACAACAATACTCCATGCATGGGCGGATGATGGCTTTGTGGAGATTTAGGATACTGTCAGATGCGAGAAGTTTTCTAGCACGGTAGAGGGAGCCCACCTTCTTTGCAGCAGCCTTGGCAATGTCTTCTATGTATTTGTTCCAATTCATGCTACCTGTGAATGTTAGGCCGAGGAGTTTGAATGTTGGACTCTCAGGTATGGTGTTATTTGCCATGGCAATCGGTGGTTTAAGAGTTGTTGTTAAAGGAAAGGAGCTTTGTCTTTGTAGCATAAAATGTTACCATCCGTTTATGACCCCCAGTCCACTACAGACTGGGGGTCATTTTCTAAGGATTTAGCCATTGCCTCAGATATGTGCGTGCCCGTTTTTCCCACATGACGAGAGTAGAGCGTGGTGTTGTCAGCAAATATACCGGTCTTAGACTCAATGTCATCTGGGAAGTCGTTTATGAAAATCAGGAACAATAAAGGTTCACGGATCGATCCCTGGGGTACACCTGCATTTATGTCATGTTGTTTAGATGAACGGCCATCAAGGACAACCTGGATCTTTCTTTTGGATAGGAAGGATCTAATTATATTAAATATTCGTCCAGTAATAACATATGAATTAATTTTTATGAGAAGCCCTTTATGCCAAACCTTGTCAAAGGCTTTAGATATATCAAGCGCTTTCGGCCTAGCTTAATCTACCTTGTCCAGTGTATGGAATATGCGTTCAGAGATGATCGTTAGGATAACCGCAGTAGATCGTGCTTGCCTAAATCCATACTGATGATCAGAAAGAAGTTTAGCATTAACTAGGTCCGAACTATCGCTAGATTGATTAATGATTCAAAGATTTTAGCAAAGAGTGGGAGTAGACTGATGGAACGATAATTGTGAGGGTCAGTTCTATTTCCAGAATTCTTGAAGACTGGTACCACAGAGGCAATTTTCCAGCTATCAGAGAAGCAAGATTCGGCAAGGCATTTGTTGTAGAGTTTGGAGAGGACAGCGGCCAGTTCAACAGAGCATTTCTTTATTACTGGTATGAGATCAGGTCCACATCCTTTTGAGATGTCAAGGTTTTTTATGATGTCTCGGACATAGGATGAGGTGATGGTCAGGTTTTCAAGTGTGGCTTCAGTCTGCAATGGAAAATTTGGGAGAGAGTGTTTTGCGGAGTCCAAAGTGGAGTTTAAGGCGAAACGCTGGGCAAGTAGTTCAGCCTTATCAGTTGCTGTGCAAACGACATCATTGTGGTTGGATAGCAGGGAATTGTTGATTGCCCATTGTTCACCACACTATTGAAGATTTTCCAGAAATCACGAGTACCTACTTTCTGTGACTGAATGTGTTTTCTAGTTACCTCTGTATACATTTTCTTTGTTTCATCTATTACAGTCTTACAATGATTTCTTGACACTATAAGTTTCTGTCTATTTGTAGTTGACTTATGGCGGTTGAATTGTCGGAGTGCTTGCTGCTTCTGAGCAATTGCAGCTGCACAGTTCGAGATGGACCATTGTGGAGAGTGGCGCTTGCTGTAGAATTTTCGTATGGTGGCATGTGCTTCAATGCCTGCTTTGACCCATTCAGTTAGCTCATTTGTGCACTGATCAGCAGGGAGAGAAAAAGTTTCACTCCATGGGGCGTCACTGATGTGATCTCTTATAGATTCCCAATCAGCCCACTTGTAGTATCTCGTCGTTTTGGGCAATGCCTCATCAGCATTGGAACGAGATTTAAGGATGATATCAATCATTACCACAAGGTGATCAGCATTCTTGAGTGGGCTATGGGTATTCGTCGCACAAGCCTCGAGCAGTGAGGTCAAGAACCGGTCGAGAAGTGAGGCTTGCTGGTCCACATGATCAGGGATGTGGGTAGGGACTGTGACAGTCTTTGAGAGGGAGTGCGCTATGGAGAAACTATATGTAGAGTTACTAGCTGCGTCAGCATTGTTGGAGAATCCAAGCCAGTCATGGTAATGTACAATGAAATCCCCAAATACATGTATTTGGGTACTCGAGTCAAGTGTAAGTGCTGTATCTATGCTTTAAGAGAGAGTTAAGAAGGGTACAGTCCTGGGTCAAAGGAGAACAGTATAAGAAATATAAGTAACTAATGCTGTGCTGTAAGGTCAATCTAAAGCACGTGTAGGCTTGATCATCTGATTCTACCCTATGTTCTCTCATCAAGGGGAGGGTGTTCCGAACATGAACTCCTAGTCTGTGCATATGTTTGTCAGTCTTTATGGTAGAGTGGGAGGTATGCAGTCATGTCAAAGTGGTGTAAGGAGATTGAGGATTATAAGTTTGTTTCACTTAGTGCTAGAATATCCGGGGAGTTTACTCGGAGAAAGGTTTCTACGTCATTGATGTTGGTTCTAAGCCCCCAGATATTTGTGAATGCTAGCCTCAAGGGTGGAGGTGAAGATGTTTTTGTTGGGTGTCTGGTTTAGGTTTGTTTCTTTTTCTTTGTACTGTTATTTTGGTTTTAGAGTGGGGAGGACAAAGTGGGTGCTTGTTTGATGCCAATGAGCTCACACACCCAAACTATTAGTCGAGACTTGATCCATGGGGGTTGTGGCCTCAGGAAACCCACTGGAGATAACTGTAGAGTCCCTTTCCATGCTCGACATGAACATACAGTTAGCCACGATATTATACAACTGTTGATCAAGCAGCCGCTCTTAGTACTACCTAAGAGTTAGGACTCCTAAGTTGGAAACAGCAGCCAGACAAGCTGTCTAACCTGTAGGTACAAGAGCGACCCAGACTAGTTATGTGAGATTTAGTGACAAAAAAACTTTTCCCAAGTTGCCCAGATAGAGAGAAAGAGAGACGGGCGTTCAGTCAGGAAACAAGGCTAAGCAATGGGTGTCTTTGAGGTGTCCCTGCACTAGTACCTCTGTGCCTGGCTAATAGACAAAGGAGTGCAAAGGCCGAGCTAAAGTTAGAGCTCATCTACTCCTTAAGCAATTTTAGGTTGAGATATTTTGTTTGAGACTCCAGCTCTAGGAAAGTTGTTGATCATGACTAAGGAAGCCTACCTCCCCCAACGGTTTATTGTCAAGACATAAGTAGTCAGTAGCAGTTTTTATATCAGTTTTCCTTTTCCTAGATGGATGACCTGACAAGGTCTATGGATCCATCACACCGAGCAGGGTAATCCTGCGCCCGTGTACTAGTCAGGTATCTCCCCCTTGCAGGTATTAAGAAGAAAAAAAAAGTTGAGTCATGTTGGAAAAATTTCCATTTTGATTCTTCTAATTTGGCGTAATTTGTACTTAACTGAACAAGTCACACACATCTCACTTAGCTATCTATGTGTTTCTTTCGTCCTCTCTCAATATATGTTGATTCAACCATGCTAATATTTTTAATGTCTCTGAGCATTTAGAGAAAGAGTGACTTTAATTTTTCGGTGTTGCTTCTTAATTGCTTTATTTTGCCATCTAATTTACGTAGTGTGTTCGTGCACACTTTAAAGATGTATGTAAATTAGATATTAAAATAATAAGTAAGAATATTAGATTCATTATTTTTTAGTTATGCAGGAAAAATGTAACAAATATGTAACAGTTTATGAATATTTTGAATGAAATCAAACTAGACTTAATAATGATTGTGACCCAATGGGTCGTGTGTGTGTGGTCGTGGTCAAGAGAAGCTATTAATCCCTAACTCTGGGAGTAATGTTATTTTTGTAACTTCATCTATTTTTGTTTTTTCATCTATTTCTGTTTTTATGGCATATTTTTCATTCTCAAAAATACATATGACTATAGTCATGAAGAACAAATGTAGTAAAATATTATGAAGTTAATTCTATACTCAGCTTTATAAATGTTTCTGATAAAGGTTAAAAATTATGTGAAAAGCGCACTAATTAAGGTTGACAATTCAAGCTAATCGTATGTAACACACTGTTGCCACTTGACAGATATGGAATATGGTTTGTTACTTTTTAATTGCACGTACCTCAAACATTATTGTAGAACCAGGTGTTCATGAAAGAGTAAGCGTTCCCTGCTACACATAGATCACCCACCATATCTTACAAAATAACTCACAAATCTTATTGTCGATTGTATATTTCTGACTTTATCATTGACTTGAGCACTATTATTTCAAATCCAAATTTATCTACTGGCTTTGCATAACGTACTTGAAGTTTATCGAAAAGACCAGGGATTTGCCGTTCAGTTCCATCCTGACTTCTATTCTATGAAATAACCTCTGTGCTATTAGAATAAAATTATCAATACTAGCAGAGCATCAGGCAATTCTGAGAAACTCACTAAAAACTTATCCATAAAAAGTAAATGAAGGTATATTGCTATCCGAACAATATGGAAATTAAACGCATCTCGCATGTCAAACAGTTTATACCTAAATTCATCTTTGTGAATCTCAATTTCAAGATCCAGAAATGTAGCCCTGTTTCCTTTGTACTTGAGTTTCAATTCCAAGTTTTGGGGATAGATATCCCTCCACATTTTAAGAAACACATCCCCACCATTAACCACACACACATACATATATATATATATATATATATATATATATATATATATATATATATATATATATATATACATATATATATATATATATATATACATACATGGGAAATGAAAAAGGAAAAACCAAAAGATGTTTTTTATGTATTCATCAACGTTTCGTCTTTATTTGTAAGACTTCCTCAGTATGATAATTTTAAGAAAAATGTGATACAAGTACATGAAAATATTGGGTTGACATGATGGGTTAATGAGAAGAAGTAGTAGCCACTACTGGGAGCGCAGGACTGAGGTCCGGGCTAAGAGAAGTCAGTGACAGGGAATTAAATTAATGTGGATGGCTGTGAGTGAAAAAGTGGAGGGGTGGGGAAAGAGGAGGGGAGGGGGAGGCTCTGTGTTTTTGGTGTGTAAGTAGTGTCATAGTTTTAGAAAAAATTTGAAGAAATGATCCTGTGCTCCCAGTAGTGGCTACTACTTCTTTTCATTAACCCATCATGTCAACCCAATATTTTCATGTTCTTGCATGACATTTTTCTTAAAATTATCATCCTGAGGAAGTCTTACAAATAAAGACGAAACGTTGATGAATACATAAAAAAACATCTTTTGGTTTTTCCATGAATATAATTAAAGACTTTAAGCCCAATACTTAAAATAAGTATTACTTGAATTGTTTGAATAAATCAATATTCGTACTTTCTGTACATGAACTTTAAATTAAAATAATAAATATGTTTACCATTGTAGTGTTTTTGAAAGTTAGAATATGTTAATTCACTAAGATACAAATAAAACATTAAAAAAAATTGAAAGAAAATAAATACCTGCTATAATTGTGGTCCCCAAAATCGACATCTCTTATGGACATGAGGAGGTCGGTTTTCAAACACTATTCTGCCTAAAATACTCTTGGGGATTAAAGATGTTTGTTTTTTTGTAGAAATGTGTCTTCCATTCCTCTAAAAATATTTAGGAAGCCATTTTCAAAAACGAATGTGCCTAAAACTCTTTTGTGGATCAAAGATATATATGCAGAAAATTTGTTTTTTTTGTTTTTTTTTGTTAAATAGTTTTTGCATGATTTGATGCCAAACAGATGCACTTTTGATAAATTATAAGTTTTTATACCTTTAAAAACTTCATATTTTAACATAACATGGCCAGTTAAACTCTTTATAGATTTAAAATAGACAAATATATCAAACTGAAAGTTATAATTAATACACTTTTAAAATTCTACTTTTAGCCAGTGTTACATTATCTGTTCTGGGTGAAGATGTTTTCTTGAAGATGACAATGATGATGATAAATTTAACTTAAACTAGTTTGCATTTACTTAATCCGGCTCGATTTTCTTTTTGGGGTTGCTTTGAAACTGAGTGCACCTATTTTTTTTAAATGATGTGTACCTAGGCTAACATCTGGCAGAAACTGAATTTAATTTAAAATTTCTCCCAAGTCATGTGAGACAAGTTAACTAATCTATTATCCACCCTACATATGAGGTTCTAACTAACCCCAAGTTTCCCCCTCTCTTTAGGCAATCATCCCAGACAGACAATTACATCTGCTGAACCATCTTCAAACTTAACCCTAAAAGTATACCAACACCATGTTTTTTTATCTTTAGGATATTAAGGGCAGTGGCATGTAGAGGTCTGGTGTATGCCCTAGTTTTGAGCAATATTATGAGAAAGGGAGATAGTTTGAAAATGTTTGGATGTCCCTCACTCCAATTTGGACGCCTGGGGCCATCACTCTATTGCCCCCCCCCCCCCCTGCACGCTACTGATTAAGGGTGATTAAAGTAAAAAATCAAATGCTCTAAATTTTATCATAATTCATATGTAACGACCCATACTTGACATTTTTGATACAAAGTTTAATGACTAAACTACTTGTGACATTTACGGCAACATTATCAACATATGGTGTGAAGTGTTACTTGTAAAATTATAGAAAACTCGATCCTTTCAAGATTTTTATGACAGTAAAAGAAAAAAACTTAGAACATGAGTATTTGATGTCATACAAATTTTTTATTGTTTTTAAAACTTATTTTATAAAAATTTGAGCATTTTATCTTCCTTATTTTGTTTTACTTTATTTTAAGATGTGTTCACATCTCTTTATTAGCCTTTCTTGCTTAAGTTGAAATAACATTTTCATCACTTAATGAGCAGATTGAATAGGCACATTTTATGGCAGATTCGATCCAAGCATCTCTAGAAGTAGTTGGTTTTAATTCTGCAAGAAGAATGTCTTAACAAATACATCAGTTTATGAATTGAAGTGGAATAGTGATAGTGGTTGTACTCTAGTGTTTTTATATATATCTAACATATACAGTTATCTTGTGAAATTCTCGCCATCAGACCTAAATAAGATTTAATCTACCAAATCGATATTTGATTCTGCCTGGCTAGTGAATTACAAAATTTTACAATCCGAGTTATTCAGATGATGAAAAGGGAATTCCAATCTATTCCATTGACTACATATTCTGTCCGGCCTGATAATTTTTTCAATAGCATAAATTGGGAGAGATTCACTGTTTATTTTCATTAGAAAAGTAACAGATACTATGAGTTCCTGCTTGTTGGTTGATCTGTCATGCTTAAGTTTGAAATAGCATTTTCATGCCTAAACGATGGAATGGACGTATCATAATATTCGTTCTTGTTTAAAGATTTATCATTCTTTTCTCTTTTTTATTAAAGAGTATATGCTTAAATGTATATTTAGCTGATTTTCACAGAAGTATAAAGAGCCAATCTTCTTAAAATCTTTGAGATTAACATCATGAACAGTTTTATTTAGTAAGCATTAATATTTCATTGAAATGGAATGCAATAGAAACGAGTCCAACGTGAAATAAAAACAGATCGGCCATTTTTGTCAACCCATTAAATGCAAATGAGTTAGCAAAGATGGCCGACCTGGCTATATAAACAGACTGACATCCATCAAAAATATTATTCAGTCAGAAATGACATGAAAAACGGTTGAACACTATACATTGTAACACTGATGCAAATGGTTATCTATTCAATCATTTTTGATTGTGAAAAATTTGAATAAATGCTGATTGTTTGTGAATGTGAATCGGAAAACATAAGCAATAATCTAATATAAATATTGATAAGGAGTCATAACATTTGTTGAGGTTATTTGCACACTTGCTGTAAATGCCTTCCAACAGCTGTAGCTTTTATCTCTTATAATAATACATGTTACGTATATCTTTATATATTTGTTTTTGTCTGTTACTCCCCTCCATTAACTAAAACGTAGGTAGAACATTCTAAAATTACTTATTTATTGAAAAATGTTGCATAGACCTCCAATGGGGGAGCTATAGTTGTTCGCTTGATCCGATGTGGCTTTGTAATGATGTTTTCTCGGATGTTCGCCACCTATAGCAAAACTCAATTGAAGGAATGTAGACGATACCACTTTAATCTTGAACTATTAAATTTATTTATTAACTATTTGGATTCATTTCTTTAACAACAGTTGCTTATAGTTATGATTCTCTCTAATTTCTAGACCCTAACCCTAACCTGCCATCTTTCTATATCTTAGATTAAACCATGAGATTTTATCAGCGACTCAAACGTCTAGTTTTCATTATGTGCCCAATTGAACCCTAAGTTCAGTGGCTGTCATCCAATCTGACTAACCTCTGGAAAACATATTCTGAATAACCCAATATATTATAAACAGTAAATCAAACGAAGGTCAGTGACCAGCAAAACCATTTGTGTCAATACAAAAACTAGGAGAAAACTAAGTTATAAAAATTTGTTTCAATTATTTTCACAAATACTAACAAAAACGTTTTATTTTTCATTTCTGGTCATCCGTACATCACGTGATGCTGTATTTGTTGCAAGATTAAACAGGAAGCCACAAAAGCATAAAAATCTTGGAAATAACTAAATTTGCTTTATTTATTTTCACATATACTTAGTACATTCTTCTAATATATAAAATTAAGTCAGCCGGATTTTAGAATTTAGATCTGAATAGCATCACATCTGACATATAGATATTTGAATCTACCGAGCCAATTTGTCTTCTTTTTCCTTTCAGCATGTTCTTTACAATACAAAAATTTCTTTTGCTCCAGCATGTTTGAATAAAAATTTATTCCGGATAGGAAGATTGTTACAATGGTGACATTTTTAAATAATGACTCAAATGAAAAGACTTGTCTCCCATCTTCTCTATATTAATAACATTTTCTGACCACTTCACATGTTTCTGTATGTGTGCGTTTCTTGCCTATACATGACTTACATATTATTTTTTTTGTTAATTTACTTTTAATCTAAATTTTTTTTTTCAGATAATTATTCAAGTAATAAAGCCATAAAATTTTAAAAATTTCTTTTCTAGTATAACTTTAAAAAAATGTGCAACCAAAAAAAACTTTAAGCTAAATCGACTTTATGTTTCGGAATTTTTTAGATGAAAATTGATAATTAGTATTTGGATTATTCGGACTAAAACTTCTATCCAGTCATGGATGATGGAACAAGAACAATCTACCCCCCCCCCCCCCCCCCGGATTAAATTTTGTGGTTTAGTTCAAAATTCCATACAGATTTCAGAGTTCGACAAGACATACCTAAAGAAAGTCGGAGGTTATACCAGACGAAACGTTCTGGGAATAACATCTAACATAAGAACAGTAGCCTGAATAATCCAAATCATGCATGAAATGACATTCATGAATACCGGGCAACACTGGGTAGATACAGCTAGTTAAAAATATAATTTTCTGTCAATTTAAATTGCCAAATTATTTTTTTAAGAAGACTAATTTTTAGTTCTCATTGGTAGAATTGTATAGTTTCATCCAGATAAATATCCGTATTTTAAAAAAAATCATGTTGATTTTAAAGTTGAAATTTTTAAAATTCTACAAGCGGGAAACACTCATTGACAGAATGAGTTTACTCAGTTTACAACTAGCAAAAATATGTGCCATCTGGTCGCATATTTTTGCTAGTATATATGACAAATGAACATATATTACACTGCCCCTCCAAAGGAGGAGGTAATGTCTGGGAGGATGGGTTCATGACAACAGAGTAGATACTACACTACCCCTCCCCAATTGAAACTTGTAAGATAGTGATAGTATAGTATTTGGCTTCAAACAAACAGATACGAAATATCCATTATTAATATATAGAAGTAATAATGTAGTTACGGTTTCAGGCAGACGGACACCAAATCTCCATTAGTAATGGATACTAGTGTATCCATGACAAAACCATATTTGTCTTCATCATCTATATATTACTTTATTTTGTTACGCATTGGTATGATGAAGAGGATGAGAGATGGAAAGAGAATAGGAAGAGGAGAGGAAAGAACGCCGCCCCACAAACATTTTCACTAAAAAATAATTTTTTTAAAAAATGTTCCTTTTTTTTTAAATTAAAATAAAATGCAACGTCATCTCATTAACAATCTTTGAAATTTTATTAAAGACTTTTTATTTTTATAGTTTTTATATTAATAGTTTATTGAAAAGAGATTAACAGTAAGAATTCTGTTTTTAATTCAGTTATACCGAATAGATAATTCAACATTAACAAAAAATATATCAAAGTATAAATTACGAAATTGCTGTAATTTGGGCAAATTCGGGCTATTATAGAAAGATTAGAAGTGTAAAAATAAGGTTAAAAACAGAAATGTCCATAAGATTAGATGAAGCAAAAAAGTGGAAATTTCATTAGAAGTTAAAAGTTTAGAATAAAGGTTACGTGTCAGGATATAACATCATAGGAAATCTGAAATGACACATAATGAATAAACTGTTGAAATCTTTTCTTTTTTTTTTACTACAAGAGAGTGGTTGTGCTTTGGAACAGCTGCTCCTTCTGCCTGGCAGATATTATGTGTGTGTGTGTATGTATATATATATATATATATATATACATATATATATATATATATATATTGTATACCGAAAAATAAAACTCTGAAAACATTGTTTAACGCCGATGATTTTGTGTTGACATTTTTAATAACTTTTACAACCACTATTATTGAGGAGACAACTGCAACAAGAAAGAAACGTCACTATCCACTGAGCAACAACTTCTGATGTGTCAACAAAACCAAAACTTCAGCTGCGTACTATAAGACTATATTATAAGATGCCCATTGGAGATATTTTATTACGGTTTGGATTCAAAGAATTGGTCAATAATTGATTTGAGTAAGCGAAGAAGATTTTCTTTTTTGAAACAGACAGATTTTAGTTTACTAATTTCAAATACAGCGTCATTAACGTTGGTCCAGCAAGTTATTATTATACTTAAATTAGATTATTCCAGCTTTAATAATTAAGTATTACTGTGCAGACGAATGTTTTCAAGACCAAAATTTTAATACATGTTTAAATAATTAAAAATGTTAATAATCGATTCAGTTATAATGTATTTGTTTATTGCTACAAAAATGATCCATACAATGCTGGATCTGTCATTAAAAATCTCTTCACACTATTATGTTAACTATATTAATATTCTTTTCTTTAAAACCCCACTGATTCAAAACTCGATAACCTAAATTGAGTTTAATCCATAAATAAAGGAAAATACATTGCGGACTACGTTTTCATTAGTTTAATTTAATGTTACGTTTCAACCTTGTGTCATACGTGCAGAAAAACAAGTTGCCATCATTATTACAAAACACATGGAAGTTCACAATTATTATCCATACCTCGTTAGCTGCTTGTTCTTGTACATGCCCCAGCGTGATCCTTCCAGCAATAAAAACTCCTTATTTACACATTCAAAAGGACTGTCGACCTACGATTGATGGAAGACATACAAAGTTTATTCAATTTTATCTTCGTTCCAAATCACTGATCAGGGGGGGGGGACCAGAGAGAGAAAGAATAATCACTGTTTAATCATATTTTGTCAGCCCATTTCAGTTTTTCATGTTCACGTATTACATGCTCTCAATGATGAATTGACATCTTCTCTCTCCCACTCTCCCTTTTAGCCATGTAATGTCATATCTGTTTCTATTAATTCTTACAGTCTAGTAATCCTCACCGGGTCCAACAAGTTGACTCCGACTGAACTTTCATTTCCTGTTATTTTCAACTAACCATTTTATATACTAGTGGGCTTATTCGTCCAATATCTAACATTTATAAACACATAAATATTTGTTATCCTCCCAACTGTAAAAACAAGAAAAACTGAATTTTAAATTAAGAAAAGAAAAAAGTACATTTTTATTTTCTTTCGCATATGAAAATTTTACTATTAATGCAGCTCTTCTTTTTCTTTTTCTTTTTCTTTTTCTTTTTCTTTTCTTCCTTTTTCTTTTTACGTCTATTTTACATGTTGACATGTGTCGGACGACTTTTAGAAATTGACTTCCAAACTAACATATCTCTGACTATATCTTTATTTATCCCTCTTTCTCTCAAATCACTCCTTATCACTTCCTCCCACGTTTTCATTGGTCTGCTACTTCAACTGTTCTACATCTACTACCAAGCACTTTCATCCATTCTTTCTATGTGACCAAACCAACAAAGTCATCAGATTTAACACTCTCTTTAAGAATCACATTACACATCCATCATATCATTCTTATGTCATTTCTGTCCATGTAACACATATCCTTAGCCTTCGCTGGCTAGGTTTCACCTCCATACATCATCATACTGTGCACACATATCTGATAGACCATTCCCTTGGTCAACAGCGGTAACAGTCTGCTGGTTAGTAATGGCAGAAGTTCCCTGATCTTACTGCATCCACTCCTAAACCTTGCAATCACACCAGCACCAGTTTCTCACTGTATTTTAAATGTTATGGACAAAATAAAAACAATTTTTTTTAAACAGACTCACAAGGAGTATTATATTAGTAGATACATTGTGTGTATCTTTATATAATGATGAAATCTTTGTGCATTACAACTAATCAAAATGTGTTATTGGGATTTCCCCAATTAGGTATGTGGTATGAAATATATTGTGATGTCATTGAGAAGAAAGGAACACAACACAGATGAAAATGTAATAAAAGCTTGTATTTCAAAGAAGGTAAAGAAAGAAAATAAAGAAGAAAATGTCTTGCAAGTAACTCGTATCTGCAGGAATTTATCTCAGGAGATTCGCCCTTGTAACAGTATTTAGTTTTCTTATTCTATGAGTTCGTTTTGCTGGGTTGTAGAAGCAAGGAACCTTGCCTTACTGTGCTACAAATGCTGATAAATACTGCCATAAGTGTCTTGCTGTATTGTAAGTGGAGCGTAGCAGCAGACATGTTAACATCTTGTGGGTTTCACAACAAAAGAGGAAGAACGTTTGAAAAGCCGCTCACGTGGGTTAAAAAGGTGGCCTGTGATTGGTTGTTTTTTTATCCAATCACAGAGCATATAGCAAACTACTCCATTAATAATTTTCAATAGTGTGTGTATGCATGTATATGGGAGGTACATCAGATGTAGTTTTGGCGAATTTCAGGAAGTATGAGGGTTTTAAAGGATGCAGTGTCTCAGCAGCCAACAACTGATGCAGACAGTTTGTTCCATGCTTTAATAATGTTGGTGCAAAAGAAAGTATGCACCACATTTGAGAAAAAGTTATGTAACACCATTAAGACCAGGGGAGACATAGTTGCACTTATTTTTAAGATGCAAGTGTAAATTCTATAGTTATTGAATTTGATGTAAGAGATAGTGGGGATAGTATGGTTTTCAATAGTAAAAATGCCTGCATAGCATCCTGCAATGAGTTCTTCACATTCCTTGGGATCGTCAGTGATCTGGCTTGTGTGGAGAGCTTTGAATGTACATATTTCCAGAACACCTTACTGTTGGGATTTGCTGTTATGCACTGTTTAAATTCAAACGCAGCCCTTTTTTATGCAATTCACATTCAGCATTTTGGTGTTCTTTACTGGCGAGTTCGATGACACTGAAATTTCCCAAGTTACATTTTTGGGAAGTTTTTTATTCTGCTTATATGGCATTGATGCTACACATCATCTCCATATTGAGTCCTAGATGGTCTGGAGTATAGTATTTACATCTTCAGACCTGTAGAAATCAAGCCAGTGCAGTATGTCTTGTCCACATGAATTTGAAGGTAGGCAGATTTCAAGTCCACAATTTTTTGGTGCAGAATTCAGTCCAAATCCTAGTCTGGTCAAGCAATAAATCTGACCTTTGTATTTGACCAATTGATACCGCCACAGCTTTTATCGTTCGATGGTGCCTTTCTATGATCCCATTACCGCTTGGGCGGTACGCTGCTCTGAAATATTGTCTAACGCCCCATTTCTCACACAGCTCCCTAAAGACCTCAGAGCGGAAGGACATACCGTTGTCCATTAGGACCTCTTCTACTGGCCCCCTCTCCATAAACACTTCCTCAACAACTTTCTTTACTTCCTCTGCCGTTTCGGTTTTTATCCTTCACCATATTGCTACTCTTCCGGGTCCACAGTCAATCATCGTTAAATAAGGTTGATGGCTATAATGAGTGATATCGATAGCCAGTCGCCTCCAATTGTCCGCTACATGTAGCTCCCCTTTTTCATGCCTGGACGGCGCAGGGTCAATGGATTGACACTCCCTACAGTGTTCAACTACATCCTGAACATCTTCCATTGTGATGTTTGGATTCACTTTCCTGGACAGATATAAGGTCCTTTCCTTTCCAAAATGATGCATTTTATGTAGTTCCTTCATAGTAAGTTCTTCACCATCCACTGTACAACACACCTGGGCCACATTCTTTTTCTCCCGTAGCCAAGTCTTTTTTACTCTAGTCAGCACGTCTGCCTTGTTTTTCTTCCACCTCCATAGTTTCGATCTCAATCATTCGTTGTAGTTCCATCGAGATCCTGTCAGGAAAACCACTCACAAAAGCCAATTTAACTGTCTTTTTAAGGCTTCGTCCTGTGTATCCGGCCAATCCTGCTAGTCGCCTTATCTCTGCTGCATGCACATTCATACTTTCTCCAGTCCAGGTAACTCTTCTGAGTTTATTATAGGCCTTAAAAGTACCCTCTGAAAAGGCCGTCCTCAATCTTTTCTCAATCATCTCAGAATCTGCCTGGTTGTCCTCTCCCATTTCCAGATAGACTGCTAGCGCATTCCCCTCCAAATACATCGGAATCAGTGTCGCTACATCATCAATCTTCCGCAGCTTTGCAACCAGCTTCAGCTTATTAAGCCACGCGACCACATCACCTTCTCTCTTAAACGGCCTCAGGATGTCACTGCTCAATTTTACTCATTCACCCATTTTCGCCGAGATAGCTTGTGGTCAATCCGTGAAGAATAATAAAATAAAAGTCCAACTGGCAAACCACAGTGGTTAATCTCTTTCCGCTTCCAATCAGTAATCAATAGTTCAGGAACAATTCTTACTTCACCGTCTCTTCTTTCAGCCTCACTCTCCGTGGCAGCAAGAAGCCAAATTTCGCCCCAAGAAGCAGTCTTTTGGTATAACATGGTGCCGAAGGCTGGCCAAGATGAAATGTCAGTGCCACATCGATCAGTTTTCAAGTATAAAAATTGTACTTTTTTCATTGAGCTTTGAAGAGCTAGGGGAGAGGAGAGTGAGGCTGAAAGAAGAGACGGTGAAGTAAGAATTGTTCCTGAACTATTGATTACTGATTGGAAGCGGAAAGAGATTAACCACTGTGGTTTGCCAGTTGGACTTTTATTTTATTATTCTTCACGGATTGACCACAGTATGCATTCCAATCTGCTTTTTTTCCAGTCAAAGAGTGCAGATTGGATATGGTTCAGACTCTTGCTGTTACCCACAAGAACCAGATTGGCAATGATCATGACATGATCAGAGTCACCTAAAGGTTCCTCACTGGTGATACTAATAATTGTTTTAGAAGTAGTGGTGAAGAGTAGATCAAAGTGTTGTTGCCTTTTGTTGGGGGCGTGACTACTTGCGACCAGTTTGAGTCCAGCACTGGTTCAAGGAAATCATTTGCATTGCAGCCAATGAAAAGTTTCCCAATCGATCTCAGTATAATTGAAGTCACTTGCAATGAACACATGTGGCTGTCTTCCCGGCGGCAGCTCTGAGAATATCACACAGTTGTGTGTCTTGATGGTAATTTGGTAGGGTGGGTGGTAGATCAAGCAGGAGTGTTGACATAGTTATACGTATATCACAGAAATATGCTTCTTTGATTGCTTCAAATTAATGCACATCATCTATTTATATTTATCTGTAATACCCAATTTTAAAAGTCTGGTTCCACTGTGAGCGGCAGATATCCTCTTACACCACTTAAATTGGTTATATTAACTTCTAAAGTAAAACCACTTATGTGAAAGAAATATTTTAAGAAAAAGGAAAAAATCCATTTCATTTAGACTTCAGCTTGACCCTATCAAATCTGAGCAATTTCATTTTCTCTTTGTTTCCTGTTCTCATGAAACTTTTATGTTATATTGTAATATAATGCCTTGAGGACACCTGGTTGGATGGTCTTGTGCCCGATTTGGTTGAAACTGCATAAGCATGTGGATATCGAGTAGTGAGAATCCAATCACCTTTTATAATATACCTATTGAGCAGAGATCGACTGGTTGATAAAGTAAATGAACAAAACCGTTGCCAGGTTTTAAAAAGATTTAGAAAACCATGTGAGAATATGAAAATTTAAAAAAATTACTTAAACTTCGATTTGCCATCAAAAGTTCATACAAAACTGTCTCTCTGACGCAAAATGCATAGTTCCAATATCAGTATACCCAGCTGCAATAAAAAAAAATTTCAGAGCAGATATGTTTTATAAGAATGAAATATTTGTGTGAAGGCCTTAACACTTGGACCTATTTTTATAACCTCGTAATTTAGGTTAATTATAAATAATAACTTGTAAATAAATGGATGAACTATCAAGAGAAACGTTTAACAGATTTATTAAAACTGAACACAGAATGAATTAATGAGTTAATTGGCCGCTGGACGCGATTGATATATTCAGTCTGACGCCGTGATCTTTTGTTTTCTTTCTCCCTGGGCAGACGACCTTTTTCAAGTACGATAACTCTTCACTCCTGAAATGGTTCAAGGGAGGTAATTCTGTTTTCGTTAGGTGTCCTAACACCTATATAATAATGTTATTGAAAGACTGATTTAAAAACATTTAATTTTTTTATTTTACTTCATAAAATATTTTTCTAATTTTAATGTTTATTAAATTTATTTTTTATTAAAAAAATAATTTTTATTTTGTAGTATCCAGGCAATGTTGCTAATTGTGGAGTGCAAGTACAAATTGCTCGAACAACGAGGCCAGATTGTTAAGAATTACAAAGCGCACAAACGAAAATTTGATGACGAAGAGTCTCTTATGAATGGCGGTGATGTCATTACGACAAAGGTAACTCCTCTTATTGTTGAGCGCGATGAGAATAAAATCCTGGATTGTGACAATGACTGTGATGAGGCAAATTCTTCTGCTGAGAGTCAACCAAATATAATTAAGGTATCTACATCATGTCCTCTACTGCATGAGACAGCAAAAAGTAGCAGAAAACAAAAATAAAAAACTGCACTAGCTTTTTGCTTCTTAACGACGTTAACAAATGTAGTTTAGCCATTAAAAACGTTTTTTGGTGATTTACTAACACCCTAAAAGAGAAAGTTTAGTTGTTTTTTGGGGGGTTGTTTTTACGGGATTTGTAATAAGTCCATATTTCCCCTCCAATTCTAGTTCTTCATATCTATACATATATCTAAGTTATCTTGTCCGATTTTCAAAATCAGATCCAAATAGCATTTAAGCTGACAAACCAAACTTTGATTCTAAGTAGCCAATTTTCATTTGTTATTGCTGTACTATGTTATTGGCAATATAATAACTTACTTCGCTACAATTTATTTTTTTAAATTACTTAGTCCTACCCAGATGACTGGTAATATGAAACATTTTTAAATAATCACCTAAGAATAAAAATCAGCAAGGTATATAACTCAGACTTTTAACTGAAGAATATGAAGGAGTTATCTACCTTTTTTCTGTATAATTTTAAAAACGTGAAAAGATTTTAAATGACTTGATTGCATTTTGGGCAACACCGAGTAGATACAGTTAATATTTATATAAGAAAGCATGCGATAACCTTCATGATTTTTAGTATTGATAACTATCCGAGCTTTAAATAATGAAAATTTAAATGTTATTATCTGTATGTTGTCTATTATGATAGTTTTAATGATTTAAATGTAAATATGAGTGCATGATTGACCTAATGGATACCATTGTTGATTATGGGATCGGCTATGCAGAGTTCAAAGCCTATTCAATTTATTGTGGTTACTTAAACACTAATATTGTTGAGAAAGGTATTAAACTGAAATGTTAAAATATCAACTTATATTCAATTAATCGTATGCAATTAATGTTTTGTAGTCAGTATTATTTCAGCATGATTTGCTGTAAAACAGACAAACCAAAACTAAATATAAATACATTGAGAAATGTTTCTTGTTTCTAAATATCAAGTGAATACACAAATAATGAGGATTGAGGGCGAGAGATTCAACTATTCTTTATACTTAAAGTAATTTAAATAGGAGGATATTGTAGCATTTTATTTTCTACTTACTATTTTGTTTTTTTTTCATCTTCAAACGTGTGTTATATGGTGTCCAATTTTTTTTCTAATATTTCGAAGTTAAAACCTCCTTTTCAAAGTAATTTAAATAAATTAACTGAACATTATTAAATTTTTTTTTACTGTCCCAAATATTGAAACTTGAATGTAATATTTTCACGAGCATTAAAATGTACTTTTATCAATAATCGATTTAATAGAATAAAAAAAAATTGACAATTTTTAAATTGATTAAAAAAAAAAATGTTTAATGGAACGTATTTATAAAAAGTAAATTTATAAAAATGTTTTTAAAATTAAATAATATTAACTAACCCAACTAGTTTAGTTTAGTTTTTCACCAAGCCAACTGCAATTCAGTTCACTGTCTTCTTTAAACTATTCAATTAATTATTTGTATAATAGAAATTGTCCATTCAGGTATATATATATATATATTGCTTTTAGCACTGTTTACAAGATAACAATTTTTTTTTCTTTTTAAAAACACATAACTATCACTCCGGTTATTACTCACTTATTATTTATAAAATAAAGCCTGTGTTAGGTTTACTAATCCAAAACAATTCAGGGTCAGGATCGTTAGTATATATATATACGGTTAGACGTCTTATGATGTAATAAATTTGGTATTTATCCGATACAATAGTGTTTGATACTAAAATAGTTATCAGTATAGCTAGTACATATACAAGTTGTTTAGCTTATATCTACATGTTGAGGTTTCGGTCTTTGAGACCTGCTCAGAGCCAATCCACAGCTGAACTGTTCAGTCATATATTGAAGTTGTAAAGAATGAAACATTTTATATATATATGAGAGATGATAAAATATGTTTTTGCATATACTTTCTATTTTTTTTATAGACAAACCTTTTCAAGGTAAAAGCTCGATGATTGTTAACATATAACAGAACATATATAAATAGACAATATAAAGCTACATTCTAGTGACCAAGATTTTATTCGTTTTACTGATCATCTGTTCAAAACAAAAACTTTGGTACATTTTTACGGACCGTTTCGTTCACAGAAAAACATCCTTTATTAGTATGTCAATCCCGAATCTTTCATCTATGAACTCCTCAGAAACCAAAACGTTTTCCTTCATAAAAAATACATAGCAAGACAGCAAACAAAAATTACAAAAAAACAAACAACTCCCGTCAATTACATTTTTCTATTGAGGACAGACATAGAAAACGCTACCCAGACAGGGCAGCCATCTTATTTTATGAAGTAAAGCCATGAAAAATATGTACAATACTGCTAAGAAAATACCAGAACAGTTAATAGTTAACTGGTTGAAAGTTAACAAAATAAAAATTTATATACATTTTTTTTAGCAATATACAAATAATAATCATTATATAAGATGTGAAATTTAGAGTTAAATCGAAAAAAGAATCATTTCAAAGTCTAGAGATGTTTAATTTCAGATGTAGTGTACAAGTGCAACATTGTTGAGAGAAGGACTATGGCATACATTGAGTTCACTGGGTGCAGTTTCAAGGATAGGTTCAGAAACCATATATCATCTTTCAGGGTGTCTAACACTGATTCTAGAAAGTCCCAACTACTCTAGCTAAATGTGTCAGAGAATTACGTAGCAATAACACTCAATTTTAATTGAAATGGTCTATATTGGATGGAGCAGAGAAAGAGTAAATCCAAGAGATGCAATCTTTGCACCCTGGAATCCTATCATATAATAGTATCTAATGATAATTTAGTTAACAAGAAGTAGGAAGTACTCCAAAATTGCTTGCACCAATCTAAATATGTGCTTTCACACCTCAGGCCAGATTAATAGGTCTTCACTATAAACATACCATAAACAGAAGTATGTATGACATTGCCACAATTAGGTATGGTTAAAATGTTACATGTACAGAAATCCACACTTTTAGGGGTAGATAGGGATATGTAATATATAGGGTTAATAAATTTAACATGGATGGGTTGAAGATATAATCTAGAGTCTGGGCCTAGGAAAGGGGGTGTCTGATGAATTGCAACTAAATATTTAGGTATGAGGATAGATAAAGTGAAATTTGAGAGGAAGGTTATAAGTTGGTTAACTATTTTCACAGAATTAAGACTAACAAATGGTTTTTGATGTCTTCATAAAATAAGATGGCTGCCCTTTCTGGGTAGTGTTTTCTATGTCTGTCCTCAATAGAACAATGTAATCAATGTGAGTTGTTTGTTTTTTTTTGTGATTTTTGTTTGCTGTCTTGCTATGTATTTTTTCTGAAGGAGAACATTTGGGTTTCTGTGGAGTCTATCGATGAAAGATCCAGGATTGACATACTAATAAAGGATGTTTTTCTGTGAACGAAACGGTCCGTAAAAATGTACCAAAGTTTTTATTTTGAAAAGATAAGTAAAATTTTGGTCACTGGAATGTAGCCTAATATTTTATATCATATATATATATATATATATATATATAAGTAAATCAGTGATGAAAGTAAAAATTGAGTAAAATTTAATATTTATCAAATCATCAAACTATTTTCCATTCCTTAATCCATGGCTTTTCAAGGATGTAATCTTATCGTCAGAAGAAATTCGAGAAATAAGTCAGTAAAATAAAATTTACTATAATGCCAACATTTGAAAAGTATAAAAATATTTTTAAAAATGTAAATATGATAAAAGCAAAGAAAATCACTGTTAAAAAGGCATATAAAGTTCGTATAAACACATCCAGACACTTTTGTACCTTTTTTTGGGAGAATTCTCACCACAAAAAAAATTTTTTCTAGAATCTTTTCTATACTTTTCGATGTTGGCATTATAGTACATTTTATTTTACTGACTTATTTCTCGAATTTCCTCTGACGATAAGATTACATCTTTGAAAAGCCATGGTTTAAGGAATAGAAAATAGTGTTTTATATATAACCCTTGTTTTGAACAATTGATTTAATAAATATTGCATTTTATACAATTTTTACTCTCATCACTTATCTACTTATACTATTGCTCTATTTCTTATATCAATCATTGACTATTCAAGAAAGGATATAATTTAAAGATATAATTTTATCTTTATTTTCCCCACTTCATATATATATATATATATATATATCCTGCATTATTACATAGAATTCCTGTTCCAAATCTCATAAAAATCAATCCACTAGCTGTGAAGTTATACATACAAGGTTTCATATATATAAGGAATTAGTACATTTTTACCATCACTGACACTAGTAACCCAAGAATTGCTTCTGACTCCATGACACTGACTTAACAGCCTTGCTTGACTAAATGATTTATAAATTGGTATTTTTTAACATTCACCAAACTTGTATAACCAATTTGACAGTTATTTGCTTTTCTTTAATTTCTTTTACTAATCTTTGTACTAAATTTTATTTTTAAACTAATTTTTAAATATTCTAATAATGTTATTTGATTACTGTTATTCACTTGCACTGTGTTAACTTATTAAAACTACTTATCTCAAATTGTTCTTTAAAAAGTTGTGCTCAGATGTTTTATTCATCTATTTTCTATGTTTTGTGGCTTTTTGACTAATATTTTACTAAATTCATTAATGAAAAATTCAATTTCAGTATTTATTAATTTATTTTGTGTTAAAACTTGTTGAAAATGCGTTCAATTTTTCAGTTCAAAACAATTTCATTAAAAAGCATATTGACCATTAGTAGGCGGTCGTAGAAGAGAGTTGCTCATTTACCGATTGAACCTGATTAAATCCTATAAAAAAGATTTGTGAGGAAAGGCATTCATGTGAAATGGCTCAGAATTATATTGAATGACAGTTTGTATGAATGTACTAAGATGAAACCCTGGTGTATATTTATCAACAAAAGACGTCTGTTATCCAGGATTGGTCACGTTCTTTGATTTCCTTCAGAAAACAAAAGTTTAACAATCAGTGAAAAAGTACACCAAACCTGCTAAAAAAAAAAAACTACTGGTTGACCTAAAACAACATGATTCAGTAGAATAACGAATGATATCAAGAAAAATTAAACTAGTGCAGAATAATTTTTAAAAATCTAGACGGACTTGAAATTATTTTTTGAGATAGAAAAGTTTGGAATAAAGTTGTTGGCTGCCAATGTTAACGGATATGCAATGATAAATAGGAGCAATAGTCAGTTTGTAGATGGATTGCCTTCTTTTTGATTACATGTATAGACTTCTAATTGCATATTTATGTAACAGTCTAGCCTTAACCTTCTAGTTATTCATTCATGTAGCAGTCTAGCTGTAAACACTATTTTAGGATAAATGAATGTTTGTATTTTTTCTTCTATTCATTTAATGTCACTTTTCCCTTGTTTAGGGTTCAGACATTTTCTGATATTACGCAAGCTCACTCTCAACTTTTCATGGTTCAGCGAGTCAGCTTTCTCCAAATTTCACTCTGTGCGGTTTTGTCTAATCACTTGCTTCCAAGTTTTCCATGGTCGGCCAACCTTCCTGCGATTTAGGACATTCATGCTTCTCCAACGGTTTATCCAGGAGGATGAATGTTCCACATGATCATACCAGCATAATCGATTCATCTTTAGGATAACCTCCATGCTGAGCAAGTATAGTGCTTTCAGCAAATCCTCTCACCTGATGTGTTTGGTATTCCTTCCGTGATGCACCAATTGGCTTTAATTGGACTGCTGGCCACCATCTTGTTATCTTCTTCCTTATAGATTCCTGGAATCAATCTTGGAATGAATTGATGACGATGATTGACGGAATATTAATTTATTAATTCCAAAAGTTTGTTGTTTTGTTTCTAGGACTTAACACTATTAATTCCCTCATTAGGAAGAGTGTCCTACATGGTCATCCGTATGCTTGTTTTCTCGCTAACTGAACTGTCTCGCTATTTTCAAAACCTCTTTTCCTTATCACATAAAAAGAAAAGTAGATATAGATATTCTCTTTTAGCATTCTCTTATGTTTAAAATAAACTTTTTGTTTTTATTTTCACTGTCTCCGCTATATATTGAGAGTTGTAAAAGTAAAGTGGTCGACCATAGTCGAGGACAACCCAAAGACTCCCTTTTCATTAGATACTACACAGGTGTAAGAGAGGGCACCGCTCCTTTCCCAGGATTACTCCACTTACTCTTGATCCTCTCCTTATAATGCTGAGTGTTTAGCCAGGGGTCATCAAGTACCATTTTTTTTTAGTCTTTGGTATTACTCGACTGAGGATTGAACCCCGATCTCCCAGCCGATTAGTGAACACGCTAACCATTATGTCAAATGAGATTTGTAATATATATTATTTGTAGCCACTGTATAAGGATAATGTCTTTAACTTGACACCCTGAAGAAAGCTCCCATTTTTTTGGTTTTATTTTCAAATGAAACAGATTTTATTGTTTTTGTTTTTATTTCTCAACTAACTCTTTTTAAAAATAGCTAATTAAAGCAGGTTTATTTCCGTAATTTGTCTCTAAGATCTTTCAAAATCATATTCATCAGAGGAGTATCATTTAAATTTAAGTACAATTGAACCAATTTAATCTGCAGTGAGGCCTTAATCTGTGGTATCCCTCCCCCTTAGTTGCTATTACTCTCAGGTCCACTTTGATCTGGAGTAGTTGTACTTGTCAGGACCCCATCTATGAACTTTGATCTGGAGTAGTTGTACTTGTCAGGACCACATCTATGGGTTAAATGGAATCTGCCGCTCCAGAAAATTCCTGACTCCTGATGCAATCCTGTACTTATATAAGAATCAGATATATACTAAGATAGAGTACTGCTGCCTCATCTGGGGAGGTGCCGCTCTGAGCATTCTCCGTTCAAAATTGACTCTGTTCTTCCTTTTCTCTTATAACCACTTCCTCACAGAGAGACGTTGCTAGTCTCTCTTGACTATCGTTATTTTCATGGAAGGTGCTCGACTGAGCTCAAATCTCTGGTTCATCCACGTACGACATTCACAGCAAGAACTCGTCTTCCTACTAGAACAGAGAAATACTTTCCCTTCTTCCTTCATGTGCCTAGCGTCAGGAAGAATTTCCATGGACAGAGCTTCTTTGCAAGATCCTCCTGTCTGTGGAACACATTGCCGTAGGACTGCTTCCCTGCAGTAGTCTTCAAATCCAATGTCAACAAGTACTTGTCGTAAACCGTTCCATAAGTAGTCGAATTTAGTTCATTGCATTGATCGATTTCGGCCGACAATCGCTCCCTCTCATTAGCCCTTATCCTCGAGTGGCTTTTGACCTACATAAGTGGTGACCAAAAAGTAGAAGAAATAAAGAAATAGTTGAAGATATTAAGAACTTGAAGTATAAAAGCTTTTACCAAAATAACTGGACATTATTCCCACAAGACCCTACAGCAGGTCTTGGTAGTATGCTAGTTTGCACAGTATGACCCTTTCGTGGGTCTTTTCTTATTTTATTTCCTATGGATTTTCCAAGAGCTGTTATGCTCAGCTTGCATTGGTTTAGTAAGAGGATAATTATTAAATAATTTTTTGGTTTATTTCTTTTGTTTTTCTTCTGCTTTCATCATGTAACGAGATACAATGATGTATTACATTATATTAAGATTAGGTAAAAGATGATAACCAGTTTGCGTGTAAGACAATGGAGACGGATGAGAACTCAGATGTGGTGGAAGTATATTTAAATGGCGAGGCTATTTAAGTTGTCCAGAAGTTTTGTTACCTTGGTGATAGTATTGGAGCACAGAAAGGTGCTGGCGCGATTTGCAAGAGTTAGGAGTGGATGGAGTAAGTTTAGGGAACTTTTGCCATTACTAACCAGCAGAGCATTACCACTATTGACCAAGTCTTGTGCTTGTAACATCCTTTGGGTTGCTCTTTCTATCTGACCTTATTGCGCTCACAAGGTGTTTTATGCTCTGCAGTTCTTTTGCTAAAACAATGGACATACATACAATGTGGCTGTTGTGTGATGCTGACCTCTGGAACTCCCTCCCTGCCCCCTGTTTCCCTGACAGTACTGACATGCAGAAATTTAAAACTAATGTAAGCAGACATTTTGCTGCGCAGATCCCAATTTAGGTTGACCCCCCCCCCTCTACCTTCTCCCTTTTTTTTTCTCAGTAGCCTCTTATGCCTACGGTGGCGGCCTGCCCCTTGTTTGAGGTGAACTGTTAAAAAAAAAAAATGAATCCAAACTATTAGTGTAACAGTTTCAGTTGTCTGTGACGTATATAGATGATTATACACCCATTGTCGTCATCGAGAACTCCGGTTCTTGATCGTCTGTGGATACAATCACTCGAATGCGAATGTTTAGTTTTTATAAGAGCTTTATTGATACAGATAACTTGGAACATTCACAAACAGGGTGATGGATCTTTGAACTTTAGCAAGTGTTGGTTGCCCTTCAGAGAAAGAGATAGATAAACAGATAGATAGATAGATAGTTTGTCTCGTTACACATAGCTACATTGTGCGCGACCGTTCCCACCCTCACTGAGGCTCTTTGGAGAACATCCATGTTTCGCGCCGCCTGCTTGAGTAATGTTAGCCGAAAGGGGAAAGATCTTCCTTCTTCTGGAAGTCGCATGGTTTCACTAACTTCCATTAGCTAAAGGTTAAATTTTGACTTCCCATCCGTCAATCACTCGTTCATTGAACTAGCAGCTTTCGTTATCTAACATGAACAGAAATTTAATTTTTTTTTTAAGAATTTCTAGAAAGTTTCTTATTTTCCATAAAGCAATCTATTCCAAAAGTATTGTTATCTGTAAAATGCACAAATCGCAACAATGCCTGAAAACTGTTTTGTGACATTATTGGAGGTATATAAGAGTTTGTGATATATATATAAGTATATAAGAGTTTGTGATATATATACAGGGTGGGCAAAAATAAGGGTCCTATTTTTAAAAATTCATAACTTTTTTATTTATTGATTTTTAAAAAATTTTTTTTTTTAGAATAAGTAAAGGACCCCTTCCGAAGCAAGCATGAGCCGTATTAGCCCTAAGGAACGTACCCTCATTTAGAAAACATTATTTTTGCTTAAAAAACTCAAAACAGTGTAAAAAACAATACTTTAGTTTTTGTAAGTTTTAAGAAGTGTTTTTCGGCTAAAATTTGTTTTGTTTATTTCAAAAAATCTCGGACGGGTCAGTCTACACACACATAAAGTTTGGTGAGTTTAACTTTTATTTTGTGGAAGTTATTCAAATTCAAGTTATTCAAATTTAAAGATAGGACCCTTATTTTGGCCCACCCTGTATAAGTATATAAGAGTTTGTGAAGAACAGATCTCTTAATTAATAATCTAATATCTTTGGATGTTTTATAACTCTCATGTACATAATTCTGCCTCAAAACGTCTTTATTTTGTCTCAGTTCGTGTCTGTGCATTTACTTAATGTTGTATTTCCAGCTGTTTGGGAATAATGGACCTGTTTCTTGAACTATGAATCAGTTACTAAAAGTTTATTGGCATCATAAGGAATGGCAACAGTAGCTGCGTCCAAACTCGAATCGATTAATGAAAAAGTGCGTTGCTTGTAACCACCCACAGTATCCTACCCGTTCTCTGAAGTATAATTTTGACTATTTGCATTTCCTCTCTCCTTTTCCACTTCTGATTCAGAGATAGCTGTATCCATGGTAGAAGTGTCCAAAGGATTATCAAGCACTGAAACTTATCGTCTGCATCTTCACTGTTCAAACTATTTGGGATAGATTTTCCTTTTCTTAGAAGTAGAATTTATACTCATTAGTATTTTTATCTCTATATTTAATGTATATAGTATCATGCTTACATGTATATAATATATATATGCTTACATGTATATAATATATATGCGTTAAGTTTGTGTGTCAAGGGTGACACATAGGCTCTTTTTAAATAGCTACTACACGGATGTGGAGGGGAAGGGGCGCCTCTCCTTTCCCAGGATTACTCCACTTACACTTGATCCTCACCTTAAAATGCTGAATGTTTAAGCAAACGGATCATTGTATCATTTTTTGAGTCTTTGGTATGACTTGACCAAGGATTGAACCCTGGCCCATTAGTGAACACTCTAACCACCATGCCATATAAGGGTGGGTAATGTGAGCTATATTTAGTTTAATTTAGTCTTATGCATAAAGGGGAAATAGGGACTAGGAGTTCTTTGTGAAATGGGTCCCTACTTATCAAAGCTAAAAGTCTATCAAGTATAAGGGTTAATGTGATGGCGATATTGTCACTTAAATGATGAAGAATATTATGAGAGGGTTTAAAATGATGAATGGAATGAACAAAATTTGATTACCTATGAAGACAGTTTATGACAAGTATCAGGCATCAATTAATAAACATTTTCTACATTTTTGAGTATTTTAAAGGGTTTTTAGAGGGCATAACATGGGCACAACCTCCCATTTACAAATTCAAATATTTCCGATTTACATGAAGTTTGATTCATAGTTATTAGATACGAATTAAGCAGGATTTACTGAATTTCAATTTCTTTTTAAAAACCCTTAAAGCTAAAACCTTCAATTTTAGACATTATTCTAGAATCAAACTCATTTAATGGATTTAGATCAAAATTGGAATAAGAATTCTAGACATAAATTTTGTAGCATATATTATTTATTTTAATCTTTATAACTGGACATAAAAGTGGTGCAAAACTGTTTTCTTTGATCAATTAATTTTATTAACTAGCAGAATACCCGTTCTAGGATGGGTATTTCGATAGTTTGTCAGTCAAACAACTGAAAATATTGTGCCTTGCTTTTATTCAATTTAGCCAGAGTAATTTAATACTTATATCTCTAAAATCTTAACACAGGTCACAGGTAGGTTGTATGGTACTATAATCATTTACATACTAATTCTTTTGAAGAAAGTAAGAAACTCTAGTTATGGATAAAATAGCTTGTGTTCAATGAATTGTTGATAATACGTTTCGGCATTATATAACCCCTAAACTGTTGACATGCTGTAAAACTGATAAACAAAACAATTTAAATATTGCGTAAATCAGAATGTGAGAAAAGAACGCCCAAGGTGGTAAGATACCGTCACTCACTTTCTAAAAGAAGACGGAAGATAAAAAAGCGTCTTTTGAAAGTGTCATCGCCTGCTGTTATTTCCAAACTGTCCAAGGAATGTTTGGATATTGAAAGGAAACTGCAGAAGTCTTTTGCTGACTCTAACGCTTTTATGGAGGGAAAGGCTGTCAACTCCATTAAAAGTAATTCAAAATATTTCTTTTCATATGTCAAGAAAAAGTCCAAAGTCAAGACAAAAGTTGGTCCATTGATGGACCAGAATGGTGTTCTTACTGGTAACAGTACTGAGATGGCAGAAATTTTGTCAAAACAATACACAGACGTTTTTAGCAAACCAATGCAAAGCAGTCAAGCTTCACATAATCGCACTTTTGATATAAGTTCTATACTGTCAACTGTTACTCTAACTGCAGCCGATTTTGAGCTTGCAATTGATGAACTCTCTCCGTCAGCTGCTGCGGGTCCTGACGGCTTTCCTGCATTACTACTGAAAAACTGCAGGGCTCATTTGGTCCATGCTCTCGTATTTCTATGGACGAAAAGTCTTGAAGAAGAGGTCGTTCCAAGCAAACTAAAGAATTCTCTTATTACACCCATTCACAAAGGTGGAAGCAAGTCGGTGGCTGCCAATTATAGACCAATAGCTTTGACCTCCCACCTCATTAAACTTTTTGAGAAAGTCATACGGAAACACATAGTTAGACACATGAATGAAAATAACTTGTTCAATGACAGTCAGCATGGGATGAGATCTGGAAGATCTTGTTTAAGTCAACTCCTTGAGCAGTTTGACACCATTCTATCAATTCTTGATGATGGCGCTAATGCAGATGTTGTCTACTTAGATTTTGCCAAAGCTTTTGACAAAGTTGACCACAAAATAGTTCTGCAGAAAATATTTGATCTTGGCATTCGTGGAAGCATTTTCAAATGGATAGAATCCTTCCTGAGTAACCGCCTCCAAACAGTTATGGTTGATGGTGCAACCTCGAAGCCACAACCTGTCATTTCTGGAGTTCCCCAGGGAAGTGTATTGGGACCCATAATCTTCCTAATCCTTATTGGGGACATTGATGAAGATATCGCCATGTCAATAGTCAGGTCATTCGCCGATGATACAAGGGCCACAAAATCCGTTCGGTCTCCCGAGGATGCTGTGTTGTTTCAAAAGGATCTCGATCAGATCTACAAATGGACGGAGGACAATAACATGGAGCTAAATGACGTGAAATTTGAGCTTCTCCGCTATGGTAATAACGACCAGCTAAAAAGCGAGATATCATACCACACTCCGTCAGGAAAAATGATAAACATAAAGCAAGAAGTGAAGGACCTCGGTGTATCTATGTCTAGTGATTGTCTTTTTAGCAATCAAATAAACAAAGTTGTGGAAAAAGCCAAGAACCTCATTGCCTGGATCCTGAGGACATTTAAAACCAGAGAATATCGTGCAATGGTCACGCTGTATAAATCCTTGGTCATTCCAGTTTTGGAATACTGTTCTGTCTTGTGGAACCCAAGTAGCCCTAAGCTCATCCAAAAGCTTGAAGCCATTCAGTGGTCCTTTCTACGGAAAATTCAAGCTGATCGGAACTACTGGTCATGTCTGAAGAAGACAAAAATGTTCTCGCTGCAAAGACGACGTGAAAGGTACCGGATAATTTACATCTGGAAGATATTGGAAGGAAAGGTACCGAACATTAATGGCCACATTCAAGCCCGAGACAATGAACGCCGCGGGAGGCACTGTATTGTTCCCTCGCTAAAAACTGGTGGGAAAATACGAACCATTTTTGAAACGAGCTTACCTGTACAGGGGTCACAACTCTTCAATGCCATGCCTAGGTGTATTCGGGATATAAAAAATGCTGCTGTGGAACAATTTAAGCGCTCTCTTGATGCCTACCTCGCTAATATCCCGGACCAACCCCAAATTGTCGGATACACGGCGTGCAGGCAAGCCGACACCAATTCTATCGTGCACATGCAAGCACATGCTGGTGCGGTTCCTTTGTCTCACAGGATCCTCACATCAGCCAGGGCGAGTTGAACAACCAGCAAGCCTGAACACGCCTGTTCGAAGCACCAGACAAAAAAAAAAAAAAAAAAAAAAAGCCTAATCTATGTATTTGATCTGTTTGAATCACCAACTGATTTTGTGTACGTTCTCAGCCTTAAGAAACTGGGGAGGTAATTTTCGATGCAAAGTTGAATGACATTCAACAAAATATATTAACTTGTTTTAGTTTTTTTTTTTTTTTTTTCAATTGGAAATGTGGTTTTATTAAGATTAAAAAAAAGCATATGTACTTACAGCAATCAACAAATGTGTTATAACCAGTGTGTATATGTTCTTGGTGTCAAGAAGCTGGATGGGTAATTTGGGACACTAAAAAGGTACACAACAACAGACGTACACAACAAATTCATTAACATATTTTATAATTTATACTGGAAAATATGTATTTACTAAAGTTTAACAACAATCATCAAAATGTTTTGTATTTTAGAATGAAAATGTGGTTTTATTAAAAGTTAAAAGTAAAAAAATTTTTTTTTTAAGTTGAATGACCATGTAAGGGGAGATCACTTTATAATTTCTCTCTTTTTTGTTTCATTTTATATCAGTTGAATTTCTCAGAAATCAAGGGGCCTCTTCCTGGGGCTAACACTTGATCTCTATATTAGATAAATAGATATTAAAATATTCCATTAAAGTTCTCCTTTATCTGTCAAACGTTGATTTAGTAAAGAAGTTAAGAACATCATTTTCCTCAGCCCTATTGACCGGTTAACTATGTTATAGTATATCTTTTTTGTGGTCTCTTGGTCTTACCGAATTCCAGGACAAGAATTCATCTAGTCTGGTGGAGTATCTAGCAAAGTAATGTCACTTGAGGCAACATCACTCGGAGAAGGTGCACCATTATTCGTATGAGCCAGTTTATTTCCGTGTCGAGGGGATTTTATTTGGGCTTCGAATACTGTGTTATTTTGAATATGTGGTCAGGGTTTACTTGTAGGGTGAAATATCCTCATGTCAGGTTGTCCTGACAAACCCTTGTACAGAGAGACCAAAGACACTCGAGGATGGTGTCTAGCAGGTAATTCATATGTCTCTGCGTGTGTATTTGTGGCATACAAAAGAAAAATATTCTCACTTCCCTTTATATATAAAATTTTCTGATGGGATTTCACAGTAATATCGTGCAGTTTGCATAAAATGAAAGTATAAATACTCCCGGGCAACGCCGAATCGGCTCGGTGAGAAGATTAAAAAAGAAGAATTCAAAATATAGTCATGTTTACATAGTTGTTTTTAAATAAGTTTTTTTTTTTTTAATTCATTTTTGTTTTTCCTTTTTTTATTTTTGATTCTGATAAATATTTGATTAATAGTAGATAAAAGATAATTCAATGTATTTATCGAAGTTACGTATAGGCGAATCACACACACACACAAAGATCATATCTGATAGTTTTATTAATACAGAGATAAAAACAACCACTCAACATCGAAAGTGTTGAGATAAGTACATTTTATCATTATTTATATATATAATGGCCTAAGCACAGGCAATTACATTTCAAGAACTAAACTAAGGGGTATATACAGGGTGATTCATAAGTCACTTCACTTAGCTATTTAAAATGATTACCATATGAAGCACAAACATACTATGAACTTTTGATAATTGTTATCTTACTTTCTAATTACTGCTATTTGTTATTTTAAATTTGTTCGTTTATATATTTGTTTCTATATATATTTATTTCATAATCAATCAAATATGCTACAAAGAGTCGTAAATTCCTTGCAAAAAAGAATGGAGCTATGCATGCAGAACGAAGGTGGAAATTTTTAAAATTTGCTGTAATTTTAAACTTCCATAAATGAATTTGTTGAATAAACTTTGTTTTGTATTACTGTATTTTTTAACTTTAGAATTTCAAAAATAAATAGCTAAGTGACTTATGAATCACCCCATATATATATATATAAATTACTTTAAAAAAATTAATTAAATAATTTATTGACAATCCATAATGTATTATCTAATAAGTGCAGACATTAATCAAATTGCCATGGTGATTGGAAATTTCACACTCCAAATAATCAAACTGTTACATCTTTTTGAATGATCACTATTTACATGTATTGTGTATGTGGAGGGGTGTTTGTGTGCTTTTAATAATTCTTGTTAGATACAACCTTTTTATTTATTTATTTATTTTAAAGTGCCCTTGATTAATGGTAACATCTGTTTTGAAATAAATTTATGACAAAAACACAATGTGCTTTTAATGACATGATTATTTTGTCAATACAGTATGATTGTTTAAGATCCACCCTCTGTTTTTTTGTATTTTAATGATTTTCCTTCAATTTTTTTAATTTTTTTTATATTCTATATTTTTTCCTTTTTATTATTCTAAACTATATAGACTGTATACAGTTTTTAAAATGAAAAATCCACAAGAGTGCTCAATTACCGGAGTAAGAGTCCAATATATTTATTAAACTAGATACAGACTGGATATTATGAACAAATCTTAGGTTTCATACCGGAAAATATTCAGTAATCTTCAGTGTTGGTGCAGAAGCCATAAAAAGACAGATTTTTGTAATTTTACAGCTTATGGCCTAACACTAATGATTACTGAATTATTTTTTCAGTATGAAACCATATTTAATCATAGTATCCAGTCAGTATCTATTTTGAACTTATATATTTGTATAACACTTTTTGTTTTGTATTCTAAAATACCCTTTTTACTATTTTGATTTTTATATATCCATTTTATATCGTTTTTATTTTGCATTAATAAATATAAAAAGTATTACTATTAAATCTATTTTTTATAAACAAATTTCATTTTCTTGTTTATTTTTCAATTTGAAAATACTTGTATTTTTTTTGTCAATGAAAAATATGTTTCAGAAAATATTTAGCATTTCTGTATATACTATATGAATATAAATTTAGATCATATCAGTATTTTTAATGACTATATTTCTGCATATTTCATTAAATAATGTTTTTTTTTTTTGTCTACCTATTTTGGTAAAGATAATTTTCCCACCACATATATTTAAATTGTTGATTATTTCACAATACACATAACTCATCAAGGATGGTCAGCAATCAGACTAGAAGTACTTGGAGTTGTAACCATGGCAAATTTATCAGAAATTTCTCACCTGAAACAAACACTCTCAGCAGGAAATTTGAACGGATCTCTAACAAAATATGTAGACAAAAATTATCAATGTTATTTAATGAAATATATTTGTTAGATATATATGTTAGGTGCACATCTACATCCATCCCATATACAAATCTAAAAGGACATAGTAAACTCTTTATCATGCATCCCATTATTTTTTAGAAAGCCAGATTAGCTCTGTGCAAGACTTATCATCACTTAAAAAAGCTTCATTGTTTGCTTTAAAGAGTACAGCTAAAAATCTGCATGTTTTGGTTGTCTTTCTCTTATTTGTACTTACTTGCAAGAGGGAAACCTATCTTCAACTTTCTGTTCCCTCTGCAGTGTTCAGTAAACTTATTCATCTACATATATATATATATATATATATAGAATCAAATATGAAACTAAAAGTAAACTTTTAGTAGATAGAACCTATAGTGAAATGGTTTAAGCTCAATATACGAGATAGAGCAATTATAAAGATAGATGAAAGAAGAGTGATAAACATGTACGAATGTCTAGATTTATTTCAAACGTCGATTGTTCAATGCAAGGTATATTCTGTAATAAAATTATGTTTATTATTCTTTCCTTAAGCCAATGCTTTTCAAAGATCGAAATCTTATCATCAGAGGAATTATACAGATAGATAAGTTGGCAGTAGGAAAGCCAAAATTCAACATTTGAAAAAGATATCAAGCAGGGTGGAGCGCTGTTTTATCTTTAAGCTAAAACCTACCCAGTTGGTGAAGTAAAGTAAAGGGTGCTTATGCAGTTTATGGACTGAACTAATTTTAGATAGGATTTTCAAGTTAAATTCAATTTTTACGGTATCTTTTGGTTATTAAATTGTTAGGTGAAAGAGTACAGAATAGTTAACAAAGCTCCTCTTCCCCATATTATTGACGGTTTTCTAAATAATAACATTAATATTTCAGTCCGGTCCGTAAACTGCATAAGTACCAAGTAAAGACAACCAAGCATGAGTTACAGTCTCCAATTCTTATTTTATTTCATTCATCGAAGTGAAATAAATACAACTAAAAATATCCGACAAAAGGAAACTAAGAGACAAAGTGCAATTTTACTTTTTTATGTTTTTCGTTCTACATGATCTTTATCAGAAAAATATTATTCATTTTGGAGCAAACCCTATATTTACAGAAATACGTGTCAATCAGGTAAACAAATAATAAACATTGAAATCTGAACCATAAAAAAACAATCTCAGTCGATTTTTCTCTAGATTTTCTGATATTATCTTTATTTGTACTTTTTATTGATTATCATTTTTGTAAGGAATGACGATATTCTGTAATAACCCAGTCAAAAGATTAATAATGTGATATTTTAGAAATAAAAACATTTTGGGCTTGTTGTGTTCCATGGTGTTAATTCTTTGGGGATGACTTTGTTACTAGTTACTTATATGGTGTGGTCGATGATGGCATAATCTAGTTGACACACCAGTTCTCATTAGATCGCTGAAGTTGAGCCTGGTCAGTACCATACGGGTGACCATTTAGGAATACTAGGCACCGTATGTGGGAGGACGGTGAAACCTCTCTGCAAAAAACTAATGTTGTCATCTCCCCTGACTGGGATATACATGCAACTAGGGACTACTTGTAGAATTTAATATTCCCTAGAAACTTCCTCCTTTAGAAGAAACCAGCTCAGCCCCTTCTAGAGTTAATGCTGCACTAGGGCAGGTAGATCGATGATAGCAGAGGATATTCTCCTTTGGAAGATCATTGCCATGGCTGGATATTGTTGACGTCGCTGAACATGATTAAAACAAAGACAGTTGTAAAAAAATGTATCATTTTTATTATATTTAACATACATCTGTCCTCCCTTTTTTGGGAGAGGGGGGGGGGCTTAAACTGCTGGCAGGTCCACTTTTACAATCTACTTTCTGCCTAATTCCCTTCTATAAAAATGTTCCCGCTGTGAATTTGTGAAAATGGAAAACCCTTTATTATTTTACTTCTCACACATCAAATCCTTTATCAATGGTCTTCGATGACAATCATTTCCAATAATGGGTTTCTAGTGTCTTGACTCTCTCCAAGTTTGGCACAAGAGCAAGTCATAAATTTTTTTTTTGTTTTTTTTTTTTATGTGTTTGCTTTATTTTTTTTTTCTTTATTTATGATTAAGACTGTTTAAAATCACAATTTGCAAAATTGCTGTGATATAAAAATGCATTGAGCGTATTAAATGCTCTTTCATGTTTATATCGTCTTTAACATTTTTGCATGATTTATGATTCAACAATGCATTATTTCACAGGAAACTACAAGCCTTCTATTTTATAAATATCTTATATAAATTTAAGGAAAGTCTCTCTCTCTCTCTTCACGCTCTCTCTTTTCAAGTATTATAATATTGAATCAACCCTGATACAATGATAACAAAGTGAAGCTGCTGCAGTAATCAAATCTGTGTAAAAAAATTGAGGTCACTTTTACTAAGTGTCGCTTTACATCTAAGCTAATCATCCAAGTCGGTGAAGAAAAGATCAAATTAGCTCCATATTTAATTACCTCCTTTTTATAACTGTCCATATCTAATTCCCTCTTTTTTATAACTGTCCATATCTTTCATTTTCTCCTTAAAATAAATTTATGTATATACACTGCTTTGCATAAATATTCACCCCACTTGCACTTTTCCACATTTTTATATTGTTACCAACTGCAATTCAAATTGACTTAAATGATCCTTTTTTCGATTTGATCCAAACAAAATGCAGTGTTTTGAAGATGCAAAATACATTTGGTTATGGTACAAACCAGTTTTGTTGTTTTTATTTTGTTTTCTTTTTCTTTGCAAAATAGCTCAAGCTCAGTCAAATTGGACAAAGACCGTCAGTGAACAGTTTCTCAATTAGATTTAGGTCTGAACTTTTATTGGGTCATTCTAACATTAATGTTTTGATCTAAACCATCCAATTGCAGTTCTGTTTAGGGTTGTTGTTCCGCTGGAAAGTGAATCGCCATCCCTGTTTAAAGTCTTTTTGCAGACTGTAACATCCTTTTCCCCATACATTATAACAAGCTTTACTCTACCTGCTGAAGAAAACCGTCCCTACAACACTATACTACCACCATCATCTGATGAGGGGGTGCTGTACAATTTTACATACATAGCATTTTTCATTGAGACTAAAAAGTTCAATATGGTCTTATCTGACCAGAGAACCATTCCTCCACATGTTTGCTTGTGGCACTTTCCTATGTAGGCCAGACCAGTGGAGTGCACAACTAATAATTGTCCAGTGAACAGATTCTCCAAGCTGAAATGTGGATCTTTGCAGCTCCTCCAAAGTTAGCATGGCTCACTTGGTTGCTTCTTTGATTAATGGTTTCCTCGTCCGTTTTATCGGCTTAGGTTTGTGGTTGTACCATATGATTTCCATTTTCAGATGATGGATTTGATAATGCTCCATATATATGACATGTTTAAAACATAGGATATTTTTATAACCTAACCCTACTTTATACTCTCTATAACCTTATACTCTCTATAACCTTATACTCTCCATAGCCTTATCATTTTCATAGCCGTATACTCTCTATAGCCGTATACTCTTTATAGCTTTATTTCTGACCTGTCAGGTGAGCTATTTGATCTTCATTGTGCTGGTTGTTTGGTAATGTTCTGAGGCCTTCACAGAACGGGTCTTAAGAATTGAGAATCAAGAATTACAAATCTTTTTTTCCATTCCCTCCTTTACGATCCTATGTGGCCTCCACAAGCTTCTCGCCCATGGTCTGTTATTGCACATGGTTGACGATTCACATTGCTTTCATCCCATTTTTTTTTTATCACAAAAGGCTACAAGTTGTCAAACAATGCTTTGGTTTGAATCGGTCACCAGGCACAAAGTATTAACACAATTGCAATGTAACAGTTTAATGTACAGACATCGATACAATTTGTATGAAATAAAAAATTTCTACAGACACTGTCTGTATGGAAAGTTCTAAATTCTTAATCAAAATTCTACTGTTTTCAGCTTTGTCAAAGTTATTTTTTTTTTTAATAGTGAGTTGGGCTCAGTCTAAATTCAGGAGGTCTTCTCAAAGCTGGCACTAGAGGACTGACTGGTGAAATGTAACGAGCTCTGGCTTATATGGAAATTGGTACCAACTGACATGGAGGTCAATGATGAGGGGGGGGGAAGTAGTCACTTCTTCACTCTTAGCCAATCTTTACCCTGGGGTATGCCTTCCAACTGACCTGATTCATCAATCCCTTTCTTCCTGTAAGCTTCTTTCCATTTTAGATTTTACCCAGTCCCCATTCGTGACGGATAGAAATTGATCCCTCCTCCTTCGATTCTCATTGGTCAACCCTTTCTCCAAAATCAAACCTCACAAACTCATAAATGATATTTCCTAAAATTGTCATTTTGGACAGCCAGAGAACCATCTGGTCTTTTAAAATCATAGTGGCTATCATCAGAGCTTACTTATCTTGTCAGACTAGGGTTGGTAGGAGTAGCGAGTGGCCAACACTTGCTGCCCCCAATTCTTAGTGTTTCTTCTTCTTTCTCTTTAATAAAATTTTGTCTGTCAAGTCTTGGGTCCAATCCCCACTAAGTCTTTCACAATCCTCCATTTATATTTTTAAACATTATTTTCCATCATTTATATATCAACTATAATTTTATCTGCTTGTATATTTTGATTATTAATTTCTCTTATTAATTTAGAGTGCCATGCATCATACACCATCATATCTTGATTCAAAAGAAATCATCATAATAAGGTGGTTTGTATTTACTAATTATGTGAGTTCTGAAGGCAATTGGTTTCACTTGATTTTCCACGTTAAAGGAGGATGAATACATATACATTAAACACTTTTCATTTTTATTGTAATTTTAAAACCATGTAATATCCCCCACCCACTTTAAAATTACATATTATTACATAAAACCACGGTACATTTAAATTTGTGGTTGTAACATGACTGGAAAAGTAGAGGTGGGGTAAGTACCTAAATACTTATGCAATACACTGTGTTATTCTTCTTCATCCAATTTATTTTTGAACACGCCTTTGATTAGTCCTCTATAAGAGGGTGGGGTCTGCCTGTCAGTCTTGAACAAAATCTTCCACTCCAGGCTCGGCGGTGGCGAGGATCTAAGTTTGTAATCTCAAGGGCTGCACGGTCACGTTTACACAGCTCATCCCAAGAAATCCTCGGTCTTCCAGCCTGACGATTTGATGCGATAGACATGTTTCTGACCCGGGGGGAGATATGTATATCAAAAGAGACTTTTTTTAAACACTTTACTGCAGTTTCATGGTCAGAAGCATATTATCCAATATGTCTTAATAATTTGAATACAGCCTTTGAAGTTATATTCAAATTATAACAAGGTATGGGATAATAATGCCCATTTAATTATTTATTGTTATCAATCTCTATCTGGAAGAGTATCGAGCCGTGTGTGTGTACAAGACCTGCTGCCTTGATTCGGATCTGTTCCAATTCTGAGCAGTTGATTTTTATATATATATATATATATATATATATATAGCATAATATAAAATGAAATAATAAAATAAGGTGCAAATCAAATTTTATTAGAATTCAAAATTCAGGCAAAGTATCTCAACATCCTTAACTTATCTTTGAAAACTCATGAGTTAAGGACGTTGAGATACTTTGCCTGAATTTTGAATTCTAATAAACTTTGATTCACACCTTATTTTATTATTTCATTTTATATTATGCTATTAATGCTCTATCCAGTATATTGAGCTTCAGTCTTTATCCGGATGTTTCACTAATTAAAAGATATTAGTTGCCTCTTATATCTTTTGTTGGATTAACTTCATATATATATATATATATTAGTTTGAAGAGTGTAGACAGGATCCACAGCACATGGTAACTGCTAGTTGATTCTACGTCTATGTTTTCCAAATATAGAATTACATACAATCTATTACCTATATTGAGTACTCTTCTTTGTAATCAATGGAGAGAGAGAGAGATAGTAATTCTGAGATGTGCATAAAAAAAACAAGAGTTCTCGATTATGATGGTAAGAGCATATTTATTCATAAGTATACAGGCCTAGTGCATTAAAAAAAACCGAGGTTTCATGATTGTTGCTATATGAACCGCCCCTCTCCGATATATGTCTCTAATTTATAATAAGAAGACATACCTTTGAGGGAATTAACTGTTTCCCTTTTTTGCTTAATATCCCAGTTTTATTTCTTGATTTTATTGCTTAACTGGACTCTTGGGTTTTGGGGTAGGCTTCCTTTTTAAATATAATCTGTTTAATCCCCCTCCCCAACAATGGAAACGGATATTTGTATCTATTTTTAGACTCCATCAATTGAAAAGTTACACCAGTGTACAGGACTGACGATCGAGGAGTCCATTTTCGTGTCTGCTTTTTTTTCTTCTGTAAACTAGACTGGTGTCTCCTTGTGAAATCCCGGATTCCTTCATGCACTAGGCCTGTATATTAATAAATAAACTTGTATATATAATGTATTTGTTCAATTTCTATTATTTATTATAGTATATTTTTTAATTTTTAAAAAGAACTTTTTTTCTTTTTTTTTTTTTTTTTTTGTAGCTAATTAATTTTTTCTTCTTTTTCTTCCTAATTCATCTCTCCCCTCACAGGATTCATCCGATTCAAAACAGGTATGCTTAGCATGGTTTTTAGAAACATGTTTTAAACTGTCTGTACCCATCAACTATCCATTGAACCATCCATGTTTATTTTTTTATGATCCCTTTTCAATTGAATGGATCCCACCTTACCGCTTTATGGGTGAAACTACCTGGAATTCTAAAGAAAACATAAATAAATCTCCCTGTCTATACATCCCTTTATTACCAACTTTCCTGCTTTCTTCTGTATGAAGACTTATAATTTCTTGTCATCCATTGTTGATTTAAATTATACTGCAACTGACCTTTCCTTTCCAGAATATTCCTTTTTGGTCCTCTTACATTTATCTTTTCAGCAAATTTTTTGATAAAAATTCTTAAATTATCAAAGTTTTTATAGCATTTATTTCTAATTTTTTGTTTATAACATTAAAATATTCAAAAGATGTTGGTCCCTTTTCTTTTAAAAACATGATTTTATCTCTATTTATAATGATGGACAATTTATCACACCGACAGCGAAACTAAAATGGCAAATTAATATTCAAAATTGAACCGTAGTTTTCTAATATACTGAGCATGTGTATGTGATCAATGTACTAATGTTAACTAATTTGTATATTGCTTTGCCAAAGGACATCTCATTAATTCACTATTTGTTCATATTGTTTTCTAATTCAATGATTGTTTTCATTTGATTATTATTATTACATAAATCTATTTACGCATATTTTTTCATTTATTGTGGATAAAAAAAAACTACAATTTTGGGTGGAAAGTTTTTCCAGTCTTTTCAGGTCAATTTACGTCTGGAAGTTGCGATCCAATTCCACATTGTAAATTAAAAATGAAGCCTCCCCTCCAAAAAACACACACACACACACCACGGCCAAGCAAACAAGTGACTTTTCCACTATTCATTCAGAATGTCTGGTTTTCTGGGTCGGTTCATACCAGCCGAGGATATGTCCTTGACATCATTCTGGTAAATAAAGAACTGTGTTGGTGGTGACCAGGCCTTCTTTTATCGGAATGAGGTATGGTCCTGTTCAGTCCTAGTAGGTTCACCCTCCCTTCTTTGAGAAGGGGTTAGTTTATTGCCAAATGTACACTCCTTTCTGGTGCACTGGCTTTGCTATTCCCCACCTTCCAACCATGTGCCACATCTTCTGCAGTGGAAAGAAAGTAAATATCGCCAAGTAAACAAGTCCATGAGTATCCTTTCTGCCCTCCCCCACACCCCCCTACCTATATCAATTTCATTACGAAATTAAATTCTGACATAATGCATTTCAGTTCATTTGTACACAAATCAGCCATTTTATTCTTTAGTTAAATTGGAAATTAAAAACAAAGCCCTCCCTCCTCCCCCTCAATCAAAAACACACACTGCGCCAAGCAAACAGGTCAGTGAGTATTCCCCCCCCCCCCCTCAACACACACACATGTACACACTGGACAAACAAAAAAATAAATCTCTACAAATATTTTTTATTTGATGGATAAATGCTTAGCGTTTGGGGTGAAAAGAGTCTTTCTGGTCCTTTATGGGCAATTTACTTTTGGGCGATGTGATTCTTGGTTTTATCAATTTCCCCGGGCAACGCCGGGACACGGGTCCTGCTAGTTATAAGTGTTTTTTTTTTCTTTTTACTAGTTCATTCTGTTACTTTGTAATCAGAAATAGCTGGAAATAGAAGACTAAATCTGGAATCAGCTGAAGAGTGTCTCATTTGAAATGATGAAAGAACAAAACAAGGAGTTTAATTTCTTTACTAATTATTCAAAGAATTAGTAATCTATTTTAAATCTCTAATTATATTTAAAGGTACATTTTTCTAATTTCCATAATATGTGGATGTATTAAGAGTGAAACCATATATATACATAGAATACTCGTCCCAGTACAGGTAAAATTAATTTTGCACCATCTTTGTCCCTTTACGACAATTAAAATCAAGATATAATGATACTAAACCTTATGCCTAGAATACTTGTTCCCTTTTTGATCAAAATCCATTACATGATTTTGATTCTAGAAAATGTTTAAAATTTAAGGCTTAAGGGGTCTTAAGAAGTAATTGAAATTAAGGGAATCCTGCTTAATTGGAGATTAATGACTATGGATCGACTTGAATGCAAATCTGAAGTATTTAAATTTTTAAATGGTAGGTTGTGCCCATATTATTCCTCTAAAACCTCTTTAAAATACTCCAAAAGAACTGAAATTTGGGGCAATATCTATTGATGACTAATACCTATTGTTAAAGTTTCACAAAAATCGGAGGTATCTGAATTTTCACGAAAGGCTTCCACCCACTTTTGCATAAAAGTTAAAATTAAATAAAATATAGCCCACATTTGGACCCATTACGCTTGGAAACTATTTTCCAAAATTCATGATAGTTTGATTAGTTTAGGAGTTAATCCTGTACATACAAATATATAAACACATACCTAACTTTATATATTAGCAGAAAGACCCGACGTTGCTCAGGATTGAATGAAGATTACGATTATGTACTTTTTCACTATGCTCATAACACCATATTACTTTCTTTGTTTTTACTGTCCTCCTCCTCTCCAGTTTAAATTTCATTAAAATCAGATATACATGTTTGATCTTTTAAGGGGGGGTTTGTCACAATAGATCACTTAGAGGTATGGGGGGGGGGGGGCACAAAGATATTCGGCACAGAGAAGGTAACACCTCCATTGTCTTCCCTGGTAAATTTTACATAAGAATACACTTTTAGATTTTATGTAGATTGTTTAACATTTCTTTCTATAGGGAACACAGAAACATCATCTGTTCCGACTCCAAGAGGTTGATTTATGTTATGTATATTTTTAACTCTTATTATATATTATTGCAAAAGCTTCACATACATACATACATACATACATACAGACAGGTGACGTTTATATAATAGATTATTGCAATTTCAAAATTAAATGTTTAAAAGTGAAAGCTATTGCTTAAAAAATATGAAATAGTATATATCTGTTTTACTTTTGATGATAATTTCAACAAACATCTATTGGGATGCTTCAATAATAAAAATTAGACATTTTAAATGAAGGTCTCTTAGTATGGCTTGATTTATCATTTGCTGGTTCAAATTGCTTGCTGTTTGTTCTGTTTTTTTGTTTTTGTTTTTTAGAGACCTTGACACACGTCTTATTTTGTGTTCCTTTTTGAGATTATGACAAACTAATTAATAATGTTTATGAACTACTCTCTGATAATCCAATCAGTTTTTAATATTACGATCATTGTACTTGTAATTTTTTTTATAGTAATATCAGGGTTCTTACGATTTTCTTTGATCATTCGAAAACAAATTCCCTGATTAGTAAAAAAACAAATTTTTTTAAATAAATAAATTTAATGACTATCCTTGGCATTTTGGCTAGAAGCAAAGCGTAGTGTCTGGTCTGTTACGACACTACATCTTTTCTGTCCATGGTCAGTAAAGGAAAAATACTTCTAGACTGAGGCAATTTTCATTTTTGTCCCAATCCAGAGTGCCCATTTTAGAGAGTTGGATTTTCCCCATGTTTAAAACCGACCTTGTGTCTAACTCTGCCCTTTTGAGGAGGCAAGTAAATAGGAACAACACAAGCTGTTCGAGACACCAAACTCTACGAAACCCTTGATTTATAAAATAAGGACAAACTTAATTTCACACATGTATAATACCGTTTTAAAAAAAAAATAGAATATGAAAGCAAAAAACAAATAAGTTATAAGTATTTTTTTTTCATTCAATTTCTGGTTAATTTGACTAAATCTAAGAGTTACAATCAAAATCCTGACCGTCCATGCTACAAAGATATTTTGTTTGTTTAAAATTTTTACAGTTGCATTTTTAACTTGGTGAGGGTGAAAATAATTGCCTTGCCTAGTTCAATTAATTACCCCTACCCCCTTGTCATTTTCCCTAAAACAAGTTAATTCCTTGATTTTTCTCTTCAGGGAATCTGTTTCTCTTTCATTTATCTGATTTCCCTGATCCGTACGAACCCTATAATATGAATATTTACTAAGCTTGACTTTACATAGTTTGGCACAAGGCCAAAATAACACAGCTCCTTGTGAAGACCAAGCTTATTACTATTACCTCTAATTATTTGACAGGTGTCATGTTTCATATACCCATTTTAAAAGTGACATAAAAAATCAATATTATTTTTAATTCAAATTGATTTTAATGACTATATTCATACTGATATTATTCAGCTCCTCAATAACAGTGAAACCCACTTCCATTTTCAGAGTCTTCTTTACCACTTAGTTTTCCAGTTGCAGGGATTCATATCTGACCATATAGCAATTTTCTTCTGTTGCGTAAGATTGCGAGAGGGGTTTGAGAGATACCAAAGGCCCTGATTGGTTGAACAAAATAATGTGTTAGGGGAATTTTAAAACAGGCAGTGTACTAAGTTAGATGCAAAGCTGGAAGCAGGAAAATAAATGGATGGTGTAAACTCCTGAGAAATTATGAAACAACTGTCGTTGCGATAATTTGTAGACTTAACGTTATAAATATTCTATGTTTTTCATAGTTATTAATTCATCCATGCGATCCAGCAACTATGCAGAAGGAAATTCAAGATGGCGACCTGTTTCAACACGTGGAGGGTCCAGACACCAAATAGTTTCTTTCTTTAACTACTTGCCTTTGCAATTCCCTCCAGCTTCCTGTTTCTCCAAGTGTACTAAAATGCATAAATTTAAATATAATGTGAACAAACATCTTGCTGCACAACTCCCTGATCATAGCCTCTGAATTTTTTGTTTACAAAAAAAATCATTTGTTAACCAAATCTGACTTGTGAAAAAAGATTTCTACAAATTGAAAAGTTTATTTTATGGAAGAAAAAAAAAGGTTCAAGACATAAAGTTGAAAGATGGTAATTTTACTTCCATACCTTCCATTGCCCACCTTTTACTAAAAGATAGATAATTTTAGGTGATATTGTTCTTGCTAAAAATACAACATGAGAGATCAATTTACATTTGATTTAAACAGCAGACTGTACCCCTGCCTAAAAATTAAACTAAGATGTTTAATTTGCTTTTAAGTAATTACTGATGGTTTTGAAGGTAATTTTTTTTTTTTTTTAATCTGGAAAAAACAAACAATTTATCTATGAAATGGAGTAAAAATATACCTTATTTTCTTACTATGAAAGCATCTTGCAGAGTCTTGGGAGTTGATTGATATGTGCTATGTTCTTGTTGGTTGTTGGGTTCAGAGCAGAACACTTGAGACCATGATACTTGTCTGATTTTGTGTAAGGCTTTATTTTTTACTCTCCTCTTTGAATAATATAATTACTGTTCGGCATAGAACTAGTTTTTACAATATGGTATAACTAGTTTGCTCATAACCGAAAAAAATTTTAAAAACGCAACAGTTTTATTAAAAACTAGTGGGACCTGAAGAACCCAACAAACTCTTGCTCCCACCCCTGAACCCCATGTTACTATGTTTATTATTTTTTCATTTTCTCTTATATTTTATCAATGAAAATGTTTTCCTTGCTGTTTATGGATATATGGCATGAACGCAGATCCCCACAATATTACTGTAAAACCTGGGAAATCAAACTGTAAATCTGAAAGTTTTATTTGTTTTTTTTTTAATGGAAATCGCTCCAGACAAGGCATGAAGCCACTTGATGTAAGGAGCTAAAATAAAACAACTTCAAGGTCAAAAACTAGCCAACGATAAGTGTTAGATGGATAGATTCGATCCAAAAAACAGCAATTCTTCCTCCTTTGTCAGAAACATCGCTCGCTCATGGAATTTGAGGACCAAAAAGGACAAAATACGGGAAACGAGAGTTACGAAGCTGCGAAAGTTTTAAAATGAATAGTCATATTGTGTATGTTTTCAGCTTTATGTGACATTTTCTCTAAATTTTTAAAGTATTTTTGTATGTCAAGCTTGAAAAATAAGCATATGGGATGGGGGGGGTAATTGTTGCTCAGATGATTTTGGAAGAAATCGGTGAAAGGTTTGAAACGATATTAAGTCCAGGAAAAAAATCATGAGTTACTTTTGATGCTGTTGTTGTTTATATTCTTACCTACATTCGTTTTTTCTTTAATTTTTATTTTTTAAGAACATTTGATGGTTGTTTGTTAAATGTCTTAATGTATATCGGGCGAAAGAAAGGAAGTCGTGTGTGTGTGTGGACTTTGTTGTGAAACTTCAGTGTAGAAATGGATCGCTAAAAAGCACCTTAGGAAAAAAATGCATAGTCAATGGAAAAGTAGGTCATTCGGTGAACGAAAGAAGGGTTTTAGACTTTAATTTAAGCATTAGTTATTTAATGGTAAAGAAAAGATGACGGCTATCCTTCCCACAAGAAAAGGAATATTTTAATAAAATTGAAACATACAGTTTTTAGTTTGTCATGGTTCAAAAATTCTCCATTCATTCTATATAATGTATGGAGGCACGAATGCATAAAAATAGGCCTAATTTTTATTTGTTGATTTTATATAATGTTTAAGTTGTGCTTTTAATGTTTCTAAAGTTAATTAATGCGAAAATTACAACTAATAAATGTTCTGTCTTTGTTTTACGTTAAATAATTAGCCAAAAAACCTTTTTTAAAATTTGTAAGTTAAATGTGTTAACGGGTGAAGTACATGTTAATGAGAGGGTGAAAACTCTGCCAATTTTCTCTTAATAAGACAAGGAAAAAAATGAAATATCGATCGGGATTAAATAATTAAATTGACTGATGTGACTGAAAAATAAATTTTTCTTTTTCATAACATGGACCAATTTAGGGAGAAAATGGCAAAACATCTTTTTTTATCTCGTCTTTGTTTATTCACATATTTCTGTCACTGGAATAGGGGAAAATTTCACGATACTTTCTATACGTCTTTCTTTATTTGTTGTATTTGTACAAAGTAAAGTTCTTTCGTATATAATCAATGACTTTGTCAGTATGTCTTCAAGTTACGGCCAGCTAAAAAAAGTTACAGGCTTATTTGTGAATCACATGGAAGATGTGCTCTTACATTTGTCTTCTGGGGGGGTGGTTTTTTTGTGCATCCCTTATTTTATGAACAGTGCATTCATACATAGCATTATCTATGATGTTTTTTCCTGATATGTGGCTCATTCGTAGAATCAGCTGTTCATTCCTTAACTCATTCGGGTCAAATTTCTTTCTCTAAAACAAAAATCATTTGAATCAGCCGAGTTTTCCACAAAACCATTCAACAATATGTTAAATAATTTCAATAAATCTAAATTTGGGAATATCCCTTTTTTTTTTCTTTTTTTTCTGGCCTTACATAACCATGACACCTGTCAATAATTCTTGATTGCAATTAAGATTTTAATTAAAATTTTCTGTTTTTTTTTTGTTTTTTTGTTTTTTTAAAGATTTTTTTTATTAATTACATTTCACTAAATATTTTTCTTTTTAAAAAAAATTTTATTTTATTAATTCAATCTAAATTTAATTTTTTTTCTATTTTTTTTAACTTAGATTCAGGAACTATCCTATGGAGACTTAGGTAAGTTGATTTTTCTTGCTGATGTTAAAAACGTTGGAAATTAAATGGTTGAAGATCTTTATTTAGAACTTGTGCCTAACCTGTGTTGCTCGGGGGTATTTTTATTTTCATTTTCGTTTCGCTATGCCGTTTTTCTTTTTATTTTTATTTATTAAAAAAAAAAAAAAGGATTTTGAAAAATAAAGTAAATTATTATGGTATTTATTTATATCTTATAAATCCGATGATTCTGTTAGATAAGATTTTAAATTTATTTTGGTACTTATACTATTTCATTTTTTATTTCAATAGGTAATCGATTAATAGTAAAAAAAAAAATAATAATATAAGTTATGTAGAGGTGAAAAACAGATGCACGAAAAGTGGTCACACGATTTTATTAATATAAAGATTATAAATTGATTTTATCTGAATTTTTGGGACATGAACAACAATCTTAAAAAGGTTTGAGTGCGTTTTCAGTTTTTAATAAATAAAAAGTTTTTAGTTATTTTAAATAAGAATAAGAATGTGTGATATCATGATAAATGAAAATAATTATTATAGACTTTTTGTACAACAAAAAGCTAATTCTAGAGAAGTTTTTTTTTTTAAATAATTCATGTGCATTTAAAAAATTAATTTTTAATTTTCTAAGGAGTATATACTGATCGCTTCATGTGTAACATTGTCGTTCTTAAAACACATCTCCTTTATTTCAAATGTTCTCAGTAGTCTTACGTAGCTTTCTGCATACTGACTCGCTGGCATGCTTTCTCGCTATCGTAGCCGTCGCCATCATCATTGCAGTGTGTTGCATTTCGCTGTCGTGCTGGGCTGCACTTCGTAGCCGTCATCGTGATTGTCTAGGGTCTGTAATTAAAACTTTTTATGCACAGAGGAAAAAGGCAAGTCTGGCATAAAATTTAACTGGTCTTTTTTTTTTTTTTTTTTTTTTTTTTTTTTAAAGAGATATTTTTTCGTCATAATTATAAAGCTCACACTTCATTAAATTGGAGAAAGAGAGAGCCAAATTGTTATTCCTAACTTAGATCTACTTCGTTATGGGGATAGGAAGGAAGAGCTATCAACTCGCTATCTATCTTTAGAGGAATTAAATTCCCATTTTCCTTTTACCTGAATTACATCTTGATTTTACATCCGTGCACCATGCTCCCGAAACACTGACTGACTAAAAAGCTTCTTTCTTTTCTCGTTCCCACGATTGTGACGTAATTACCTCGAATGGGGACCCTGAGCCTGTCACCACGAACCTGTTGGATCAGAGATCAGGGAGGGGGTCAGAGTTCAGGTATATTTATATTTTTAGTCTGAGAGCAAACTTGTTCTCCAGATTTTCGTGTCAAGCTTTTGCACTGGTCCACCTAGATACCAAATCCATACTAGCTGATGTAATCGTTCACATACATACATTCATTATGTAACACATGGAACGTTTGGGTATCTACTTATGAAGGCTTTAATTTTTTTATTCATTAATATTAAACTTTTTAGGGTGTTTTTTTAATTAGAAAAAAAATTATAAATCCTTTTTACATTTAAATTTTTTGTACTTTAAACATTAATAATTTTTTAATTTCTCATGATTAAAGTTTTCAAATTTATATAGTCGTAAAGAACTGCATGATCATGAATATACTGGGTGTTTATAAAGTCGATGGCATAAATTTGGGATTATGTTCTATATGTGTAAAGAAACATCTTTGTGTGGTGTTGCTTTTGTAATAGCACTCTAATATATCAGTCTAATTTCCTTTGTGGTCCATTTCTTCCTCTGTGTGGTCTTTTGTTTGTGCTGATCATATTTATTTACCTGTATTTGGTCTGTTGTATTCTGTTACCTGAAATAAGAAGAGCCAACATTTGCAGTATGCTGACCGAGTCCTCCATGTTGGTTATCAAAGGAGCCTCTGCTGATCATGATGCTTTTTTCTGAGCTCCACAATTTTCATATTTGTTTGGTGTCATTTTTTCATAGTTTTGTTAGTGTATGTGGCAACACCAGGCCCAAGCTTATTTGCAATGTGCAAAACAAAAATGAAAGTAAAATGTTTCCCAGGGAAAGTGGGTAAATACAGCTAGTATATATATAAGAAAATGAATGATGAAAGTAAAAATTGGATAAAATACAATATTTATTAGATCATCAAAACATGTAATATATAATAAAAACTTTTTCTTTTTTTTCTACTAAGGAAATATCTTATTGGCAATGGGTCTTTTTGTTTTTTGATCTTTTACGAACGTTCTTGAGAGAGATATACTTGTATTTTTTTTTTTTTTTTTGGTGAGTCACTTTATTATCAATTGACTTTATCTTGGAATTGGATCCTTTCATTTTTCAAACTTTAAACTTTTAGTTCAGATTCTTTGGATTATCCTCCAATCTTCACCTTATATCTGCTTCATCTATCTGATTTCTTGGATATTTTTACATGGACATTTTATTTTCTTCATTAAAGATGATTTATTTGCTTGTAACATTTTACATATTTTTTTATATCTTCGAATATTTGCTAAACAGTAATACAAAGTTTACTGATTTATTCTTCTGATTTTCCCTTGATGATAAAAGCTTTTTTTTAAATCAATGGATTAAGGAAAAGAAGTTGTTTTTTTTTATATATTCGTTGTTTGAATAAATTGATGATCTAATAAATATTGTATTTTATCCAATTTTTATTTCCAGCATTCGTTTTCTTATATTACGATTCTATCTTGTATATTGAGCATTGACTTATTGTGATAGGATATGATATAAAGATATAATATTTATTTTTTCACTTGTATATATATATTTGTTTTTCCCCAAAAATATATATTTAAAAATAACGTATAGTCCTTATAATATCTGAAATATTTCCAATTGTAAGCTCAGTGAAGCTGTATTACCACGTGGAATTAATCCGAAACCATAATTTTCATTAGTTTTAACAACTTTATTTCTGTACCTCGATGAGTTTTTTATTTATTTTTTTTACATCTCTCATCTTACACACAAAAGTTATCTATTCAAATTTAATATTTGTTCCTATTCCTTACGCACGTTTCATGGCAAAAATCGGATATGTGTATTTTTTTTTAATTAATCCAATTTTGTCAATTATCAGAGGGTTGCCGTATATATTGTTGAATAGTGAAATAGCATGTCATAACAAAAGCACAGGAGTGGAAAAAACGGTGAAATTCCAGATTGAGTTCTGATGAAAATTTGGCAAATTGAAATATATAAAGGGCAAAAACTCACTTGGGGGAAAAGGTGACCACTTCAGAAAAAAGAAAAAGAGACCCCCCCACACACACACACTAGATAATCACACCTGAAAAAACATTTGAATCAGATTTCCCAACGACGGTCTCAAAGCTGATATTTACGAAGTTATCCCAAATAAATGCTGCTAGTAGATCATAATTCCCCGAGTGGAGGAAAAAAAACTCACAAAGCCTTAAAGTCAATCAGTAAATTATTATCAACTGTTATTTATTATTAATTATTACTCTGAAACTGTAGTGTCTAATAAAGCTATTTCTAAAACCAGAAATGAAATACGAAACCTCCATTCTTTTGATGCTAATTATGAGAGTGATGAACCTCGCAGCAAATCGGGTGCGGATCTACAAAAACATTAGTACCGGGGATTAAAGTCTAAAAACAAATCTCTCCTAATCATTTATTTTTATTTTTAAGTAAGGAAAAAATTAAAAAAATTATATCGAATTGAATTTATAACAGGGGTTAGTTTTATTTTTCTATTTAAAATTATGAGATCGGTCATTTACTCAGATATATTGCCAGAGGAAAAAAGGGAGGTAATTCTTATTTTTAGAATTAATGAGTTGTTCCCCTGGTTCAGAATTTAATTCATCCTCAAATGGATATGTAAGGAATTTCACCGTTTTTCCCCCCTCTGGTGTTTTTGTTATGGCATGCTATTTCACTATTCAACAATATATACTGCAACCCTCTGATGATTGACAAAATTGAACTAGTTAAAAAAATACACTTCTCTGATTTTTGCCATGAAATGCGCGTAAGGAATAGAAATTAATATTAAATTTAAATAAATAACTTTTGTGTGTAAGATGATAAAAGATGTAAAAAAAAAAATTTTTTTAACTCATCGAAGTACAGAAATAAAAAAGTTAAAACTAATGAAAATTATGGTTTTGGATTAATTACCCATGGTCAATAGAATGCAAATATACAATATATATATGAGAGAGAGATTTAAAGAAATGGAGCTGCCAACATTTATTAATTTTTAAATGTGTATATTTAATATTTTAATTTTTTTTAAAGCTTGCTGTTTAAATTTCTATAACATGTTTCAAGCATGTTTGGCTTTCTTCAGATATTGTTTTAAAAAAATTATTGCTGTTTTGAAAAATGTATGGGTTCAATCTTATTGAAAGTTTGATGTCTCTGCACATGTGCAAGGGTTCCTTCCCTTTTCCTTTCTGAGTCATCATCAGTACATCTTGGGGCATGCCACTTGAACTTGTGGAGGCGTGTTAATTATATGATCAATGTTTTCATATAGAATTAAGGTGTTGGAATTAGTGAATATAATTTATGAGGGTTGTTTATTTTTTCATGATTCTTGTCTTTTATGTGTGTATGTGTGTTTAGGTTAGTGTATCTGTTCTGGTTTATGTGGGTGCGCATATGCGTATATATGTTTTTGTCTACACACACATGCACTCACATTCATTTATGTATATATGTATGCTTTGTGTGTTGCATTATTTGTTCAGTGCAGGTGTGAATTTAGTTATAAAGTTTTTTTGTGTAATAAGGTAGGAATAATCTTGAGTTTGATAAATACGCATGATCTTGAATCTACCTTTGCTGCTAAAACAATGTAAAATATTAAATAATAAACAGATTTTTAAAAATTAATAAATGTTGGTAGCTCCACTTTAAATATACACTTTTCTCTCGTTGGGACCACACTACTCTCTACTTATATATATATAAGCAAATTTTCAGACAAGGTAGAGATAAGGTATTTATGCATACATACATGAGTGGTAGGAAAGAAAGCGCATGTTGGGTAATGTGCAGGAGTGGAAGGTAGGCATATATCTAGAAATGCCAAAGTGGAGGGTAGAATACGAGGGAGTAGGGAGAAAAGTCAAAGTGATGAAAAGGACAGTGTAGGAGGTGAGCATATTAGCAGAAAAATTAAAATTGTAAATGGGTGGAAGAAATAGGTTTAGAGTTAGAGAGGCGAGTGAGGTGTGTGCTGTTGATTGAGGGTTGGGCAGCTACGAGGTGTGTTGAACTGGGGCCTATTTAAAAGATAAACAATTGTCCTTAAATATGTTTTGGGGTGGATAGTATAAAAGCATTCATGTTTTTTCTTAATATTATTGTTTAAGTATGCAATTAAAACTGCTTTCATAAGATGTCCTTGATTATTGTGGCCTTAATGTAGTGGAAACTGATTAAAATCAAGCATATGTGAAACCAGTGCATTTTTGACATCGCCTAGTTTAACTGCTTAGTTATCCTCATAGATCTTTTTATCAAGAGAGCATTGAGCACCTACTCTGGCACAATACTTGCGCTTTCACAATTTCGACTTTTCTCTCCTACTACTCATATATGTATATTTTGTTTCTGTCTGCAGCATGCCTTTCTCTTGATGAAGCTGGAATAAATTCGGTTAGGCAAAATTGATCTCTCCATGCACGTTTTTGTGGATATTTAAAAAATGTTGTTTGGTATAGATGTCATATATATATATATATATATATATATATATATGGAGAAATAATAAAAATAAATTTTATCTTTAAATTATTTGTATCTTGAAAAGTCAATGCTTAATATACAAGATAGTGAGAATAAAAATTAGAAAAAAGAATAATATTTATTGAATCATCAAGTACAAACAAGGAATATATAAATAAACATTTTTTTTCTTTTCCTTAACCCATGGATTTTCAAAAATGCATGCTTTTCTCTAGTGATAAAAACTTGCATTTTTTAAAATTGCATTGGAATGCAACTATAAATATATATATATATATATATATATATATATATATATATAATTATTACTTAAATATTTTTTTATAGTACAAAACTTTATTATGGCAATGAACAAACCATATTTTTTTTACTAAGCATGATGAATTAAAATAATAAAAGAATGAAAAAGTTAGATAACCGGTTACTTATTATATATATATATATATATATATATATATATATATAATGCCAGCAGTATGGGATTACCTGAATTCCTGCTGCACCTTGTCTCAATAAATAAAGAAATAGCCCTGAAACAGCTGTGCTAGCATTGAAAACAAATATTCTTTTAAAAACCTGAAAATAAAATGTAAATTAATCACACACTAAGAGGACTTAATGGAAATTTCACAGTTGTCTACCTACAATCTTGTCAGTGACATATTCTTAAAATAAATAAAATGAACGTTTTATTTTATTTATTGTCAAAATTTAAAATGGTCTATTTCTGTAAAAATAATTGTGAGCCTGAATATTCTCTAAATAAATAAAACTAATGTCAATTTTAAGTCAACAAGAACAGCAGAATTCTATTCATGACATCTTATTCGATTTTGGAACAATTCATTTTGGAATGGGTAAAAAAAAAATTGGGGGAAAACCAGCAACATCAATTAATTATTTTTTTTCAATTTTGGCGATCGAACGATCTAATTTTGTTATTCATCCCCTGGATGGGTTTATTTCATTTTTTTTTACTTGTTAAATTTAATTCATCCCCAATAAAGCACATTGCCACTGATATGAAAGGGGCTACTGTGAATTAGTAGCCATACCTGCAGGGGCGTCCTAAGTGGGGAGTTGTGCAGCGAGATGTTTGTTGACATTACATTTAAATTTCTGCATGTTGGTACAGTCAGGGAAGCAGAGAGCAGGGAGGGAATTCCAAAGGCTAGCAGTTCGTGGAAAGAAGCTATTAAAGTAGAAAGCCTTCTGGCATCCGTGGAACACATTCCATTAAAGTACTTCTAAAACAAGCAGAGGTGCAACATTGTGGCGATGGGGCTGATGCTTGGAGGATAGTGTGTGACCTATTAGATTAGAGGCACTGTTTTGGACCTTGTCTAAGGGAGAGAGACTCATGGATGGTGCACCAGCCCAGATATGACAACAATACTCCATGCATGGGTGAATGGTGGCTTTGTAGAGATATAGGATACTGGCAGGTGTGAGAAGTTTTCTAGCACGGAAGAGGGAGCACACCTTGGCAATGTCTTCTATGTATTTGTTCGAATTCATATTACCTGTGAATGTTTGGTCGAGGAGTTTGAATGATGTACTCTCAGGTAGGGTGTGATTAGCCATGGCAATCGGTGGTTGAGAAGGTTTCTTATAATTATTAAAGGAAAGGAGCTTTAACTTAGTAGCATTAAATGTTACCATCCATTTATATGACCATTCCACTACAGACTGATGGTCATTTTCTAAGGATTTAGCCATTGCCTTAAATATGTGTATGTTCGTTTTTCCCACATATTGAGAATAGAGCATGGTGTCATCAGCAAATACACTCATCTCAGACACAATTACATGAAAATCAGGAATAAAAACGGTTCAAGGATCGATCCCTGAGGCACACCTGCATTAATGTCATGTTTGAATGTACGACCATCGAGGACAACCTGGATCTTTCTTTTAGCTAAGAAGGATCTGATTATATTAAATATTCATCCAATAATACCATACAAATTAATTTTCACGAGAAGGCCTTCATGCCAGACCTTGTCAAAGGCTTTGAGTATATCAAACACTACCGCCCTAGTTTTACCAGCCTTGTCAAGTGTATTGTATATGCATTCAGAAATGTCCGTTAGGATATCTGCAGTAAAACGGGCTTGCTTAAATCCATACTGTTGGTCAGAAAGAAGTTTAAAATTAACGAGGTGGTGGACTAGCGCTAGATTGATTTATGACTCAAAGATTTTAATGAAGATTAGGAAGACTGATGGGGCTATAATTTTGAGGGTCAGTTCTCTCACCAGAATTCTTGAAGACTGGTACCACAGAGGCAATTTTCCAGCTATCAAGAATGATCTCTTTCTGATAAAGCTGGATTCCTCATTATAAATTGACCTTGTGTCAATTTTACTGTAGTAGAAGGCAGGTAAACAAACTTAGAAATATATATATATTTAATAATAAATGAGGCTAAAAGCCTTTAAAAGCATGTTCAGATGCGATATTTATTAATAAAATCAGAACAGATTATTTTTTTCTTTTTCATTTTCTACTTTGATCTTTTGACTAATAATTTCGCGAGACACCTTTCATCTTCAGAGTATGAATAGAAGTTGTAATTGCTCCGTATGTTTGTAGCAGTCCGTAAAGTTGGAAAATGGATGTGGTGCTGTTATAACGGTTCATTCACTTTTTAAATATGAGGTAACGTGCACAAATAATTTAATTTGTCTTATATGTGTTATTTTTAGGTTATTTTGCCCTGGGTAGATTTGGTCGTCTAGCTGTTGATTCTGTGCTTCTGATATCCCAAATAGGTAAGTATTGAACAAAAACAAGTGATTTGTTTATTCTGTAATTATTTGCATGCTAAATTATCAACTGTTATCTGGGACTACACGAATTTGAAAAAAAAAAATTAAAAAAAAAAATAATAAAATAAAAATAAAAAATAAAAAATAATAATAAAAAAAATTAAAAAAAAATAAATGCAAATGCAACATATTCAATTACATACTAATATAATAGAGAAAATATATTAAATATGGAATAAGACTCATTTACCCAACTACTAAATAAAGGGTATAGTTCAACATTCTTAGAAGGTTACTGACTACGATACATGAAGAAGGTTGGAGAGTATAACTGCCAAACTGTTCTGAACACAACAGTGACCCAGATGAGGTAAATAATCCGAAACCTGTAAATACCTACTCTCAGAATATTCTCAAATGCAATTCAAAATATCAAAATTCACTTTTTCCTGAAGCATCAAAATCATTAGTGCAATTTTTTTAAAATCTTTAGCAATTCCATTGACAAAAAAAAATTTATTTATGAAAAGTCTACGAGAATTGATTTCTAAAAATAAAATTGAATACCGCCACTTGTATAAATGTATTCTTGCTGTGCACATAATCACTGACAACTCACCTTGGAGCATTTCCAAGATATTTTTTCATACAGTTGAGAGTATTGAACTTGTTATAACACTAATATATAAGCATTTATTTATGAAAATCACCCATTATTTTAGTTATGGAAGGCCCTAATAATTTATAATCTTGTATGTTTTTCCAACTTTCCTAAACATTAGCGCTGGTGCTACCAGATCAGACTGAAGATACTGGCTTCCTGGCCAAAAATGCACCAAACATTGATGTTATTGTTTTTTTCCTTTCCCTTTGCAAAACTCAATCATGTTCTGCAAAGCCAAAAACACACAAAACAACCAAACCAAACACCATATAAAAAACTTGAAGCATAAAAACTTTTACCAAAATGACCGGATTCGGCATTAAATAACATGAGGAGGGTTGATGTGCCGTAAACAAAACAATCAAACCAAACCAAAACTAAACATTAGTCCAGTCTAATAATACTAAATCAGTTGTAATAATGACGTACACATATACTCTCAATGTCCTATCCTAGTCTTTTTCACTTGTTCCTTTTCACGCTGTTTTTCACTTCCTCTTTGCTGGCCTTTTTTTATACTTAGTTTTTTCTTGTTTTTTTATTTATGAATGCCTTTCTTAGTGTCACTTATTGAAAATAGTTGATATTCTAAGTCTATATCCACACTGTCACTGCTGGTTTAGTGTTATTAGCCTAGACTAATGTTCAGAAGATGTGGATAATAGTAAGTTATTAAGGCCATCTGTAACTATAAAAGTCTGATTTTTATAAATAAATGTAAGTTACAAATCAAATTTTAGAAAGATTTTGGTGACCCATGTTTAATTCTTGCAATGTTAACTATCTTTTAAAGATTTTTTTAATAGTATTGATCCTGACGGATATTTATTATTTAAAAATAAATATTATTATCAACAGTAAATCATACAGTTCCGCTAGTATAATATGATTGATCTTAACAACAAATATAACAAAATACTGAATGACAATCTTACTTATTTTGTACATGATAAAAAGAAATTATTTAAATAAAATTTATTTATTTTGGGAGAAGGGGAGTACTTATTTGTATTATTGTTTTTATTTTATGGGTATTTAAAATAAATTGGATGAAGAGGATATTTTTAGTTTAAATTTTAACTTTTGAATAGTTTTATTTGGATTATCTTTTAATATTTTCTTTTTTAAATTAAAGTCTCTTTTAGCTTTATTAATTAAAATTTTAGTCTATTGCTTTACCTGATAATATCAAATCTTTAATAATAGACATTTTTAATTCAGTATTTTAAATGATAAAGTGTTTGTGTTTGCTTTTTATTATGTTTTTATGTTATGCATGTTATTAACACTCTTAAAATTTGTTCCTATTTCAGGGTTTTGTTGTGCCTACCTAATTTTTATTTGTGAAAATTTATCAGATAACATCCACGGAATAACACTGTGAGTGCAGTTTGCTTTGTTTATTAATAATTATACTGTTTACTAATACTTAAATTACACTCAAAACTTCTGTTCTGAGGGAGTGGGGTCCCTTAGAAATTAATATTGAACTCGACTGCAGGAGGTTGCACTTCCATTATTACATTAACGGATTTAGGAAGTTCTGCAGTTCAGTAAGAGTATAAAAGATGCTTGGTTTAGGAGACTAAAGATTTCAGCTTGTCTTGTGGACATGAACTTATTTATTTATTATTTATTTATTATTTATTTATTATTACTTTTAGAAAACTAGCTGTCTCTACTCTCATCGTTGCGCAGTAGTGTATTTACTTACAATTTCTTTTGCTTTGCCTTGTTTTTTAAACTATAATGGGGAAAGGAGGTTCCCCAAGATATTATTTTTCTTGCAAAGGAAAGTAACTTTGTATGGACGAATACAGTTATATCTCTTTTTTTCTTCTTTCTTCTTTTAAGATTGTGGCCATTTAAAAATAATTCCTACCTGGAAAAAGTATTTTCTTGAAGGAATTAAATTAAATTAAATGTTATTCTTAACATGCTGCAACAATCCACAAAAAAGTGACTAAAATAAAAATTTGTAGGAAGAAAGCTATCGATGACAAAAGAACTATAAAGAGTCCGACTTTACTTTATATGTTAGATTAAACTCCATTTTGAATAGTTTAGTAGGATCCTGGTAGAGTACTTTTAAGAAATCCTTGTTATTCAGTTGGGATTTTTTTTTTCAGTTACTGTCATGTGATAGTTACACTTAATGCACAAAAAACAAGACTAGGTTAAAGTATTCGGGTATAACAATAACATTTTAGATAAAAAAAACACAATGATGTGAACACAATGTGAATAAAACATAAATGTGACCGTGGTAGGATTCATAAATATCTATAAAAATCCGTGAAGAACCAGTGAAAATGTTATGTGTCAGTCTATTAGATTAGAAATGATCGCTTTATGTAGATTGATATTAGCGACCACAAGCCAGATGTTCACATCTATTGTGTTTCGGTTACATTTTTTTTTTTTTATGGAAATCGTTCCAGACAAGGCATGAAACCACTTGATGTAAGGAGCTAACAAGAACAAATATGATTTTGCAAACACAGGAGATGCCTATTGACCTTAGTCTTGAAAAGACCAAGATTATAGGTAGGAGGAAAACAGTCAGCAGGAAGAGAGTTCCACAAGCCTGCGGTTCTTGAAATAAAGCTACTGGAATAGGAAGCTGCATTACAATGAGGTATCAAAACAGTGAATTGATGGAGATCACTAGACCAACGAGTCAAACAAGCTGGAACAAAAAAGCAGGGAATAGATCACATAATTCTGAAGAACACATGCCATAATAGTATTTATAGAAAAGACTGAGACTAGCAACATCACGTCTGTGAGAGAGGGGGTGTAGAGAAGAAAGGGTAATACCAATCAAATTACAGATACGTTTCTGCACCTTATCAAGAACCCTTAAATGGGACAAAGATTCATCAGCCCAAATATGACACCAGTACTCCATATATGGTCTGATTGTGGATTTGTAGAGATAGAGAATAGCCTCAGGTGTGAGAAAGTGTTTGAAGCGATAGAGAACCGACTTTACGAAAAGCAGAAAGAGCAATGGATCTAAAGAAAAATTTGATGAGAGAGAGAAAGACCAAGAAGTTTTCGATTTCTCCTCGAGAGTAGAGCCATCCATGAGAATCTCAGGAAGAAAAGGGACATGCCTACGATTGAAAGATGTAAGCTGAGTCTTAACTAGATTAAATGAAACAAGCCATTTTGTACCCCAATCCACAACTGAACCCAGGTCAACTTCTAGATCAGCTGCATATTTTGACTGATCCGAGGGAAATGGGCGAGAAGCAACACCAGAATAGAGTGGTATCGTCAGCATAGATGTTAATTTTCTGAAGATAACTTCCCACAGTTTTTCATGCTTTCAGCTAATCCATTTAATGTTTGTTTGTTTTTTTTCAAAATGAATATAAAAATAACGTTTGTTGGAACTTTTACTTTTGAAAACTGATTTAAATGCTATTTTGAATTTTTGAATGTTTATCGCTCTATTCTTTCAGGTAAAAATATTGAGCTTTCCTGCCTTCATTGCAGGTTGGACATTGATTAGATAGCTCCAAACGAGGTGTTCTTATGCGTATTTCACTATCTTTATTTATATAAAGTTAAATACGCGTATATGTTTGTATGGGATTTACTCCTAAACTAATTAACCGATTATGAATTTTGGAACACAGCTGCTAGATGTAAGGGGTCATAATCTGGGCTGTATTTAGTTTAATTTAGTTTTATTTCATGCAAAGGAGGTGGAAGCCCTTCGTGAAAATTACCTCTAATTTTAACAATAGGTATTATACATCAATTAATAAATATTCCCCAAATTTCAGTTTCTTTGGAGTATTTTAAACGGATTTTAGAGGCCTAATATGGATACAACCCCCCCCCCCCCATTTGAAAATTCAATTATTTCATATTTGCATTCAAGTTGATTCATAGTCATTAGACACCAATTAAGCAAGATTCCCTTCATTTCAATTTCTTAAGAAAATTTTTAAATGTTCTATAATCAAAATTAGAATAACGATTCTAGACATAAGGTTTAGTATCATATCTTGATTTTAATTTTCGTAAAGGGACATAAAAGTGGTGCAAAAATGTGCAGAGATTAATTTTACCTGTCTTGGGACAGATATTCAAGTCATCTTATGTATATATAGTCTTTGTGAGTTTTTTGTTCATAGGAATTAATCCAATAAACCTACTGTGTTTATGTAATGGTGCTCAATAACAAGTAGAGCTATTTTTAGTATAAACTTTTATTTATACAAACCTTTTGACTGCAGTCTAACAGTAATGATGCTGAGAAAGACTAAAGGGTTTTTTCTTTACTGTTGGACTAACCTGAAGAGTTTTAGACTTGAATAAGTCTATATAGCCAAAACATGTCTGTGTATATATATACATACATACACACGCACACACTCACATATTGATTTAAGCAATTATGTTAAATTCTGACAATGATACCTGAAACATATGCAAAGTTGCTCTTTAGTACTTATCTTGCTAAATAAAGAAATCCATCCTTGTCTGACAATTGCATTAATCTGACAGGTTCAAGTGTATGTTGCTGCTTTGAATTATGTCTTATTTCGAGCTTTCTCGGACATCACTGACTAGTTTCCTCCCCTGTTCATGTCTATCTGTAATCTCCCTCAATTCTTCAGTGGCCAATGTTTAAATTGGTTTGCATACATCACTGCTGGTCTACCTTTTCTAGCTCTTCCTTCCTCGCCGAATGAACTTCAACGTTCTTAGTTTCAATACTCATGTTATGCTTCTTAGTTTAGCATATAGACCATTGTCTGTTAATCTATCCTTTCAAATATAACCAAACATTCAAGTGTAAGTCCCATCCAACCTGCTTCTCATGATGCTTGTAAGTGTCCAGCTTTCGGCACCGTGCAATAAAATACCACTCTGATTTGAATTTTGTCAGCTTCCATTAATTTTCTCTAACACGTGAATTTTAGCCAAAAGGTGAGCAAGATCCCTTTTCATGATGGATCAGTTAAAAACTTACAACAAAACCATAAAATTAAAACAAAGAAAAAATTCTGAACGATGAATTATTTAAAAATTACAATAACAGTCTGAAATTTAACAATATACAATGGCTATAACCACTTTTTACTCATGTTTGACATAATGACATACCTGTGGCTTTGAGCCAGCTAGAAAATGTTTTTGAAGTTAAGAATAGAATTAAAGATTATTCAGGTATGGTTGACAATGGGTGATCTTAAGTTTAGTGCATCATGGGTATCCCATTGGTTGATATTGGTCATGTGATGTTGAAGGGTCTTTTTATTGAGATTAATAATTTAAAGTAAACCTGAGTTGTTGAGTGAATTTGAATGAGGAGGGATATTGTAATATATTGAGAATTGAGAGGAACAGGCAGCAACTCAATCATCTGAACCCACTGTTCAGAATGGGTCCACAAAAAGTGCAGTGGCATAAAGGGCTCTCTCAGAACAGATCCTCACTTTAAGTGCTTGCGTTGCGCCGGCGCAGCAAAGCTAATAAATAGCAGACCACTGACGGAGGTAGATGCTGGCGATGACAAGCTTGAAGTAGTGATGGAATTCTGTTATCTTGGAGACGTGCTGTCATCGGGTGGAGGCTGTGAACTCGCAGCAACTACATGTTGCAAATCTGCCTGGAGACAGTTTAGAGAGTTGCTACCAATCCTGACAAACAAACACCTGCCAGCAGCTACGAGAGGTTGTGTATACTCCTCATGTGTCAGAAGTGTGCTGGTGTATGGCTCCGAAACCTGGGCTGTCTCTGCCGACACACTAAAGTAACTGCACTGTAATGATAAGGCAATGGTCAGATGGATCTGTTTGGTGAGACCTGAACAAAGCATACATTTTGGGTCGCTACTCGCACAAATCAACTTGAAAAGCCTCGCGGACATCATGCAGATCAACAGAATGCGTTGTTTGAGGCATGTTGATCACAGCAATGGCATGATTGCTAAAGTGCGACAGTTGAATGTGTCAGCAGAGAAGACCACCACTGGCAGACCCAAGTTGTCTTGAGAGGACATGGTCAGACGTGATAGGAAAGCCATGAGTATGGATTCCATCAGGCCGCACCAAAAACAAGAATGGAGGAAAGACTTAGATCGAGACTAGACAATCATGCCCAACCCTCATCAGAGGATTAATTGTGGCCTGATTCAACAAATAAACTGGTTGATGATAATGATGATGAGACAGGGCTGAATTCAGGAATTAAGAGAAAACGGTTGTTCATTTCATGTTTTTATTTGCTGTGTTTTTACACATCTAAACTGAATACTATCTTTGAAAAATAGGATGAAGTCTCATTTCTATTTCTGGAGTGACGTCAATGAAGACTTCTAATAAGGGTAGATAACTTATAACTGACTGTTACAAGAAGACCCAGCTAAAACAGAGTGGGAGACAGCTGATAGTCAAATATAATAAATATTTAAATATAAAATATGTTTACATGTTTGTTTCACTTTCAAGTTTTTTTTTTTTAGATTAAAGTACTTAAATATATTAAATTTTATATTAAATTCAGACTTTGAATTAAATGAATCAATAATTACTTCTCTTAAAAGTAAAATTAAACAGAAAACTACTTTGCCTTGATAAAATTAAAATTGAACATCTTTATGTCTAGAACTATTTTTTAATATAAAAACAGGTAGTGATCCCTGAAGTCAAAGTGACAGCAAGTTTACCTATATTCCCACTACTTTAATCTTCTATGCATCACCCTCCAAATTCACCTGGTGTTGTCGCATCAGACAATAAGTCTCCTCAGAATTTAAGTGCTCACCATACCCTTCCAGTCAAGATCCGGATTGTTCTATTCCTCCTCGTCATTTTCTATTCTCACAGACCTTTCATGTCCACTTTCTGTAGTAAAAAAACAATGTTGGTGCAAGTTCGTTTTCTTGGGGAAGCGGGGGGGGGGGGGGATCAAAATATTATTATTATAATTTTAAAATATTATTTTGTATCACAATTTTATTTTTATGCAAAATTTGCTTTTTTATGTTTTTGTTTTGTTGGTGCAAATATGAAGAATATCAATCGTAAAAAAGATTCTTAGAATCTCCAATCCATCATCATCATATTCGGTTTAACGTTCATTTTATATGCTGGCATGTGTTGGACGGCTTTTAGAAATTGACTTCCAAACTAACCTTTCTCTAGCCAGGTCTTTATTTATCCCTCTTTCTCTGAAGTCCATTCTTATCACTTCCTCCCATGTTTTTCTTGGCCTTCCTCTGTGAACAGACCCTACTACCTCGGTTGTTCTATATCTACTAATCCAAGAACTCATCTATTCTTTCAATGTGGCCATAACATCAGTTTCCTGTTCTGCACACATCTCTCTCTATACTGCCCAGATTTAATCTTCCTCTGAGGTCATCAGATCTAAGCCTATCTTTAACACTCACATTACACATCCATTGTATTATTCTCATATCATTTCTCACCATGCAATGCATGTCCTCAACCCTCATTGGCCAGGTTTCACTTTCATACATCATCGCACTGTCGAAAGTTGTAAAACTCTGCTGGTTAATAATGACAAGAGTATACTGAACTTACTCCATCCACTCCTAATTCTTGCAATCACACTAGTACCTGCTCCTACCTGTGCTCCAATGGTATTACTAAGGTAACAAAATTTGTGAACAACCTCAATAGCTTCGCCATCCAAATATACTTTCTCCACATCAGAGTTTTCATCCGTCTCTATTGTCTTACACTTCTTGCACATAAACTTCTTGTGTACCCAATGCTTACAAGTACCACAGAAAATTGAATTGCACATAATTCCCTTTCTACAAACTGAGCAGGGGAACTTTCCTCTTTCTGGCGGATTTTCACCACTACAACCATTGATCATCACTTTGGTCTTGGTAACATTTACTTTCAGACCTTTACATTCTATAGAATTCCTCCAAGTTTTTTAACTTAACAGGTAGACCTTCCCTTGTTTCACAGGCAAATACTAAAAGATCAGCATACAAATTGTACGAAACTTACTGGACAATGCTTTTAAGACACAAATGAATTGAAACAGACTCAATACAGAATCTGATGTACTCCTATTTTAATATTAAAGCTGTCACAAAATGTGCTGTTAATTCTAACACGACTTTGAGCATTTCTGTACATCCAAGAAGAAATAATGCACATGATGCCAAGAGACACTATGCTACTTCAAATGTAAAGTACTCATACTGTTTGTACTGTGTAAATACTAATACTGTAAGAGTTTATTAATTATTATTCTTGTGAATTTGAATATTTCTGCTCCATCATAATTGCCCATTGTCACAACAAATGGTCTATGATCTTATTTATCCGTATATTATTGAAATGGTACAATATAGATTTGCTGCAATATTTTATTATATTTATATCATTTTCAGGAATATTTATATGTAAAATATAAAAGAAAAATGAATTTGTGTTTAGTTTCTATAGAATGTGTAATCAAATGAAAATTAAACATATAATTGGTTAGCAGTTTCTTTGGCTTTTACAAAACAAGAATTTTATTATTTTCCAAATGATTTTGAAACGCAAGAGAGAGCATTCGAAGTGGCAATTTTAATTTAAAAATTATTTCTAAATTTCACTTGAATAGTTTTCAGTGGTAACATTTTATAAAATAATGAACTTTAATAAAATGCTTTGTTTGATCACATTGTTACAGCCTCACTAATAAGTAGTTCAACGATACATTAAATAAATATTTGAATTTAAAAAAAAAAAAAATCAGATAAAGGTACCGACCATGACGGATCCTGCTATTTTTTCTTTTTTTTTCACAGTGTTTGCTGTTTTGTCATTTACATGTTTCATTTTCTAAATATAATTATCGAACTTTAAAAAATACTTTTAATAAAAGTTATATAATTCAAATCAACCTGCAAAAATAACTAATCATCGTACAGGAAAAAAAAAGTGATATTAGAAAGAGAAAAGATTAAATTTTATTTACATACTAATTTCATATATAACCTGAAAAATAGGCAAGATATCATAAATTAAATTTTACGAAAATTTCACTGTTTTTAACCCATTTTTGCAGCATAAACAGGCCAGTTTGGGATACCTACTTTTATTTCAATTAACAACGAAAACGTTAAGCAACAAATATGTATTTATACTGTTCTAGTAGTAGTTGTAGTAGTAGTTGTAGTAGTAGTATGTTTAAATTTAAATTAATCAGGAAAGTACAATTTCATTACTTTTGTATTCAATTTTAAAATTTAATATCTTCAAAATATATTAGAATTTAGAATTTTTAACTAAAAAAGGTTTGTTTTACAGTTTGTACCATTTGAATAAATAAATCTTAAAATAAGTCGACAAACACATACTGCACTTTTAATTTCATTATTGTTCGGTCATTAAAAGATCTTTTTAACAATTTAGTTTTATAATCCTTTAATTTAATATGTGTTGCTAGAATGTCATTATGTAACATTATAAAGCATTCTTCATGTTTTAAACTAAAAATATGGCTTTTAAAATATTTGTTTGTTTAGAAATAAATTTTAAAAATGTGAAATCTGGTTATAATTTTTTTTTTAAATGTAATAATTTAAAAAAAAACAGTACCCTTTATGTTTATGACATAAATATTGAAATTTATATTTTGTAGATATTTTAGAAATAATTTATGTATGAAAGAATTTACTTTAAACACTTACTCTACCTATGGTATTAAGCACTTTTAGATTTGCATTACTGTATTAGTACACCTACCCTATTTATGGTATTAATTAAGCATATGTATATAAAAAAATGCATCTTATGATAAACTGGATCAGAAAATATATGGTTTTTGATGATTTAATAATCAATTATAGCGGATAAAAAAGAGAAACTAAGCTGAAAAACAGCAACAACATCAATGTCCAGGAATTTGTATACTTTGGCAGCAATATCCAACCAGCGGAAAGAAACATCAAATTCTGAAAAGGCAAAGCCTGGGGTATTCTTGACAAACTGTGCACCATCTAGAAATCAACTTTAGAGTAATGGTGGAATCTGCCTTACTCTATTGTTCGACGGCTTGGACACTTGCGAAACGGTAAGAAGCATCAGTTGACGGAACATACACAAGGATGTTACGAGTTGCATTGGACATCGGCTAAAGAAAACACCCAACCAATAAACACGTATATGGACACCTTCCTCCTATCTCTTTCTCACTAAGAGAGAGAAAGCTTTGGTTTGCTGGTCACTGCTCGAGAAGTATGTCAAAACTTGTAACATCCACCTATGGAATCCATTATGTGCCAAAAGATTAGTTGAAAGACTTAATCATCCTTACATCATCCAACTTGTAGAAAACTTTGGATGCCATCTGGAGGACCTGCTGACAGAGATCTTTGGATGGAATGAAATCAGGAGAATCTAAGATGGTTGTTTGGCTGTTTATGTTTTATGGCATATCAACCCTTTTTTATGTTTCAAGTTCTTTATATATTAAAGTATTTATTCATGGTGTTTGGTTTGGTTTGGTTGTTTTGCTCTATGGCACATCAAACCCCCCCCCCCCCCCCCAAGCTACTCAATGCCGAATCTGGTCACCCTGGTAAAAACTTCCATGCCTCAAGCTCCCGACATGTTCAAGTACTCATTCATGGTGCCCGGTCTGGCCACTTTGTAGAGGAAAAATGTCGTTTTTGTTTTTGGCTTTGCAGAACATGATTGAGTTTTGCAAAGGAAAAGGAAAAAAACAATAACATTAATGTTTGGTGCATTTTTGGTGAAGAAGCCGGTATCTTCAGACAGCTTGATCTGGTAGCACCAGAACAGAGAAAGAATCTAAGAATTCTCGACCTGATTGATTGATAGTGGATAAATTCATAACAAATGAAGCTTAACCCATTGTAACAATGTCATTTTTCTGTTTCCGTTGTTGGCTGTCATAAAACCTAGCATAATATTTTTTATTTTCTGCTGTTTTAAGGATTTTCTGAGGATTTATTAAAAGAAACAACAAAAAAACTGTTCACTTCCTTGAATGCTAGTAGCTCCATTTTACTAAGGGAACTATTTTCTACAGAAACTGCCGTCGTATGATTGAAGACCTATACTCCTTCGATGGAGTTACTTTTTTTTTTAAGTGATAATTAGTGTCATAAGATTTGATAGAAAAGTCAGTAACCGATGTTTTTATTGTAAATTGGACTGGACAACACTGGATTGCCTTACGGTTCTCAATCTTGTGTGTTATAGAAATCAGAGTGATTCATAATTAGTATACGCATTTGTGGTGCATTAAGAAACGAGCAGACTGATGTTTTTACATTTTTATCTGGCTGTCAATGTAGTATATGTTCAGTTTCAGGGAAGATCCTCCAAGGCATTACACTCTCCTTTTGGAGGGTGGTCGTTTTATTGCCTGTTGTTCATAAGGTTGCATTGACAGTATTATGCAGATATTTTTGTTCCCATCCAGAGTATCCTTTTTGGGAATCTGTATTTTCTTAACGTTAAAATCCGACCTTGTGTTTAACTTTGTCTTCGTGGGGAAGCAAGCAAATAGAGACAGACAATTTTAGTATATACTAGATGAACCATGACTTGTTGGTACATTGTACATACATTACAGAGTTAAAAATGAACAAGATATATATCTTTCTTTTCTTCTTTATTTACCTCATTTATTTATTTACATCATCCTTTTTCTGTCATTCTCTTATGCTCTTGCTGCTGCTGCTGCTACTACTACTTCTATTCCCCTCCTCCCACTATTTCTCGTTTCATTCGTCCCCACCATCACTGAAAACATTCAGTGTGCAACCAAACAAGCAAGTATTATATAGATGAAGAAAAATTGGATACAATTTGACAAAATGTACAATAAATGGGTAAGTGGATAGACCAAAAATTAAAACTAATTTGTATAATGGGATTTTATATTTTGTCTTTATTACCAAAAGAGTTCATCAGAAATAAGTGAATTATATTTTTTTTAATTTACAGGAATATATATATATATATATATATATATATATATATATATATACTATTTTTCAGCAACCTTTGATCTGATCTTTATCTGCTTCATGCAAGACAAAATTCAAGATTTTTAATTTAATTTTGAATTCATTTTCCCCATTCGAAATGTAGTTAACATGCCACTAATACAAATTGTTACAATCAAATATAAATTCAAGATTGGAAAGGTTGACCAAAGATACTGTGTTTTTTCTTGTCAACTAAAATAAAAAATATATTGTCATGCCGTAAGTCGGTGGCTTGTCATAATCAAATATTGATTTGTAGGACAAAAGCTATTGATAAAAAAACTGAAGAACCCGGCTAACTTCTCTTAAATATATATAAATTTCATTTTATTTTTATTCTTATTCATATTTTGTTTTGTTTCTTTCTTGCAGCTTTGAATGCCTGGGCATTTTATTACCCCCACTCTGTCTCCTTACTCTCTTCAGACACTTGAACAGTTTATCAATATCCAGGTAAGAGGAAAGAAAGTTTTGTTTGCTAATCGCTAATTAGCACAGATGACTACTTTAAAACGTTTGAGTTATGCTCAGTCAACTTTTCGCTTAAATTTTAGAACCATTTTGCATTTCCTCTTTATGTAGACAGAATGTGTCCATTTTCTAAGTCTTATATGGACATTATAAGGATTTCATTGGACGTATATTCTTACAATCAGGGAGCAATATGTGCGTGTGTCTGTGTGGTGGGGTTGATTGGTTAGATTGATGAATAAGTTTGAATTTGAGATAAATGGATAGTTGTGCTGTGAAAAGTCATATCAAATATCAGCTCAGCTTATGATTTCTGCTGACACTTACAAAAACAGGGCAACTTTTCATTGGTTGTGGTATCGTTTGATAATTGGAATGAAAAATGAAGGTTTTTTAAAGAAAATCATCTTAAGATTTCGACACATTCTGAGTGTACAGCTTTCTCAAGTAAAGTTATAATTAATTCCTGAAAACTTAGTCTGCCTTAAGCTGAGGCTATAGAATACGCCAATTGCACCTCTGCAGAGGGGTCAGACACTCAATGAGGCTACCTGTTCGTGTAGGTGGTGACCCGTGATGCCTGAGTAGTTTATGTTCATGTGACATGTAACACTTTACTTTGCTACTTATTTGCACGTGCTACATAGGTTAGAATTTCTATCCGCTCAACTGGTTACAATTGCTAACAATTATACTCTAATACTAAATTGTTGATTAACATACAACCAGGTATATTAGATACTAGTTATCACAAAACTCGATAAAATTAATAACTAAACATAACAACATGACTTTTAGAAGGTGATGGCTTAGGGTCAACTGGGCTTGAGAGATACATGATCCCAACATAAGTGTTAAAAAATGGATGTAAAACTATTACTTGAAAAGTAGAATTGAAAGTAGAGAAGGTGCTTGAGAACACTCTCACAGCGAAGTATAACTGTTTTTGTAGCTCTGACAAATCGAGGCAAATGGGTTTCCTTTTTGATGTCTCCCAAAGCCGGGCTTCCAATCTTATGAATTATCTCTACAACCGGATTTGAAAAACTAATTTTACAATCTTGCATTAAAGTAAAATATTGATCAACTAATCTGGCTCTTTCCTAACCCAAATACAAACCTTTATTCCACCAAATCTCCAAAATCAGCAAAAAAAGAGCAATAAGACCATCTTATATCCGTGTAGAACCCATACTTAAAGTAGGCAGAAACTCGCTCATAAACATCCATGATACCATGCAACTTAGCTATCGCAACAGACTCAATAGCCAAATCTACACTAGACATGATATCCGGAAATCTTCAAAATCCCATAGAACAACTTGAAGCTAAATTTACTGACAAAAAAGTGGCAACACTTATGGAAACAAAATATTCACAACAAACTCTTCCAAATAAAAGCTATATTAAAAGAAAGTAAAACCAGTGGAGAAGAGACAATGACTCAATTACGCAAAGGCCATACCAAACTAACCGACTCTTTCATCTTTTTTTTTTTACAACTTATCAAGGTCAAATGCGACTCGAAGATAATGGTTAATGAAATGAATGAATTGTTATTTGAATGAAGAATATTATGAGAGGATTGAAAATGGAACAAACAAGATTTGATTACTTATGAGGACAGTTTCTAACAAGTATTTTTATACATACAATTTGAAGACGACCATGTTGTAGTCTGACGGGAAGCAGTCCCGTAGTTTTGTGTTCTACGGATGGAAAATTCTTGCAAAGAAACTTTGTTCATGGAAATTCCATTTGATATTAGGCACACGGTGGGGGGGGGGGGCAAAGTTATTTGCAGTTGTTGTAGAAGACGAGTTCTTGCTGTGAATGTCTTACAAGGAAAAACCAGAAATTTGATCTCAGTCTATCACCTTTCATGGAAATAATGATAACAACCATAATGTTCACGTGGAACACCATATACAGTAAAACACATTTTGACGGAATGTAGAAGTTTTGCCAATACCTGAAGAAACTTTTACAAAGTTGGGAGCATGAGTGAATTATTTGAAATGATAAACATGAACAACATAATCAACTTCTTGAAGAAAAAAAAAATAACAGCTTTCAAATCAAAACTATATTAATCCACAGACCAAAGATTTTACACATGTAGATACATGCGCACTTTGATGTGTGAATACTTAATAGAATTGCTGACTTCATCAGATAGCAACATCCGAACGTATACAACTATATCATATATTCAATTATCAACAGAAAACATCACCTGAAATAATATACAAATGAAAAACAGGAAATATAGAAAACACGCAAATAATTGCACAAGTAGCAGCAATCCAATATCAACAAATACTGTCACAAGCAATAAACGAGGCATCTTCAGCATAAAATAACCCAACAACTGTTTACATGCCATCAAAACCCAACCCTAAAAAAAAACAAATAAATTTGCAGCATACTGATTGTAATGACAATTTGTAATAAAAAACACTGATTTTTTTAAATAAATTTACATATTGCCGCACAACATCTGTTATATTGTTTCTCTTAAAGTGACCAGAACTTCAACTTTTATGAATGATCAATCAGACCATCTTATATAATCATAGTCACATTCAAAGTTTGAGTTGAAAGATCTTAGGAGACAAATTTGTTAGAATGAACCTGAACTGATTTTATTATCTTCTAGCTGAAATATCTGTTGCAGAATGGACTCCCACTAAATCAGTCTTTCTGAGGATTCAGAGGAATGACAATCGGTGTGCGCTTTGATAACAGAAATAGTTCTGACTCCATGCTACTGAGGCTGAAGATGCCCAGATGGAGTCAGCTCTGCATTGCCACCGCTTGTGGTGGTATGGACATGTTGAACGTTGCAACTATAGGGGATTATATGAACTCCCTATATTATGCTTAAGTCACGAAACCGTCACACAAAAGGAAAAACAAAACCTTTTTTATAGGAACAAATAATTGGTTTATTAAATAAAGTTACCTACGCCATATTTTTTACATTTATTTTTTATTTTTTATTCCCTTACTCTTTGGCCACTCACATACTATTTTCTCCAAATTCTAATGTGTACTATATGAATGTACTTAATTCTGTGTTTGACTTAAATGTGTTTAATTATTGATATATACTGTCTTATTGCCTGTCTATTGATTTCCCACTGAAAAAATTCTTGAAATCCCACGCTGGCTGACTAATTATTTAATTAATCTAGATGTTTCTAACGTATCAATGCTAATAGACGAGGCAGGCAAATGATTTCTTTCACTATTTCAAAACGATATATTCCAACCACTAGTTACTCGGCCAACGATATGCAAACAATAAAAAAAAAGTCGTCCTAACTATAGCAACAAGGAAAAATAAAAATGTCCTCGAACTGCTTGAAAAAAGATACCCCTCCCACTAAAGTCATTCGAGGCCCGGTGCGCTAGACCTGACCCGATATTTCCCAATGTAACCAACGAAAAGATAAGCACTTTTTTATTTATTTTTTTATTTTTTTATTCCCTTACTCTTTTGGCCACTCACATACTATTTTCTCCAAATTCTAATGTGTACTATATGAATGTACTTAATTCTGTGTTTGACTTAAATATGTTTAATTATTGATATATACTGTCTTATTGCCTGTCTATTGATTTCCCACTGAAGAAATTCTTGAAATCCTATGCTGGTCTGAAGTTTTGGCTGTCGTTCTCTTATTTGTACTTACTTGCAAGAGGGAAACCTATCTTAAACTTTCTGTTCCCTCTGGAGCATCTACATATGTACATATTTATATATATATATATATATATATATATATGTCTTTTTTAATTTTTTTATTTATTTATTTTTTTTTACCTGTGGGGGCTCGGAAATACCCGACTAGTACACGGGTGCAGGCTATTTTCCACCTCTCAGTGTGTTGGACCCGTAAGACCTTGTCAGGATATCCATCTAAGAGATGGAAATCTCTGAATAAAACCTTGCTACCAACTACTTATGCCGTGGCAGCAAACCGTTGGGGAGGGAGGCCTCCTTAGTCCTGATCGACAACCTTCCTAGAGTTGAAATCTCGAACAAAATATCCGGTTTGCAAACCTACAATTGCTTAAGGAGTACATAAGTTCTGCCTATCGGTGGCTCTTGCACTCCTTCTTTGTCTATTAGCCAGGCGCAGAGGTATCAGTGCTGGAACACCTCAAAAACACCCAGTGCCTAGCGTTGTTTCCTTACTAGGACAATGAACGCTGTTTCTCTTTCTCTCTATTTGGGCAACTTGGGGAAAGTTTTTTTCGTCACTAAGTCTTACATGACTAGTCTGGGTCTCTCTTGTTCCAACAGGTTGAGGGTACAGGTTAGACAGCTTGCCTGGCTGCTGTTTCCGACTGACAGGACAGGAGCCCAAACTCTTGGGTAGCGTTAAGAACGGCTGCTCCATCATCAGTTGCATAATACCGTGGGTAGTTGTATGTGCCATGTCGCGCATGGAAAGGGACCCTGCAATTATCTCCGGTGGGCTTTCACAGGGCCACAACCCCCATGGACCAGGTCGCGACTAATGAACTGGTTGTGTGAGCTTATTGGCATTTAACAAGCACCCACCTTGCCCAACCCACTCTATATCAAAACAAACATGTCATTACAAAAAAATCAAATCAAACCTAAACCAGACACCCAACAAAAAACACTTTCGCCTCCGCCCTTGAGGCTTGCATTCACAAATATCCGGGGACTTCAAACCAACATCAACGTTGTAGAAACCTTTCTCCTGACAAACTCCCCGGATATCCTAGCACTCAGTGAAACAAACCTTCAATTCTCAATCTCCTCTTACCACTTTAACATGACTGACTACCTCCCACTCTACCATAAAGACTCTGACAAACATATGCACGGGCTAGGAGTTTATGTTCGGAATACCCTCCCCCCTGACTAGAGAACATAGGTTAGAATCGGATGACCAAGACTACATGTGCTTTAGATTGACTTTACATCACAGCATTAGTTACTTATATTTCTTATATCGTTCTCCTTCGACCCAGGACTGTTCACTACTGGACTCTGTCTCTGAAAGCATAGATAGAGCACTCTTAATAGACTCAAATGCCCAGATACATGTATTTGGGGATTTTAATGCCCACCACCGCGACTGGTTAAGATTCTCCAGCCTTACTGACGCAGCCGGCAACTCTACGTATAATTTCTCCTTAGCTCACTCCCTTTCTTAAACTGTCGATTTCCCGACCCGCATCCCCGATCGAGTAGACCAGCAAGCCTCACTTCTAGACCATTTCTTGACCTCAATGCCCAAGGCTTGTGTGACGAAAGCTCATAGCCTACTCAGTAATGCTGATCACATTGTGCTAATGATTCATATCACCCTGAAAAGTCGTCCAAAAGCTGATGAGCCGTTGTTCAAAATAACGAGATACTACGAGCAGGCTGATTTTGAGTCAATCAGAGATCACATCAGCAACGCCCCATGGAGGGAAACCTTCTCACTCCCTGCTGACCAGTGTGCAAATGAGTTGACTAAATGGGGCAAAGCAGGCATTGAAGCCTATGTCCTCATGCGAAAATTCTTTAGCGAGTCTCACTCTCCCCAATGGTTCACCTCGGAATGTGCAGCTGCCATTGCTGAGAGGCAGCAAGCGTTCCGTAAATTCGGCTGCCATAAGTCAGCTACTAATAGACAGAAATTTATAGAGTCAAGAAATAATTGTAAGGTCGTGATAGGTGAAGCTTAACAAAAAAACGCATTCAGTCACAGAAACTAGGTATTCGCGATTTCTGGAAAATCTACAATAGTGTGGTGAACAATGGTCAATCAACGATTCCCCCCACTATCAAATGACAATGATGTTGTTCGCACGGCAACTGATAAGGCTGAACTACTTGCCCAGCGTTTTGCCTCTAACTCCACTTTGGACTCAGAAAACCACCCCCTCCCCAAATTCCCATTGCGGACCGAAGCCACACTTGATAACCTGGTCATCACCCCATCCCAAGTCAGAGACATCATAAAAAACCTTGACACCAAAGCTTGTGGGCCTGATCTTATACCTGTAATAGTAATAAAGAAATGTTCTGCTGAACTGGCCCCTGTCCTCTCCAAACTCTACAACAAATGACTAGCTGAATCTTGCTTCCCCGATAGCTGGAAACTTGCCTCTGTGGTACCAGTCTACAAGAATTCTGGTAATAGAACTGATCCTCAGAACTACCACCCAATAAGTCTACTCCCGATCTTTGCTAAAATCTTTGAATCCTTATCTAGCGATAGTCTGGCACTTAGTTCATGCTAAACTTCTTTCTGACCGCCAGTATGGATTTAGACAAGCACAATCTACTGCAGACATCCTAATGGTCATCTCTGAACGCATGTATCATACACTCGACAAGGCAGGTGAAGCTAGAGCAGTAGCGCTTGATATATCCAAGGCCTTTGACAAGGTATGGCATAAAGGGCTTCTCCTGAAAATACGCTCATATGGTATTACTGGGCAACTACTTAATATAATTAGATCCTTCCTAACCAAAAAAAAGATCCCGGTTGTCCTCGATGGCCGTTCATCTAAGTGACATGACATAAATGCTGGTGCACCCAGGGATCTATCCTTGGACCTTTATTGTTCCTGATCTTCATAAATGATCTCCCTGATGACATAGTCTGAGATTGGTTTATTTGCTGACGACACCACGCTTTACTCTCGTCATGTTGGCGAAACAGACGCGATCATATCCGAGGCAATGGCTGAATCCTTAGAAAATGACCTCCAGGATGTAGTGGATTGGGGTCATAAATGGTTGGTAACTTTTAATCCCTCAAAGACAAAGCTCCTTTCCTTCAATAACTACAAGAAACCTCTCCAACCACCGATTGTCATGGCAAATAATACCCTACCTGAGAGTTCAACATTCAAACTCTTCGGCCTAACCTTCACAGGTAACATGAATTGGAACAAATACATTGAAGACATTGCCAAGACTGCAGCAAAGAAGGTGGGCTCCCTCTACCATGCTAGTAAACTCCTCACATCTGACATTATCCTGTATCTCTACAAAGCCACCATTCGCCCATACATGAAGTATTGTTGCCACATCTGGGCTGGTGCATCATCTACTAGTCTCTCCCTCCTTGACAAGGTCCAAAAAAGAGTCGCCAACCTAATAGGTCCTCACTTTCAACCAAGCTCCAGCCCCTGTCCCATCGCCGCGATGTAGCATCCTTGTGCTTGTTTTACAAATACTTCAATAGATTATGCTCCGATGAACTGGCTGTTTACACTAGTTTTAAATTTCTGCATGTCAGGAAAACAGGGAGCAGGGAGGGAGTTCCAGAGTCCAGCAGCACGAGGAAAGAAGGTTTTAGAGTAGAAAGCTCGTCAGCATCTGGGGACCTCCACAGTGAATGGATGGGATTTAGGTGATTGTCGGCTTGGTCTAGTGAATTTACGTCGAAGGGGGGGGGGGTACCAGAGCAGCAATCCATTGAAGTACTTGTAAAACAGGCACAAGGAAGCAACATTGCGGCAATAGGACAGGGGCTGGAGCTTTGTGGATAGTAAGGGACCTATCAAGTTGGCAACTCTTTTTTGGACCTTGTCTAAGAGAGAGAAAGAGACTAGTGGATGATGCCCCAGCCCAGATGTGGCAACAATACTCCATGCATTGGCGAATGGTGGCTTTGTAGAGATATAGGATAATGTCAGGTGTGAGGAGTTTACTGGCACGGTAGAGGGAGCCCACCTTCTTTGCAGCAGCCCTGGCAATGTCTTCAATGTATTTGTTCCAATTCATGTTATCTGTGAAAGTTAAGCTGAGGAGTTTGAATGATGAACGTTCAGGTAGGGTATTATTTGCCATATCAATTGGTGGTTGAAGAGGTTTCTTGTAGTTATTGAAGGAAAGTACTCTTACACATTTAATTAAGAACTTTGTATTTCTTTCTCCTAAACTATAAAGTGAAAGTTATATATAGTCATCCACAGACAGTTGTTTCGCTGTATCATAGCTCTTCAGTGTGGCTAGATGTGGCAAATGTTTTTATGCTGGGATTCGAAATCTATTCATCAGATCACTTGCAACTGTGATTAACTTCCTCGATTGTAAGAGAAACTATAGCGCTTACATTTTTTTGTTTACATTCGTGCTACTGGTTACTTAGAGAACTCTATTTTATATAGAAAAGTAATGCTTTACGCTAAGTGAAAACCGGTATTTTTCCTACTAGAGAGTGCAACCAATGTGGGGATCAAACGTAGTCATCCAGACACACACATACACACACATATATCTATGGCCAATTTGTGAAAAGATTAGCAAGGATGTGAGACCTCCGCTTTTTAGTGGATTTCCGCTTTTTTGTAAATCAGAAAAAGCAGAATTCTATTTATTTTTTTAAATTGAAAAACAGGTTTTTTTCTTAATCGCGAGAGCTTTACGTTCTTATTTTTTCATCATTTGGCTCGATTTTATTTCTCTTCTGTTTCTGCCTCTCCCGCTTTATCTTTCTTTCTCTCTTCTTGTTTTTCCTCTCTTCCTCTTTTTCTCTCAGTCTGGCTTGATTTGTTTTGCTTTGCCTGACTTCGAACAATTCACAATGCGGGTGGGGGAAGGTAGAATGACTTCCTGCATCCCCACCCCCACATACGCACTTGGAGTTTTTCTCTTGTTCATGGGTTTTTTCTTGTTTATTTCTAAAACATAAACTTTGAACTTTTTTTTACACAAAAAAGCTAATTTTAACGAATTTAACGAATTTAAAAGCAAAAATGAAGTTAAAACTGTTAAACTGTTAAACTGTTAAAAATGTTTGTCGATACTTTCAGTATGAAAAAAAAAGTATTGTAGATTAACACCCTTTGCTATCCCCCCCCCATAAGATTCAACATTTTTTAGGCAATTATGTGCGATCACCCTAAAAAACTTAGCAGAAAGAAGAATAATAAAAATTATTTTAGAATTTAGAGTTGGGATCAATGTAGCATATGAATTTAAAATAAATGATCCCTCATTTCCGGGCCATTATAGTGTTTTTAGGACATTAACAATTTTTTCTTGCTATAGGAGATGAATTCTGTGCATTTTCTTTTTAGGTGGGGGCTACGTTTTTAGGCGATTACGTATGGTTTTATTTTTTGTTTGTTTGGAGGGATTGCCACTCTAACATAAAGTAGGGTTAAGGAAGGTTGGGAGGCTTGCCACTCGGACTTAGGTTTAGTGATAGGGTAAGTAATTATTATTTTATAACCTTTCCCCATGACCCCCCCCTCTCCCGCCAAAAAAAAAGGCACAGAATTTATGGATCGCGCTAAAACCGACGTTTCGTTGGAATATTGCAACAAGTTACCTAAACCGACGGAAATTGCCGAAACGCTTAGCCAATCAGATCGCAGCAGTCGACAACTGCCAATTGCGAAAAAAACATTGCGGAAAATTCAATATTTTTAAAAGTGTACATTTTGTATTTTATTCAAATAAGTACTATGTGAATGATTCCAACTCTAGTTTTCTTGAATCTCTAGCCATCGGGACTTGAAATGCTAAAGTTTAGTTATAACAGTTCTTGTTTTGTTTTGACTTTGTCAATAATGGCTTCGTCACTTGGCATTTTTCTTTTGTCCAGTTCTGAAAATTAACCCGAACCCAACAGAAAATCTGAAAAAAAAACAACACCCTAACCAAAAAAAAACAACCTAACCCTAACCTAGTCGGTAGGGTAAAAAAGGAGTAGGCAGGAAAAAAAAAAAAATTTTTTTTAATTGTTTGTAATCAGTTGTTACATTATATTTTTAATAAAAAAAATAAATATTTATTCATGAAACTTACCATATGATGACTGTTTTTTTTCTTGATTTGAATGGTTTTTTCCTTAATTTTTTAAGTTTCTTGAAAAAAACAAAAAACATATTTTTCCATTTAATTTTTCATTATATTTTCTTTGTAACAAAAATATAAATATTTTTTGATTGAAATTACCATACAATGACTATTTTTTTCTATTGAAATGTTTTTTTCCTTAATTTTTAAAGTTTGCTAGCATTTTAACATTTGCTTGTGTTTTTGCAAAGAAAATCACAAAGTGTTCGTTCGACACCTTCCGGCAGGTTACGTAAACCACCGGAATATGCCAACGAAACGTCAGTTGTACCACGGTCCATAAACTGCAAAAGTACCGAATGTATCTCCCAGAACAAAATAAATTAGCTTGGGAAATTCAACTCGATTTCAGCTTTTTTTTTTATCCATTAGCTACCTTCATCTCTGGATTAGTTTACTCTTTGTGTTAGTCTAATTTTAGCGTCTCAATTTAATATGGACATTTTATAAGTAATCTGTTTGTCAAGGTGATTTAGTCATCTTTATTTACAGAGCATCCAGCAATTGACTCACAGAAACCTGTTGTGTCTTGTTTTCTAATTTAAGATTAAGTTGACACAACTGAAAGAAAACATAAACCTGAAAATATTTAATCACAAATCTTAATCTCTGAATTTATCCACTTAGCATTAAAACAATATTCTTATTTCAAAAGAATTGAGTACTTTCAGTTAACAGTATTGTAGAAAAATATAAATAAACAGCTTCATTTTAATGATATAATTTTTCCCACTGCCACACTAGCAGTTTCGTTTGCCTAGTCAGTATAGTGCTGGACACAAACCACTGGGGTCGCTGTTTCGAATCCTTCTATATCTAGCCACACTGAGTCGTATACATGATGAAACGCATATCTGTGAATAACTCTATACATATATATTATATATTCTATAAAATTAAGTCAGTTGGATTTTCAAAGTCTAACCCAAATATCAATCCATCTGACATATCTATATTTCATTAAAGTTATCTTTTTAACATAGTATTTACAAAATTAATCCATAATTTTCTAAATAAAAATATTTTAAAAATTACAAATTAAGCTTTTTATAGAGTACAATGCCATTCTCAGCAAATAGAGAAATATAAATTTTCTGCCGACCAGCTTCTACTCATTTTTACAAATTGTACATACTTATTCAAATACTTAGTTTCATTTACATTCCTACAACGTTCTATACTTATCGTACAAGTACATTAGAACAACAATATTAAATACTTATTTACCAAATAAAATATAAAATAATTGAAACGACAAGTGTGTGTATGCATGTTTGTGCGTTTTGGTTTTACTTTGGGATTGATTAAATCATGTAGACCATTATTTCCACTGTCTTAGTTTCCTTTTCATACCATTAAGATAAAAAGCAGTTATATTTAAATAATAAATTATGTCATTTACACAAACAGCATATATATATATATATATATATATATGATTATTTTTATTTACACAGACATGTACAAAATCTGCGACACTGGCATGTCGATGTTATCGATCAACAGCTATTATAAACTGAGATCTCATCAGGCAGAGTTAGAATCCGATCTTAACCTTAGATCATATTTCCAAATATGATCTAACTCTGCCTGATGAGATCTCAGTTTATAATAGCTGTTGATCGATAACATCGACATGCCAGTGTCGCAGATTTTGTACATGTCTGTGTAAATAAAAATAATCATATATAAAAGCTCTATTTGATATTGAGCACATTTTATAAACCCAGTTGAAATTCTTTGGATTACTATCCTGTGGATGTTTTATCTGGATTATTATATATATATATATATATATATATATATATATATATATATATATATATTAAAATTGGAAATAGAAGCCTTTTTCAATGCAAGATTAATTATTTTTCTTTACTTTAATCTTATTTCGGAATACAATTCTATGATCAGAATTGATCAGTATTGTCATTTTTTTTTTAAATGAACAAACTTTTTTATTTATTATTAACGTCCGTGTAACGGGTATTATCCGTGGTGTTCTCTTGGCGGTTATGAATTCAAATTCTGGTTGTTGAACAAGGAAGCATGAGGCATGCTGGTATTTTAAAAAGATAGGGTGTTCATTTCAAAGCATTGATAAGTTAGAATTATTAAAATTGAATCTTGCATTGAAAAAGGCCTCTATTTTCAATTTTAATAATTCTAACCTATCAATGCTTTGAAATGAACGACCTATATATATATATATATATATATATATATATATATATATATAGCACTAGATAAAGTGAAAGAATAAAATAAGGTGCGACTCAAATTTTATTTGCATTCAATGTTCAAGCAAAGTCCTATAAAGTCCTTAACTCATGAGTTTTCAAAGAAAATCTTCTCCTCAGAGGACCATTACCGCAATGTCATTACTGCAAGTAATAAAATTAAACTTTGAAAATATATTAAAAAAAAATTTTTTTTTTAAATTTTACATAAAAATACATAAAATTATATAAAACATCAAATATATCGGCCCAAAACATACTTTTTTGCTAAACTTATACAGTTCATCCAAGTCATAAAGTTTAAAACAGCTTCAAGAAAGATATCAAAGAGGTTGATTAAAAACAATCCAGGTGGTGAATGGTATTCCAAAAACGAAAAAGTTATCCAGGCGGAAAATTTGTTTGCTGTCGATGCAATATATGACAGTGAAAAGTGTATCCAAGGTGTATGCAAATTAATAAAACGATAGAAAAAACCCAAATCATATGAAAAGTTCAGAAAAAAACTCACTTGGTGTTGAATATTATAATGTGGTACTACTCCAGCCTATGCGCCTAATTTCCGTGACTGCTCGGCCGCAGCGATCCGACAGGTCGCGGAAGCGTCCGAGAGCTGCCGAGTCGAAAACGAGGCTGTATAAACAAAACTGGAAAAAAGAACTGACCAATCAAGTTGCTGCAAATCAGTTTATAGCAGCCGATAATAATTTGAAGGAAACGCTAAGCAAAATGAATTTCGAGCAGTTGTGTGATACCTTAAAATCTCCGGAGCAAGTGATGAATTTTTGCCATCAGAAATGTCTTTCTTTAAAAAAAAAATGTTATGATCTTTCTATTAATTTCTACTTATTAAGAAATTTCGTATTCTTGATTAGGAAAAAAAAAAGCAACATATTCTATTAGTTAAATCTTTTTATCCAATTTTTCTTTTCTTTTTTCTCTGTCAGTGTGTTTGCTCAGTGTTCCAGTCTTTTAGCCTTTGCCGTTGTATTCTGGTTTGATTTCCAACATATTCATGTGGTCACGTAAGTTCCAAATTTTTAAATTTATTTTTTACTTGTGTATATCCAGAATCAGATCTACTATTAGACTAAAGTTTCAGGACCTCCAAACCCAGGACGTGCAGTAGACACAATTTATAACAGTGGAAACTTCGATTGACATATTGTTCTGTAGTCATACATCCATTGAGACATGTTTTTTAACTCTAACATTAATTACAATTTAAGATTTTATCAGCCAGACAACAAAACACAAAATGAAGTGTGCATGCGCGACCTAATCACTTGTGCAAACAGTAGCCAATTAGCATGTTAAGCATGGAAGGAATAATATTCCAGAACCTTCCCCCATCTATAAAAAGCTAAAACAAACAGCAAAACAGATTGTCATTGGCAGTCGACATTATAGAATCAAACTAACACTTACCGGCATAAAGGCCTCAACTGGCATCCATCTCATAGATGGATACTTATTCGAATGAATGAACATTTATACACTAGAATGGCCACTTATGAATCTCAGCCAATCAGAACACAGAGAATGGACTTTCCCTTCTGAGCATAATGGAACATTCTAGCCTTATTATAAACCGGCATTTTGATGTGCTTGGCACTCTGACTTATCTTGCTGCTCAACTGGTCGTACAGTTGAGCCCTAAGCATCGAATATAGACATGATACAATGTCTTCATATCAAAGTAAATCATACTGCCTCCCTCCCTCCCTGCCGCATGTGTACATTGGCGGGAAAAGTATGATTTACTTTGGTGTGAATACATTGTGTCTCGTTGACTACCAGTGACAATCTGTTTAGCCATTAGTTTGTCTTGGCTTTTTATAGATGTGTGAACAGAAGGTTATAGCATATTTTTCCTTCCACGCATAATACGCAGATTGACTACTGTTTGCAGAGATCATGCATGCTCATTTCATTTTATCTTCTGATGTCGGACTGATAAAATCTCCAGCCAAAAATAGGTTAGTTTTGAAGTCAATCTCTAAAAGCTGTCCAACACCTGCCAGCATGTAAAACGAACGTTAAACCAAATGTGATGAGTTCTGTGCGGCAGTTTGGAGAGAAGAGTACACTCCTGTCATAGGAACCTAACCTTCGTCCAAACATCGCTATATCCCAGTTTAAACACGTCATATAGTGGGAAGCTCTTTTAGGTTCTTAAATGGTTCAAAGTTGCACTCAGTCAGAGAAAGAGAGATAAAAACCGGGTGGATGAGATTCACCAGGTGTAGGACACCACTAGATACAGAGTAGCGACTCTGTCAGTCAAGTTTGATATACGAGGACCCTGCGTTTTTTTCTTTGAAATGTAGCAATGAAGATTTTATCACATGTGACTGACATGAGCTGCTGGGCAGTTTTGGTAAGCAAGTTGGATTATTGTTATGTACTGCCAAAATACATGCACACTTTAGAAAAATCACAGCAAAAACACTGCCTCCAGTTTTTAGATATTTACAAAAAAAAATTGTAGAATTATCTTATTTAAATAACATTTTCTACTCTTTAATTATTATTTTTTTATTAGAAAACTTTGTGGAAATATTTTTCTTTGGTTGCTCGTTTAATAATCTGTTGTAACTTATCTCCCATTACTAGAACTCTTCATTGACGTCACTCAAGAAGTAGAAATATGGCTTCACCCTCTTATCGTGAACAGCTAATAAAATGATAAAGTGAACACTGTGTGCTTGCTCTTAATTCCTGACTTCAGCCTTGTCTCCATATATTACCACTTGCATCCTTGCATCCTCTCTTTTATTACATTGTGAACATGTGAGAATTTTTGGTCTGAAATAAAATAACCTGACTATTTTTGTATAAGACAACAAAAAAAACAAATTAGATGAATTTAATATTTAAACTTTTTATTTTAATATATAAATATTTGTTTAATAACTTTTTCTCCAGAATTCATCCAAAAAAAATGTCTTTAAGTGGTCTTCCCTTTTTCCTGGCAATATCAATCTATTGTTATGAGGTAAGCATTTCTTCATTATTAATGATCTTTTTAGTCAAAGCAAAACATACAAAAAAAATTAATCCTGTAAATAACAGCTATGAGAAGAAATTTTGTTAAGAGGGGCGTTGTCCCTCACTTAGGTTTCAGACACGAAATGAACTAACAAAACCTCTTTATAACAACAACGAAAAAGGGTTTATTCACAAAGGTTAACTATACCGTTTGGTATAGGTAGAAAGAAACTTGGCCAGTGTCCGAGAGAGGAAGAAGAAATTAAGAGTTCTTAAAGCTGCCTGAGGTCTGTCAGCAACTATCTTCAGGCGAAGATAGTATTTGCTGTGAGCGTCCAGTGGACATGGGCAGAAGAGAGAGTGAAAGAAGTGTTTCCTCATTGCTTGCCGGGGTCTCTCTGATGACGGCTTGGAATTCCCAAAGGGGCTGAAGTAGTTCTTCAGCTGACAGAAGAAAGTCATGCGCACTGCAGGCTAATTGATCAGTGTGTGACCAGCTCACTCAATGGGGACATTTTTCGGAGGGAGAAAATAAGTCTGTTTATGACCGATACAATTTATCCAACAAGCATTTATTTATGAAAATTGGACATAATTTTAGATATAGAATGCCCTAATAACCTATAATCTCATATTTTTCTCTATCTCTCCTGAACACTAACCCAGTCTAATAATACTAAACCAGCAATGACAATGGTGTGTATATATATATTCTCAATGTCCCTATTTACTTATCTTCCTACGAGGGAAAAGTTAGACATTTTTTTTTGATGTGTGAAAAATCTAGCTCTCCAAAAAAATGGCACTTTGGATTAGGACGAAAAAAATTTAATTGCCTCAGTCTAGAAAGATTTTTCCTTCACTAAATGAGGATAGAATAGATACTACACTTTGATCCTAGCCCAAAAACCGAGAAGTATATTATCAATGTCCTTGTTCTTTTTTGCAATATTTTTTGTCTGTTTCTTTTTTTTTTGTTGGGTTCTTTATACTCAGTTTTATCTTGCATAACTTATTTATATATATATTTTAAGCATATACCCCCATTGTCACTGCTGGTGTAGTATTATTAGACTGGCAATCCGCACTTATGAAAAAGTCTGATTTTCATGAATAAATGTTTTCGGGTATCTTACAGAAAAAGGAGATAAAATAATTGTCTGCTTTTTACTTTCTATTGATTAATTAAAAAAAAAAAATTAATGTAAACCAAGGGGTGCGTGATTGGCCTAATAGATACTATCACGGGCTATGGAACCGTTTATGCTGAGTTCAAATCCTATCAGATCTTTTGTGTCCATTTACACGCTAATACTTAAAAAGTAGTTCTTTACATCCAGTGGCTACCTTGTTTGGAGTGATTTCCATTTTAAAAAAAGTTACTAACTTGCAAATTCTTCCTGAGATATGGGTAAAGTAGCAACTTGTGTTCAATTAATTGCTTACCATAGGTATTGCGTTTCAGCAGTAAATAATACCAAAAGGGTGATGTACCATAAAACAGGCAAGGTTCGGAGAAGCAGATTTAACAGGATTATATTAGTTTTGTCAGTTTTATGGCATATCAACCCTTTTTACTTTTTTAAAGTTATCTCCCTTTTAAACTGATAATTTAGCCCATTACATTTTAAATTTAATATATATATATATATATATATATATATAAGATAGATGAAAGAAGAATGATAAACATGTACGAATGTCCAGATTTATTTCAAACTTCAATTGTTCAATGCAAGGTATATTCTGTAATAAAATTATGTTTATTATTCTTTCCTTAAGCCAAGGCTTTTCAAAGATCGAAATCTTATCATCAGAGGAATTATGTAGATAGATAAGTTGACAGTGGAAAAGCCAAAATTCAACATTTGAAAAAATATTAAGAAATGGATAGTGAAAAAAAGTTTGTGTAAAAAAAGATATGAGGTTTGTCCAGTTGGTAATTGTCCGTTGATAAGGTGTCCAATGAATGGAGAATTAGATGGAGAAGAAAAGTTTTTCGTGAAGGCAGCGTGGAAAAGCGTTCAAAAATGAAGTAACTCCAATAGTGAGATGTTGAGTTCAGATCGTAAGTGGCGCGTACTCAAAGTTGAGCTTATATATATATATAGCATCGAATTAATAATAACCACTAAATAATTTATTATAAAAATAGAAAGATGAATATAAATAAATGTTATAAGAATAATACCTAACCTTAATTTACTAATTCAAATTAAATATAACATATTCCACTCGTTTTGAATTTTAAAATTAGAATTTAAAAAAATAATAATTAAATTAACAAATAAGACATAATCATTTAATATTAAATAATAATATATTAATTTTAAAAGTATAATCACATAAGGCATTTATTAATAGCATAAATAAGAATTTATAATAAACAAAATATTTTTATATATTTATGCTGAATTACTTTTTTTCTCTGGGGCAGCTATCTTTGACGTTTCTTACCTTTAGACGGATAGAACTTTTGTTTTTCTTTTTTTGAGAAGGAGATTTCCTGGATTTTATTAATATTAACAGTAAGCCTTATATTTACTGATATTATATGTGAAAGATTTATTGAAAAATAAATCGATAATTGTGAAGATTAATACCACACATATTGTCTTCGATTATTTGTTTTTGTATATCTTCTCTTTTGTCATTCCGGTTTTCTGCATTGCTTTCAGCCTTAATAAATACCCATATATATATATATATATATATATATATGTGTATATATATATATATATTATATTAGTTTCTGTAGATGTAAATCCGTTGAAACTCCAGTGTTTATAAAAAGTGCTCAATAACAAGTAGAGCTGTTCTTTAGTATAATTTTTTATTTATACAAACATTATTGGTTACATATGTTAAAATGTATGTATGTAAATATTAAAACTTTGAAGTGTTAAATGGAGAAGAAAGGAATCCCAAGCTAAGTGGGTAATAAAAAAAGAAAGAAATGGAAGGAACAGAAGTTAAAGAACGATAAAGGTAATAAAAAAAAAAAAACAATTGAAAGAGTTAACAAGTAAAGAATGTAATCCGATGCTGAGCTTGACCGGTGAAAATTATAAACATATCCCATCCCCTAAAAAGATTTACTTAATAGGAAAGTTTTTCAAATTCATCTCACTTCCTTGTCTTCTTTGGTCTGAAGAGATGGACTCTCTGTGAAGAGTATAACCGTAACATGTATGCACATATGTAACCAATAATGTTTGTATAAATAAAAATTTATACTAATAGATATATATATATATATATATATATATATATATATATAATAATCCAGATAAAAAATCCACAGGGTAGTAATCCAAAGAATTTCAACCGGGTTTATAAAAAGTGCTCAATATCAAATAGAGCTTTTATATATGATTATTTTTATTTACACAGACATGTACAAAATCTGCGACACTGGCATGTCGATGTTATCGATCAGCAGCTATTATAAACTGAGATCTCATCAGGCAGAGTTAGAATCCGATCTTAACCTTAGATCATATTTGGAAAGATATATATATATATATTACTAGTGTGGATCAAAAATTTTAATAGCAGTAAAAGGGACAAGTTAAACCTGTCAGAACACTTCACTTGCTTTTAGTTACCTGCAATCAGTTTCATGCAAGCCTCTGTATTGTTCAGACCCTTTAAAAGAGAAGCTACTTTTTCGACCATGGAAAACATATTTTGAGATAAGGTCGAATATCAAAGTTTTGGTAAAATTCGAGTCGAAATTAACACAGATCACTGAGGCTTTGGAAAAGGTTTATGGAAGTTGTGCTCCAAAAATGACTACAGTCTACAAGTGAATTCAGCGATTCAAAGAAGAAAGAGATGACTTTGAAGATGACACTCGCTCGGGAAGACCAGGAACATCAAAAAATGACTAAAACATTGAGGCTGCTCAAAATTTAATTGACTGTCAATCAGATAGCTACGTCCCTAGAGACTTTTTTATGGGTCGGCAAATTCAGTTCTTCATGATAATTTGGAACTGAACAAGCTTTCAACACGATGGGTCCAAAAAGCGTTGCAGCCTGATCAACAGAATCTTCGAAGTGATCTCTCCTTAACATTATTGAACAAAATTGAAGCAGACGAAGAGCAATTTCTGGCAAAGATTTTCACCAGAGATGAAACGTGAATTTACCAGTATGATCCTGAGTCCAAAAAATAATCAAAGCAATGGCTCCCACGTGGATCTTCAGGACTCATCAAAAAGTGATAGCCACGGTTTTCTGGATTCAGAGGCTGTGATACTGATAGATTACCTTGAAAATAAAAGAACAGTAACAGGAGTTTACTATTGTGAGGTTTAAAGGTAGCTAAAGGACGCTTTAATTAATAAAAACTGAAAGGGAAACTTCATGGTGAGGTCCTGTTTCATCATGAAAATTCACCAGTGCATTCTTCGAGGGTTGCGCAAGATGTCCTTTGAGAATTTCGATGGGAAGTGTTTCCTCACCCTACATATAGTCCCGATTTAGCTCCATCAGACTTTTCTTTTTCCAAAACTCAAAGTAATGCTCAAAGGAACCAATTTTAATGACATAGAAGAAGCAAAACACTGTGCCTCTACTTGGTTCAAGAACGTTCTCCAGATTCAAAGATGGTCTTTGAAGTGACCGTATCAGATTAGCTGAGTGGGTGTAACTTTAAATATATGAATGTGAGTTAGTAAACAAAAATATGAGAAAGAATTTGAATGAGGAAATTTAGTATGGTATAGAATTAGTTATTTATTTACTTTTTACAATTGGAAGAAGAGGATTTACTAATTAATTGACATTTATAGTGGGAGCTAAAACGATAACGTAATCACAGAATGTCTCTCTCTTGTTGGAAGCCCAGGGGACGTAACTCTCGCAATTTTGCAAGGGAAATAACTCTGACAAGTTATCTCCTTTTAATATGTCCGTTCTGAATGTCTCATTATTTTCTAGCTAGACTTCTAGCTAAAACCTCCCCTTTTGAGCATTGTGTTTTTTGACGTTGTAAAAATGTTGATTCAGAGTTTGTAAAATCCTGATTTTTGATTCCTCAAATAACTTTTGTTGATTTGTTAAATTTTTTTCCCATAAGTCTGGGTAAATCGCCATACCTTTTTAATGATTTTTCCTTCAAATAATTTCGTTTTTCTCTTCTTTTTTTTTCAATTTTTGTAAAGTTGAAAAAAAAATGTTCAGTTGTTTGTTTATCTCATAATCTCATCGCCATTTGAAGTGACCGTGCCAGGTTAACCGAGTGAGTGTAACTTCGAATATGTGTATGTGCAGGTATGACAGGGCATGTGTGACCCCCCCCCCCTCATCTAATCAAAACACAAGTTATGACTAAGTTAATATGCACTTCCCTTATTACAGAACTAAATGTGACAATGTATAAGTGGGATCAAATAGACCTAAGGCACCCCAAAATCAGAAACAAGTAAAAGGACATGTGTTGGGTTGACACCGGGTTCTTGGCTTCCGGTTAACTTAAATTATAAACAAAACATACAGATTTTTTTACAAAACGTTTTGTAAACTTCAGAAATTTATTAAAAAAAAAAAATTTTTATTAAAAAAATAAATTTTTAATTAAAAAAAATAAATTTTTAATTAAAAAAAATAATATTTTTTTTAACAAAATATAAACAAATTTAAACAAAAGCATTTAAATAAGTGGTTTACTTGGGAGATTTATATAAAAAAAGGAAGAGGGGTTATATTAAATATTTATTTGCAAAACTTTTTTATAATAAACAAACGAATGAAACAAATAAAAATAACATTGCAGGGGTCCTTATTTACTTGCCTCCCTACGAGGGCAGATTTAGACACACAGACGGGTTTTAATCTAAGAAAAATCCAGCTCCCTAAAAAAGGGGCACTATGGATTGGGAGAAAAAATTTAAAATACCTCAGTCTAGAAGGATTTCTCCTTCACTGACCGAGAAGAAAAAAGATGTAGTGTAGTATCAGAACAGATACTACACTTTGCTCCTAGCGAAAAAGTCAAGGACCGTTTTGAAAAAGATATTTTCTGTGTGCCTTTTTAATACAGTCCAATATTTATTTAAATATTTTTGTAAAACATTAAATTTAGTGACTATAAATTAATAATTTTTTAAAACATTAAATTTTAATTTCATTTCATGATACCTGTCATGTGATCAAATTAAATAACAAAAAATCTAAAGTCGAAGAAACCAAAATTGTAGGAGGTATTTTTTTAATCCAATCTTTGAAAAAAAAGTGAATAAAACAAAAGTACTGTAACAAATGGATAGAACCATTTTTAATGATGTTGTGTGTCCTTTAATTTCCAAATATACTCTCCCACCTTATCTTAAAATTAATCTTTGCATACATTAAAAACCGACGTTGTGTCTAACTATGCTCTCATTGGGAGGTAAGTTTTTTTAGTTTTTTTTTTTATAAAAACTAAAAAAATTTGTAAATAAAATTATATATGTTTTAAATGTTATTTCGTTTGTTGGTACATTTTGCTTACAAACAAGTTTGTAACTTTTTTTGTTTTTAAATCTCTAAAGTTTACAAAAAAGGTTTTGTAAACAAATCTATGAAGACAACCGGAAGAAAAAGAAATCGGTGTCGCCCCAACATAGGTCCTTTTGGTTGTTTCTGATTTTGGGGTACCTCATGCATAATTGATCCTATAGATGTTTCATGTTACATACATGGTGTATTTGAAACATACCAGGGCTGGTAGCTGGGAGATACCCTCAACCAAGAAACGCCTATATAGACACCTGCCTCCTATCTCAATCTCATAAGGGAATGGGTTCGGTTTGCTAGTCACTACTGGAGAAGTCAGAACTTATGAGACCCTCCTATGGAATTCATTACATAGCAAAAGATCGGTTGGAAAATCTCATCGCACCTACATGGAACAACTTGGAGAAGACTCTGCATACTATCTGGAGAACCTATTGACAGTGATATCTGACAGAGATGGTTGGAGGAAACGAGTCAAGAGAACCCGAGAAGCCCAAACTATAGTTTACCTTTCAAATTAATCCCCCTCAAGTCAAAGGAACTTTTCCATCATTCTCTGTCACAATTCTGTGTACTGTTGGAAGGATTCGTCTGAGATTCCCATTGGCTTCATTGTTACAGCCCTCTTGATGACCACCATACCTTCAAAGTGGGCGTAAAAAAATTAAAAGTCACATGGAGCAAGTTCAGGTGAATAGGGTGGTTGTTTCAGTATGACAATCTTTTTCTCAGCTAAGAACTATCAGATTCTCGGGTGTTGGAGAAGACAATAATATATTTACAGCCAGGGTATCATAACTTTAATCAGAGAGATTTGAAGATTTATAAATGACGATGATGCTGTGATTACTGGCACAGACTGTGAGTTCAGCATGTCGTAGTTGAGTTCTGTCAAGGCTATTGCAATACTTTCACTGATACATTTAGAAAAAGTATGAATCCATCACTTCTTCACCTCAACCAAGTGTAGAATAGACTAGACTCTGAAGCCTTGGTAGGGCGAATAGTATAAGAGAAGAAAACCTGATACAACACCTACAACCAGGTAGGTCTCGGGCATGTGGAACATATTTTACCCTTGAACAGTCATTATTTATCCAATGGAGAGAGTGGGTTGTGTTTCCCCCAGGCACAATCCATTTACAGCAAATTCAATCATGGATGCCAGTAAACTAGAAAATTACCCTAAAATCTCTATATTTCCAAAACTGGAAGTAACTAGTTATTTGCCCCTACATATTTTTGTTGATGATGTGGGGCAAGACAGGCTGCCATGTTGAACTTTAGTTTTAATGTTACCATAAATAAAGTAAACACTTAATATTTTTTTATTGTTTTTACTAAAAAAAATGACAAAATATTCATCAAGATATACTCATATATGCTTGATGCTATCCTCGAAATACTGTGAGGCTTTGATCAAAGAGGGAATTTATGTCCTTTTTTAATGCTTATCAGAATCTACTTAAAATGTTGCTGCTTAACAAGTTGTTTCCTCTTGAAGCCATTACCGATGAAAAGAGTGGGCCATGTTCACTATCCACCTAAAAAAAAAAAAAATGATGCATGGACGTGTTCTGATACTTTTTAAAGTGTATTCTTCATGATTGATTTAAGTCAATAGTAACACATATCAACTGTGCAACCATGCATTAAAAATAAATTAATAGACTTAAATTTTTTTTTTTTTAATTTTCAAATTGTAATATAGTGTATTAGAGGGGATTACGGATGTGTTATGCACTGCATCTCAGATGATTCAGTCGTGTACAGCATGCCACCTCTTGCATCAACTCAATAACGTGTTTGGATATCCCGGGCACTAGAGAGTATGGTAGACCAAGAGAGACGTGGTTCGAGTGCATAAGAAGCAATATAACTTCATACAACATGGCTAATGTCAACCCTTTGGATCGAACTGCATAGAGCGCAGGTGTGCGATGTTGCCTGATGTTATCCTATGTACTATACATGCACTGTTAGTGAGTTGTCGTGCACTGGAACACTGTACACAATGATTTTATCATCATCATCATTTTTAGCAGTTATTTGTTTTTGTTATTTTTACTGTATGAGGTATATCCCATTGCAACGATGATGAAACCCGACTAAAAGACGGAAATAAATATTAAACAGCAATGAAGATTACAATGTTTAATAAAATATAATTCTTTAAAAAAATAAATTTTAACGGCTATTTTTGATAGAACTAAAAAAAAGAAGTCATTTACATTATTGATAAAAAGTATCATTGATATTATTTTTGTTTTTAAAGGGTGCTGGAATGATTTTATCTTTAGAAGCATCAATTGTAAAAGAAAAACGTAAACTATTTAAAAAGTGAGTTGATTCTTTTTTTCCTTATTTCTTGAAACAAATTAAAATTTTGTTATTGTTCACTTAATTGTCTTTTTGAATTTTATTTCTTTTTATCATCAGTTAATACATTTCATTGTGTGTGTGTGTGTACATGTTATTTACCTTTTGGTCAGGTGTAGTTTTGAGGTGCCAACACACTAGGATAAGCGCACTCTGGCCTATAAAAATGCCTGAGCAGCCCCATTGGCATTCCTCGGTAGGGCGCCTCAGGCGATTAGCAATAAACCAACCGTTCTCAGAGAAACGGTAAATTCTGGGAGGGTGCACCCAACAAAGGCACTGTCGGACTAATTTGTATTATAATTCTGTGGGGGGGGGGGGTGTACATAAGTTATGGTTGTTTATAAACATAATACTTTAAAACTTTGTAATCATTACTTTCATAATCACTTCTATGTGTGATTGTAACTGAATGATGCCATGCAATCTCTTATATATATATATATATATATTATATATAGGGTGTCCCAAAAGTCACTAACACTTGAAAAAATTCATAACTTTGTTTTTAAATATTTTTTTTTTAATTTTTCATAGTAGCTGAAGCTATCCTTCCAATGTTATCATGAGTAAATACAGCATTGAGAAACGAATTCACATTGCACTTTGAGTCACATGGGTCAAATTCAGAAACCCAGCAGTGTTACTGATGTCATTTTAACACTAGAGATGCGACAAGTGTAAATGTCATTAAAGCCATAATAAGCCGTTTTCAAAAACAAAGTGCAGTATGTGATCTCCCGAGATCCAGAAGGTCTCGTTCAGTAATAACTGAAGACAATCAGGAAGAATTGGAGCAAAATCTGAAAGAAGATCAAACAGTTTCAATCAGAAAAAGATCCCGACAGTTGGGAGTTTCACGATCCTCCTTACATAGGATGTTGCATAACATTGACATGTTTCCATACAAAATTCAGCTTGTCCAGCAGATTCAGCCTCAAGATTATGAGCAAAGACTGAAATTTGCTATGAGACTTCAGGATTTGGTAGTCAGCGTCAGTGACTTTTGGGACACCCTGTATATTGTACAAGTATATGCTAATGAGCCATCCGTACCAGCAGTTTCTGGGGCAAACAGCTTTTCTGGATGCTACCTCTTCATCAGCAAAAATGGTCTAACAGCGCGATCTGGTACAAATTTGGGGAAATCTGTGTTACAAACACGTCTCTCCATCACTGTAGAACTCTTATTAAAAAATTAGAATATAATTTTATAAAAAATGTAAGATTTAAGCTAAAAAATATGAAAGTGTTTTCCGCTTTCTGCTGCTCAATAACTTGAAGCCAGCAACCAACCAATCAAACAAAATAAAGAGTCCTGCTCTCAGTTCAAAAAAGAAAAGAAAAGAGAAAAACATAAATAAATAACAATACAAATGCATGTAATCAATAGTGGCCACGCTCCATCACAGGGTTCAAAACTGGGACCCTGATAGGAAGCAAAAAAACATATATATCTATGTGATCATTAAATATGTAAAGAGGGCTAACTCTAATGGCCGTAACGCTGTATTCAGCTGTAATCAGAACGAATAAAAAAAATAATAAAAATTTGTCGCTCAAAAACAACCTTCAAAGAACGCACAAAAAATATAAACAAATGTGTCTAATAAAAATATATATATAATGCAGGATGCATAAGGAGTTGAATCGTCCTATAAAAAATCATGTGCAGGCAATAAATATACATTCCATTAACGTGTGCAGAAGCACATAGTTACCGTACATATATCTCTCCACATATACTTTTTGTAAAATTATGTTCTAATTTTTAACTACAGTTGGGGGAGAGTAACATGGACTTCCCCAAATTTGTACCGAATTGCACTGTTAGACCATTTCCGCTTATGTTGACGATCTCTGAAATCAACTTCCGGAGAAATATGTGTCTTTTCTACAAATATGGAGGTTCAAAAGAATGGAAATATAGTCAGTTTTCATGAAGACAAGGTTTACAACAAAAGTAAAAAAAATATATACATAAAATTAGCAGTTGCAAATTCTGAACAAATATTGCCCTCCCCCTCCGTATATACTAGCAAGGTGGTCTGGCATTGCCCAGGTGAAGGAATAAAATGACATGCAACAGTATAGTAAGGACTAAGGGGTAACTTTTATGCCGACTATCTATGTTCAAAATTTTAATGAAATTTTGAATCCATGCTTGCGCTGAAGGCAGGAGAAGAGGGTTTTCTGTCACCTTTGTTCTGTCGGTTTTGTTCCTATAGATGTACATATAGACTCACAGGCATTGATCTTTATTATATAGATATTTTTTTCTTTTCCCTCAGGATTTTTATATGGACAATGATGTTAGTGACAGCTCTTTATATAACTTTTGGAATTTGTGGATATTTGGTAAGTTCTCATTTTTTCCTATCATTCACTGTTATTTTACATTTATATTTGGAGGAAGGGGTTGATGCAAAAAAATATTTTCTAATATATCGTGTGGGTAGACATGTTCGATTTGAAATCCTAATGACGACTTCAGGAAGTCGAAAACTTGGAGATAAATAAACAATCATAAATTTTGGATATTTCCTGTATTTTTTATTTCAAGAATTAAAAAAGTTGGTGAAAAGAAAAACACAACTGATATAAGTTGTTGATTGCTTTCAACAATTTTTATCTCTATATTAATAAAATTATGAAACAATTTCATGTGCGTATGTGTCATTCACGTAACTTTGAATAATTATGCATTAAATTATTTTTATTTATTGAAATCAAAAAATGCAATGGCCTAAAATAAAACAACATTTTCAAAATCCTATTTTTAAAATTATTTAATCACAAAATTAAATTTACCAGAATATATTTCGATTTCTGAGTTAGCCATTTTAATAGTTTTAAAAAAATGCATTACTTTGTGACTCTTTGAAATTTGAAAGCATTTAAACTGTCGAATAGAGAATCATTTCTGGCTTTAAAATTATTAGCAAATCTGCATGTATTAAAAGATGGAGAATTTTGGAAGCAATTTACATCCAATTGTTTTATAGATATTAAAACTACATTATCTTAACAAACTTAGTTATAGTTTTATAACAATTTGTTCATTAAATTATTAATTGAACCAAACTATACTATAATTTAATTTTCAAAATCATTAAAAAAAAAAAATTAATTTGGTTAAAAAAAAAAAAAAATAAATAAAAAATGGGCATAGATAAAAAAGCAGAAGAAAAAAATGCAAGTTAAAACTCCCGGCCAACAAGTAGGTACATCTAGTTTTATATATCGATGTATATACTGGGAGTTTCTTACTTTAAGGCGAATGGTCAAAGAGATGTAAGCAAATCATTTAAGATTGTTCCCCTCTCTCCTAACTCAGCTGTATGGTGAAGCAGGCAAATACAAAAGCCATTAAATATTGGTTAGAGGAGAACATTTAGCAACACATAAATGTTAAACATAGAAATTCTTCCATCTTTGTTGTTCAAATATTTTTCATTTATTTTTTCTATTTAGTCATTTGGACCAGCCACAAACCCGATAATTACTCTGAATCTTCCTAAAGGTAAGCCTATGTTTCGTATTCTAGTGTATATATTATTGAAATAGTGTTTTTGTTGCTGATAGTTCTCTGTAACCTTTAGAAAAGTATTTGACACCTTGATTATGTTTTTTTTTTAATTTTATCATTTTTAAAATTACTTTCTACTTGTATGAAATTTGAATATTTTATATTTTAATTTATTGTTTCTATCATTCTGCCCGTGGAGATAATTTGAATATGGTTCAAGGGAATGTTGCATCCTTGTGCCTGATGAACTTGCTGCACTAGTGCCCCACACGATGTAAGTTCACTAGACCAACCCAACAATCAGCTAGATCCCATCCATTCACTGTAGAAGTCCCCAGATGCCAGAGAGCCTTCTACTCCAATAGCTTAGGATAACCCCTAAAACCTACACCCTATTTCTCAGTAGACCCTTATGTCTACAGTGGTGGCCTGCCTTGTTTGGGGTGAACTCTGATATTCTCCCAAGACAAGCATCTTCTGTGTCTGTGGAAAGTTCACACAGCACTATTCCATATGTGGTTGTCCCCGCTTGGCCACTGTGTTCATCCAATGTAGAGTGAATGCGATCACATCTGGATAGAGTGATAAAACAGATGACCTCCATCCATATTGGAAAATACCATTATGATCAATACTGACCCTGTACAAAGTAAGTAGTGAGTGGACAATCACAAAATTGAAGTCTCAATTTATGTGAATGCTTTCGTCATTAGAGACAAGTGTATTTGCCATTGAGGATGTCATTTTTTTAATGGCAAGAGGCCATGATACACTCGATGACTGTGTGTGCATTGATAGGATTCCTCTGCTCACACTGAAAAGACACATTAAAGCCACACTTGAGATGCTCAAAGAAAGACAACTTGATAAACTCGTGGAGCTCATTCAAGGAGTATGGATTGTCTATGGATATTAAATTGATCTAATCTGACAACAACTGAGCAGGCAAGATGACTAACGTTTCATAGACATAGTTAAATGCAGTGAAGAAGCAGGTTGAACCTGTGAAGTACATTTGTGCTCCATCTATAGACATGTGGCCTTCCTGCTAGATAATGCTAATCCATCACCAGAGTGGGACTTTGTGAGTTAGGCAAATGTGATACTTTCTGGAGCTGGTTAAATTCTCAGTATCAATGCTGTCAGCACTATAGAGCATACCAAATTATAGCCTCTGACCCTATACAATGGTGAAAAGGATGGCTAGAAAAGTGAGTAGAGATTTACTGTGGCAAACATTTCTTTACCCTTATTGGATGTGGCCTCACTGTTTGCAGGCTGACAAGCATCGCTTCAGCATGACTTATCAAGTGTTATTCACCAGTTGGAGCTAGTATTTTTTAAGCAAAATCTGTTAGAGGAAAGTGTCAGAGATTACAAAGTAACCTTTTGTAGTAGACAGTTTAAACAATTCTTAGATGAACGAAGTCCATCTTCAGTTACTGTGCACAAACAGGAACACCATAATGGAGAAATGCCTTTGAAGTGTAAAGATTATTGCTGCCAGAATGCAATGCAACATAATGGGGGTGTCGTATTGGTGCAACATGATACTGAAAGATAACATGTCGAGCATAATTGCACCTGTCCATACTATCTATGCTTACTGGATTCAGATTAAACAAGTTGATACCGAGTCCCCATTCAATGCATGGATTCAGTTCCCAGGAAATGCATGGATCAGACATCGTTGAGAATCCGGTCTTGAGGAAAAACCTCCAAATAGCCAACGTACTACCAATTTCAGAAAAGCTAGAGGTACAGGTTGACAGAATTCCTTGTATGTTAAAGATCCTACTTTACAGGCAAGCTGATCAATAAGCAACAACAGCAGTGCACATTTTGATGGTGAGGCGTTACTCAAATGTGAACCATGCATATCCAACCATTCTATATACTGCCCAAATCGCAGCTGACAGCTCTTCTGAAGATTCGTCTGGTGAAGAGAGTAATAATACTGCCTTACAGAGGACAAAAAAGCTCTCAGATCTGTAGATGGGGGGGGGGGGGTATGTACCTGTAAACATGATGCGAAAAGAGTATCTTTTGCCGAAGAGATTGTGTATATGTGATGCTATGGACAGGATTATGTCGTTTGCATTTTTATCGCTCAAACACCACGTCTTTCCATGTATTTTTTGTAATAAGTAGATACAGATGGTTTTAGAGTTTTTTACTGAAACTGTTATTCGTAGACGAAGCTGATTTGAAAATATGTTGCATTTATGTTTGGAAACACACTTGATTATCCTCAGATATGGTATCATGCGAAACCCAATCTTTTTTCAACTGCTAGCAGAATTGGGATGCTGAATCTACACTTGGCCCTAAAAAAAGCCCTAAAAATATGTCAATACGTTTATAATTATTACACATTATTGAATAAATATATATATCTTTTTTATTATTTTTCTAGGAAAGGCGATGGATTTTGCACTAATGGTTAAATCATTTCTATGTTTAGCCATGTTCTTCACATATCCAGGTAAATTTTTTTTAAATTGTTTTTTTTTTTAACTCAGATTTTCAATTTAAATGCTTTTTAAATATATACTTTTTTAATTAAACAAAAAATGGAAACTATTGCGGCTTTGCTTTATTTTCTGGGAAATGGCATTAAATCTACTACTTATACCAATTTGTCAAGTAAAACTGAATGTTTCTTCCACAAATTTTGTAACCTAAATCTGTCTTTGTATTCTTTTTAAATCGATAGTAAACTTGCACTTTGACATACCAGAAAAAGGTATCCAGTGGTGAGGTTCCAATTTGGAGAGTGTGGAATCACCCTTTCATTGCCATTTCTCTCAAGTTTGTTCTAACCTAGATCCAATTAATCAATTACAGACTATTTACAAAATATGCTTAGAAAACAAATTAATCTACAACCCCTGATAGCTGTGTAAGAAGCGTAATGCTATATGGCAGTGAGTGTTAGGCCCTCAACCAGGCCTCACTTGCTCTACTCCAGAGAAATGACAGGGCAATGATTAGGTGGATATGCAATGTAACGCCAGACCAGATCCAGAACATTAGATTAGACACTCTATTTGAGAAATTGGCCATTCTAAAACTTGATGTCCTAATAAGGGCAAACCGTCTTCGCTGGTTCGTGCATGTTGAGAAAAGCAAGGGATATATCAGCACATGCAGAGACCTAAGGCTGGACAGCAAAAAGAAAGCTGGGTGCCCTAAGAAGACATGGAAAGAAACCATCAGGCAAGACCGTAAACAGTGGCAAATGGACACAGTCAATCTCCACACTCGTGAGCACTGGAGACTTAGCATAAGGACAGTTAGACAGTGTCGAAGGGAACATAGATGATAAATCTGGATAGTGAGTGAGTGTGTGTGAATGATTCATATACAAAATAGAATCTCTTTAAATATTTGAAATATAAAATTTGTACCAAAATAATTGGATTTGGCATTAAATAACCCAAAAGGGTTGATATGCAGTAAAGCAAAACAACCAAACATTTTTCAACAGTCGCAGACATTATAAATCATTATTGCTTTCTATACGTGATGTAAAATGGGCCATTGAATGGTGCAGAGAGCATGGTTTGTTGTATGCAAATAGAATTTGGACATAAGTAGTTGACTTGATCTGATGTCATTGTTCTTTGAGAAACGAAACTGAGCTCAAATCGTCATTGTTTAACTTTACTATGTCCATACATCAGAAATAAGATTGACAGACAAGACAAAAAAAATAATTAACATTTTATGTTCATCAGCTAAATCCAACTCACATTTCTTCAATTGATGTGATAAATTATGGTATCTTTTTAGAATATGACAATACTTCTCTTAAAATAGAAATTATTAAAATAAATTAGAATCAAACCAGAGAAGGTGCGTTAAATTTTTATTGTTACATCTTTACCCCAGACTTTTCGGTTAAAAAAAAAGGATATTTTTAGGAAAAAGAAAAGAAGTCAAAGAAATGAAATCATAAAAATAATTTTAAAAATGAAGGTAAAAATAAATGAGGTCACTGTGATGCATACTTATTTTTTAACTTTAAAAATAAATTGAAAGATTACTACAAGACTAGCAAGACCCGTGTAAATTACACGAAATGATGTTTTCAATACTAATTATCTTGTTCCTAACCTATATATGTTTGAATAAAATATAAGATTTGACTTGTATATTTATTTTAAAAAATGAACAGTACATGAAACAATTTACAAAACTTCTTTATATACAATATTTCTAGTGAAGGTAATATTTCGACGACTAAACCTTACTTTTTAAATGCTTTAGATTAAATTAAATTTGGCTCCAATTCATGAATAGCATACAAAAGTTTGGAAGGTCGTTGCTTTTGATGTAAGCGTGACACAAAATAACACACACGCTATTGTATTGATATGTGTCTTCCCGGTCGTCCCCTCCCTACCTCCCTCTCTCCCCTTCGATGTAGAAAAAAATCTTAAGAGGTTGGTTGGGATCGAACTATAAACCAGTCGAGCTGACGTCAAAATCCTACGTCGCTAACCGTTGCACCAAAGGGAATTACTTAAAAATATTACGAAAATTAGGTGACTTGAATGCTTTTCCAAATCTAGGTGCGGCACGCATGTGCAGAGCTTTTGATGTAAGCGTGACACACGAACACACACGCTATCGTATTAATATATTGAATGACTGGGATAAAAAAAATTTAATTTAAACGAGCGAGACGGTTTGTCTCAATTCAGCAAATTTTCCTTACAGATCTGAGTGAATTAGAAAAATCGTACAGACGAAGTCAGAATTTGGTGATTTAATAGCAGTGATTAATTATCTTCCTTTGTCGAATAAATATTATACAGATGTGATTTGGTTGTGTGTCTGCCAATCAGACCTCTCAGCGTCGTAATACAAGTTAATGGACTTTTTACAGTAAAATACAGAATTGACTCAGAAAGTATACAGCAAGCCACCAGACAAGTCATATGCCATTACGCTCTGCCTTCCTTGCCCAGAGGAAATGTGAAACTGTTACCAACCTTTGCTTCACTCACACACACACACACACACACATAAACACACACACACACATTGAATTCTAAACTTTTTCACACTAGCTGGCGAAATGACCAATTCTTTCAAAATCAAACTTTGATACCTGTGGTAAATACTTAAATGTGAGAAGACTTTAAACTTTGTCTGGCATACCACAAAAATATTTTTTATAAAGGATTATGTCATTGTATCTAATTATATATACTTTCTGAAGTTATAACTTTACTAACACTTACAATGGGTTTTGATCCACATTATAATTTCAGCGAATTTTGCTGAAAATTATCAACTACAAGTTGAAAAAAAAAAAAAAAACACAGTTATATATATATATATAATTTTTTTTTCAGAAAATTTCTACTGAATTACTGGTCAAATATGGGTTAAGAGTCACTAGAATAGATCTTTAAGCCTTGGTAGAGCAACTAGTCTAGGACATGGTGCTTATCACAGTAAATGAGATGTCTAATTTTCATAATGATTTTAAAATGCAGATTTTTAAATAATTGCCCGGTATTATGCATTTTAAATTTTATTTTAATATACATAAGCAGTAGCTTTGTGTATACATTTTAGGAGAAAGCTATTAAAATAATGAAATATGTCCATTTCTAAAACTATTACATATTTGCATCTGGAGAGTGAATATACTGTTGTTATTAAAACTAAATAATATCGTTCACTTTGCTAATGTGTTTATTTACTTTAAATCAAATGTACTTATTTAATTATTTAAGCATTACGTGATTTATATGATATCTGCTTTATAATTTGATTTATAACAAAGAAAACATGTTTGTTTATTGTTGCAGTCATGCTCTTCCCAGCTGTCAAAGTTTTGGAAGGATATTTCATTCATGAACCAGAGAAAAAATTCTGGAAAGGAGTAAGTTCCATTTTATTTACTGAAATATTACAATTGTTGTATTATAGCCCTAACTGGGGACTATAGATGTTGTTCACCTCTCGAGGTCAAGATGATGCTGGTGTCTGGGCTCTTCTTTTTCTCTCAGACATGTAGCTGAAAGAAAATTCAGCATATTTTATTACACTTAACTATGGATCCATTTCTTTATCTAAGAGTTGCTTCTGGCTATCTAAAGCCACCATCTAACAGGATCTTACGTTACATTATGGTCCGATGCTATGATGACTATATGCGCTATGACTGTTTTCTTTGTCAATCATTGTGTGCCTACATTGTATTTAAAAGATCCCCAGAACTCTAGTGCTGATGCAAGTTATTCAGGGACTTTTGTAAGTGGTCAGTTCTGTCAGTAACCCCAAAACCAAAAAAAATTTCTCCATGAACAATAACAAATATTTATTGGAACACAGATGTGTAACAATAATAAAAACAAAGACTTGGTTGAGGAACTTTGAAATTTACTTTGTGCTTTTGTTTCCTTAAAGGAGGTCGAATTAGAGAGAATACTTCTTAGTCTTTTTCTATTCCTGTTTTCGATCGGTGGCTGATATTTGTCTCTCTCAGACTGATTGTCTGAGGAACTCTCCAAGAGTCAGTTTTTTATTGAAAAATTTCACTAGGCTATTATTCTCATTGACTAACCAACCACAGACGATATATTGTGATATTCTACAATTGGTCAGTTAACGAAAGTCTTCATTTCACACATGTAGGAGGAGCCTCCAGTGAAGCCACAATATATGGGCTTGATCTTATTCCGGGAATAGCACGCCTTCCTAATTGCTAACAGATTAGCCTATTATTAGATATAGCAGGTGTCTTTAGTAATTTGAAACTCATAAACACAATTTGGCTACTGGCTGAATTTTTTTTTTTTTTTAAATCATTGTTGAAATCTGTCGCTCCAAAATTATTGTTGGGGTAATCCAACCTTCAAGTCAAGTATTGGCAGGTGTATTTTGTAACCTTTTTGAATTGCAAAACAATTTAGTGATCTGTGTTAGTTCAAAACATTTGTTTTGAATAATTAATCTGAACTATTCAATTGAATAATGAAGTGAAAATGATTCTTGTTGTCTTGATAATCCAGTTCAATCAAAACAGATGCTTTCTTTGACTGGCATTCAAACACGACTTTTTAATCTTGAAACTAAATTTGTTCGTTTCGAGCGAAGATAATCATTGGTGATACTTCTTGCCTAAAAGTGTTGACTTCTCTTTCTTTTAATTAACATAATTAATCAATTACTATTGCACCAGTAAAATACCTCATCGTGTGACATGTCTTTCCTTTCTGAGTTTTAAACTGCAATTGCAAGTCTACTATCAAATTTTTCCATCTATTTTGCCTGATTAGACTCAACCAATGAGACATCTTCATACATGGGTACAGATGAAGCTAACGTCAAATCTTGTTAGTCATGACTATGTAGCCTTTTGGATTTGACAAATCATTCATACTGGGAAATCTTGGGTCCTTTAAAAACTGCAAGAATTTGGACTCCGAAATGTTTCAAAGCAAAAGAGAAATTACTACAATGAGGAAAATTGGGTGACAATAGAATTTACATGGTTGAATTTTGAAGCTTAGAAAAGTATTAAATTTGCAGAGTTAAATCTCTATTGGAGGGTTTTAAATGATCAAAAATTATTCAATTTTGAGAATCAACATTTTCCTTGGTATGACATAAAATAGCATCCGGTCGTGAGACCCGAATTTGGGAACTTTAGGGAGTGTGGAGTCACTCATTAGTTGCTATTACTCCTGGAGTGGTACTACCTGTCAGAATTCTATCTATGGGTTAAAGAGAATCTGTCCTTGGTACAGTGACGTACAGAGTGGGGAGCGACAGGGCAGTGGCATCAATAATATTCAAACTATCTCCCTTTCTTATTTCTCAGTGTGAGGACTTATACTTGAGTCTTTGGGGCATACAATCAAGGAGTTAGCTCTGGGCATTACCAGCCCTCTGCATGCTGCTGCCTTCTGGTAATATACACATAAATTTACATTGAATAAATATGTAATGCGTAAAAATTTTACCAAAATGGTTGGATTTGGTATTAAATAACCTGAAAAGCTTGTTATCATGTTTCAACCTTTTTACCCTCAAACTTCTTCAGGCACTTTGTCTTGAACTTGGGAACTGTCATGGGATTTTGAAACCAACACTTTATCAAAGCGTTGGGGTTACACAGTTCACATTCAAGTTTTCCTCATTCAGCACACATTACCTGAAATCTAACATTTGTGTGAGAGTGAAGAACAGGATCTGAGAGATACAAAGCCGTGATTGGTCGAAGAAGAGCAAGTGTTAAATTAGAGAGAGGAGTCTTGAAATAGTTAAAACGGTCACCAAGAGACACTGCGCATACAGGTAGCCATGTAGGTGCTCTTCATCAAAGCTACCTGGAAAAGGAAATGATGACTAAAAGTCTGAGGAACGTATGACACAACCAAACCGACTGGGGATTGTCTGTAGAATTCATATATTAAATATTCTACAGTGTTAATAATCGTCTCAAGAAAATAGCAATATGATAGCTATCGATGCTGTCCACACATGGAGACTAAATAGAGCCACTAAGATGTATCATGAAACAAATATTTTGAGAGAGTAAAATATTTTTTACTCAAATGAAAATGTTTCGGATTTTCTTTTTTTTAGATGATATTCATCTACCAAGTTTGATTCATGACCAAGTTTGACAGACGAAATTTCTGTAATAACCATTTTATTTCTTCTCTTTTTTTTTTACTTCCAGAATATTCTACGGTTTATTGTCGTCCTGTGCACAGGTGCAATTGTTATTGCAATTCCTAACTTTACAAATTTAATGGCTTTAATCGGTGCTTCATGTTGCACAATGCTTGCTTTCATTTTGCCTGGTCTTTTTCACATGATCATCTTTAAAGGGTTAGTTTTCATTATTATTCCTTTTTTTTACATATTCATGTTTATATGCAGAAAATGAAGAGGAGGGGGGATGAGTAGTATAATGGATACCGATGCAGACGATGACATTCGCTAAACTATTTGTATACTGTAATACCATTGGAAAAGATATAACCTCCCCTTCCCAGCTATGAGTAAAAGAACAACTTGTGTTTAATAAATCGTTTACAATAGATATTGTCCTGACATTAAATAACTGGAAAAGAATTGATACACCAGAAGCAGCCAAACCAAAAAATGACGATAACTTATCCGATTATCAAATATATAAAGTACAGCCAGTCTGTCTGTTTCTCGATTTTTGTCATCGATAGCTTTCCTCTTTAAAAAAAATCAATATTTGATTCTGGTTTGTCAATTCTTTTGCTGAATTTTTGCAGCATGTTATTAAGTACCATAAAATGTAATTCAATTTGATTCCTTCCAGAAAATACTTTCACCGGATAGGAATTATTTTCATATGGACGCCATCTTTTAAAAAGGGACATAACTTTGTATTTGTCAATACAGTTATTTCCCTTTGTTTGGAACAAAAAATTTTTGGAGTAAAAAGGACATAGTTTAAAAAAACAATAAACAAACAAATTGCAGATAAAAACACTACCGGGCAATGCTGAGTATGATTACGAATAAGGAGTTGAAAAAGCGTTTTATGTGAAATAGGCTTTATTCAATTCATATGACTCTTCAAATATGTAAAAGACTATAAAATACTAATGTTAACTGTGAGAGAAGATCCGTATTATGTTATGTTTTCTCTGTTTTAACAAGTTTTATATGAATTGAATATTTCACATAAAAGGTTTTTCTAGTCAGTATTTATGATATATGTATAAGAACCTCCTGTGTAACATCCATCAGGCGGAATAAATCATGGCAGTTATTTGGACCTCATATGACCATCTTTGTTGTTTTATTCCATTGGAATGTATGGACTTTTGTAGCACAGTCTGAAGGAGAAAGAAAAAAATGTTGATATAGATATTATTATTATTATTATTATTATTAAAAATAATGTCCTTGTTCCTATGTTCGTACAACCGTCATCATCTGTTATTCCATGTTTTGAATCATGTACACTCTCAGATGAAAAGAATTGATTTAAGTAATTTATGTCTGATAAAGTTTTTTCTATTTTTATTTTTATATTTCATGGAGTCAATATTTGTCTCTATTGAAAAGATGTCCTTTTTTAAATTGTTATGCTGCAGCATTAAATACCCTAAATATATCTCAGAAACATTTTTTGTTTTTAAATCAAGAGAAAAATGGGTGATTATGCTGTTCAACGGTCATATTAAAAAATTATTTTTTTATAAAAACAATATTATATACTTATTCAGCGTTATATTCTTACTCACTGTACAAAAAAGTAGAAAAAATTATCCACTAGAACTTCAATTACAAGTATTTTTCCATTCTGCGTATCATAACAGCGACTCGTTCAGTAAGCCTCCATCTTCTTTTTTAAGATTTCAGTTATCTGCCCTTGAAATCTTAAGAAACAAGATGGAGGCTTAGTGAATGAGTCGCTGTTATGAGACGCAGAATGGAAAAATACTTGTAATTAAAGTTCTAGTAGATAATTTTTTTCTACTTTTTTGTACAGTGAGTAAGAATATAACGCTAAATAAGTATATAATATTGAGATTTAAATTTTATTACAGTTTTAGAAGCGCCGTTATAATGATAACTTTGAAATGTAAGAATCAGTTAACCGAAAATTTGGATATAAAAAAAAAAAATGATTTAATAAATATTTCATTTCAAAATCTCGTGTCATGTTAACTGATTCTTACATTTCAAAGTTATTATAACGGCACTTCTAAAACTGTAGTAAAATTTAAATCTCATTATCACACATGCGTTTCAGTGAGCTTATACTACAAATCGGACATATGAAAAAAAAAACACTATCTTCATAACACCTGGAGATCGATCTTCGGCCAAGCCGTAAGACTTCGACTATGAAAAAAAGAAGAAGAAAAAAGAAAAATATTGTCTGTCCCATGAAGAAGGTTTATAAAACCGAAAATTTGGATATAAAAAAAAAAAAATGATTTAATAAATATTTCATTTCAAAATCTCGCGTCATGTTAACTGATTCTTACATTTCAAAGTTATATAATATTGTTTTTATAAAAAAAGAATTTTTTAATACGGCAGCTGAACAGCATAAGCACCGAAAAATGTCTTTAATCTCTCTTCCATGAAATATAGTTATGTCAATGAAAAAACAAGATATTAATAAGTTGACTGGTGGGGGGGGGGGGTAGAAAACGAACAACTAAGACACAGATGAAAGGAAAATAATGATATGATGTCATTTACATGGCTTCAGCTAGTTTTTATGCATGAATGTAATTATCTCTATCAAGTTAGGTATGCTTTTCATCGGTCTTTTGATTACCGTGCAGGATTGGGGGCAATGTCCACACTAGTGGACGCCCCTCCAGACAGCTGGCTAGCTGCACGCATGGCAGTCCTCACTACAGATATCCACTTCTGTCAATCCTGAGGGTCAGCGTTTAAGAGCTTCCAGTCTCTGCGGTCTCTCTCTGTACGCTCCCTCCAAGACAACTTTGGCCGGCCAACTCCGCACCCATCAGAAACTTGTAGGTTTGGTGCATAGTTGATTGCACTGCTGGATCTGTCCACATGGCTATACCAGCGGAGTCTTCTCTCCGTCAAGATGGGATCGAGGTCGACAAGACCAAGTTTTCTCAGCAACTCACTTGTCCGCACGATGGAAGTATCTTTTTTCCTGTATGTTACAAATACGTCTAACCATTATGTGTATATGTTTATATAAGATTCATTCTTAAACTAAACCACTCATTATGAATTTTGGAACACAGCTGCTAAGCGTAAAGGTGGGTAATGTGGTCTATATTTAGTTTAATTTAGTTTTAAGTAAAGGGGGCAAATAGAAGGTGGAATCCTTCATGAAAATTAAGATATCACAGACTTTTGTGAAATTTTAATAATAGGTATTATTAGACACCAGTTAATAAATATTCCTCAAATTTCAATTTCTTTTGAGTATTTTTAAGGGCCTTTAGCGGGCATAATATAGGTACAGCCCACCCATTTGAAAATTCAAGTATATCAGATTTGCATTAAATTTGATCCGTAGTAATTAGGCACCAATTAAGCAAGATTCCCTGAATTCCAATTTCTTAAGACCCTTTAAGCTTAGATTTTGATCAAAATTGGAATAAGTATTCTAGACATTAGGTTTAGTATCATTATATCTTGATTTTAATCTTTGTAAGGAAACATAAACATGGTGCAAAACTGCTCTGTTCAGGGAATTCATTTTACCCGTCCTGGACAGATATCCTATTTTTTTTACGAATTAAAGAATCAATAGTTATTTTGTTTCTTTTGAATTTTAGAAATTGTTACATTTAAAACTGAATAAATCTGTCATTCTTTTATTTTCTTCTAGCTCAAGTACATTACCTCTCAAAGCATTTGACATTTTCTTGATATTACTTGGTGTCACTGGGTAAGTAACTGGAAATGAACTTATTAGTTTTACGTGCATCCACACATCTCTCTGGGAAACTTTGGGAGGTGGCGTTAATGAAGTGGATACCGACATAGATTGACAAGTTCGAATCCACTCGGTTCCATAGCACCCCTTTTACTTATAGATGTTGGCAACCTTCATGTGGACACTCCTGTAAGTGCCTAATTCTAGAAAGAATTGGAGAAACCAATGCTAACGACAGAATGGAGCTGGTAAAAATTTCTACCCTGCCGATTCATACGAATTTACTTTTATGGGAGACATTGTCCGTCAGTCTGTCATGCTTACGTTTGAAGTAACATTTGTATCGCTAAATACACAGATTTAATAGACATCATCCTTGTGACTCCACATTCTTGCGTCTTCAAACCAATTGTACCTGACATCTCCAGAAAATCTCTGCAATCTTTCAGCAAGTTGCCCCACGCAATCAAAAAGTATTGCTCGCATGACTTGTATAGTTTGCAAGTTGGTGTGTTTGATCGGCCGATTGAATACCGTTGCAGACCATGAACGTTAAAGTTCAAATCCTATTAGATTTATTGTGGTCATTTATGCGATAATATTGTTGGGTAAGGTATGAACCTACAATCCTTTCTCTCCCCCAAAATATGGGTAAAACAGCAACTTGTGTTCAACTAATTGTATACATTGAATTGGTTGCAATATGCATTGTATTTTAGCATTTGCATAACCCAAAAAAAGGTAGATGTGCCATAACACAAACAAACCAAAACTGTTTTGAGTTGAAGATTTGTGTTACTTTATAAATTTTTTTTTCCAAACATTTTGATTATTTTATGCCAAATTAATTTTTACAACTTATCAGAAACAGCCGATCCAAGTAAACCATCTGTACAAGGTTGTTGTTTTTATTGTTTTTTGTTTTTATTGTTTTTTGTTTTTATTGTTTTTTGTTTTGATTGTTCACACCTTACAAGAGTTCCATGGAGAGCAGCCAAGTTGGGAAAAACGCTGATTTTCATTATCATTTTTTCCCCCTCCCCCTCAGCCAATCAAACCCTTATATTGTAATCCTTTTCTTTATTTTACATTTTTTTGTTCATTTCTTTTAGTGCAGTTTATTTTATCCTTATTTTTATATGAAAATTTTGATTCTTTTTCTCTACATTTCAGGGCTGTGATTGGTAACCTGGATGCTTTTAGTCGACTCGCAGCGAATAACACTTCACATTCACCTCGGCATGGAAATATCACTGCTATACGAAGCTAGTCTTCATAAATGTTTCTTTTATCACTTATCGCCGAAATTTAAAATAAAACCTCTCAAAATTAAAGAAAAACTATCTGCAAGATTACCATTGTATATAATTTACCATCATGATATTTGAGTGTAAATTTCAGGTTGATCTTATTCCCCTTTTTCTTTTCCATGGAAACCAACATTTTTATTTTAGATATTCATAACTTTCTTTTGTTTCATTTTTGTGTTTTTTTTTTTTTTAAAAAGCCAAGCACATTGAATTACAATTTTTTTCCCCACTCTTATGAAAACATTTATTTCTATTACATTTTGTAATGAATCATGCATATCAAAATCAAGGTTTAATATATATTTTTTATTTTATTTTCTTTACTTATTAAAATGTGGTTTCTTTTCATGTATTGTCACTGGGGAAAGTTTCTCTAAGAGAGATGATTCTTCATCCTTTACTCTTCAACTCCTATGGGGTATACAGCCTTGGTTATATATCGCCACCTATCATGATCTTTGTCAATCAGTTGCCCCCATCAAGTAAGAGATTTAGCAATTCAACCTCAACAATCCTTTTCTACTCTTGGGTGGTGTCTATTTGAGAGCCACTTCAGGGATCCGATCTGTGGGTATTCATACTATCTGCCATTTCAGTTTCCAACAGTGATTAATTACCAGCATTACATTATGTCAGCCAATAGAGCTCCTTTTTCAAAGTTTTATTGGGCCAGCTTATATGTCAGATATTTCTCAGGGCCCCATTGTAAAATGAGGTCATTTTTTTCTCATGAAATTTAGTCATTCATCAGCATTCCGACGCATACACCAAAAACATCAACCTTAGTTTTGAGGTTATTATAAGTGTTGGAATTCTAGATATAACAACATTGAGAAAGAGTTGTAGACTTTACACTGGATTTCTTTTTAGTCACTGTGGTTCTGCCTAATCACACTTACAGGTTTTTTTTTTTTGTAGATGAACAATTTTAATATGTGCCTTAATAAAGGAAAAATGTTTTTCATTTTATGATTTTTCTAATCATTCTTCTGGGTCAAAATATAGATATTCACATATAAAAAAATATCTCTCCTTGGGAATATTTTTTTCTGTGGCAATTTTCGTCATGGGAAAATATTTTCAGTGGCAATCATCTAAAGCCATTTCTTTCAAAATATCAATCAGTTCTAACATTATTAAGCTTACACTGTAAGTTTTAAATAAATAAATGCATTAATGATACTATTTGCTATATGATTTAAATTTTTATTCCACAATTAACTGAAAAAGTCTTATTTGTCACAAAATTAAAATAAGAGTGAAATGGGTTTCAACATTACTTCCAAACATTTTTTTTTACTTAAAATCACATTTTAGTAATAAAAGTGTTTTTTTTTTATTCGTGAAATAAGTTAGTTATAACAAGTTGATTGGTTTAAGTGAAACAGTGATTAAAAACTGGTCACATTCAAAAATCCAATATGGAGTTATGAAATTTCAGAAGAGATTGCAAGGGAGATAAGTATGAAAGGAAGGTAACCCAATTCACCCTCAGAAATATGGAATATTTAAATTAATATTTAATAGTAAATTTTTATTTCAGCCTATTTTTACCATCGGTCAATCAAGTCGTTTTATTTTAGTGCAATCATTTCTTTTATTACTCAGCTTGTTTTCTTTCTTGTTCCACTTAATTTAATGAATGAAAACTTAGCAAACTTTATGGGTATCAATTAACACAATATCATCTTATGCAATACTTAGGAGATACATTTTTATTACCTACATAAAATACTCAAAATCAATTTATTGTGGATACTTGTAATGCATTTTTGTTTGATGAATTGAATCCTTCCATTTGATGCATCAAATTACTTTTAATTATTGTCTTATTTGTTCTTAATGTAACCCTTAATCACATGCCAATTTGGGTATTTCAAATGGATACTGTGATGTCATTGTTTGCGTGATTGACAGTGTTGAATATGATTCTTATGTATGTACGCTATTAGCAACATCATTCTACTGGGGATGCTGAGTGTCAATATGGCACGTAATTTATATCACATAGGTGCCTTGTGTAAGAAACTATATCTGAAGTGTCATTTTGGGTCATGCCATTCAGATTAAATTGTGCCAATGGTGATGCTGTAAGTACTATTTTTGTGGGCTGTTGCACAGATTGTTTACTGTACTGAAAAGACATGAGTTAAATCCAACAAATGTTTGCAAAAAAAACTTTCTTTTGTTTAATTGCATTTGTGTATCGTTCTGGGTATGACCATAAAATCTATTTGCTGGTGAGGTCCCCAAAAAAAAAAAACCTATTGTATACAAAACATATACGTTTCAGCATAAAATAATCCAACAACTGTTGACATGCCATAAAATCCCCAAACCAACAAACATCTGTTTATGCAAACTGATATGAACATTAGAAGAGGAATGAGAAATTGAGAATGTGGTGATAATGTTGCCTCTGTTTGACTGGCTGGGATATGTTAGGTTTGAGGTATAACAGCACTATGAAAAGAGATGCATGGGTTCAATTCCCACTACATCTTCATTTCCTTGTGTTCAGCTGTCAAGGCTGATCAACATAGTCCATTAATTCTTATCAAATGATGACACTCTCAAAATGAGTTCTCGATGGTTAACATTTTGTGTGTGTGAAAAGATTACAAACTATTTTAATTTTGTTCTGTATATACTGTAATCAGTATTTGACTATGGATGACTCTTTATAAACACTTTGTAAGTAAAAATAAAAAATATTTTTAACTATTTTATAAAATATTTTAAGTGATATTTGCTTTTGAACGATATTTTTTAAAGACATTTTTCAAATTGGATAATTTAAGTCGTATGGATTTAAAAAAAAAAAGTTTTTCTAATCTAATGTCGAAATGGGATTGCGCATTTTAATTATATTTTCATTGTATGTTACTGAGATGCACATTTATATTAAAAATAAAATCAAATAAAGTTTAGTAATTATAACTTAATACTTATCTATCTTTATTAAACATATCGCCTCGGCTTTTTTTTATATATCAATTTGTTTTTCTTCCAAATTTTCTATTACTTGGAATAGTTGCTAATATGAACTATAAAATTTGCAAGCTGGGTGTAAATCCTGTCAGATCTTATTACATTTATGTACAAATAGATGTGCATTTCCTCGTGTCAAAACCGCAGCTCGTCTTGAAAATATCGCTTCTGATAGGCATTGTGTGTTTCAGCATTAAATAATCCACAAATGGGTTAAGATGCTGTAAAAGATGAACAAAACCATTTTTTCTTATTGGATGCTATATATAATTACAGTTAAACTTTACATTAAAAAAATAGATTTGTTTACAAATCTTTTCAATTCTTTGATATTCAAAGATATAAATATCGGAATACCCCCTCCCCCCCCCCCCCAAAAAAAATAAAACATCCTTTGCTCAAACAAAAGTTCAAGTATTTATAGTAAATAAATCTTGCTTCTTGTCGTTAGCAATATTTTATATAATAACAAAAATCAACTTTCAAAAATACTCGTTCAGACAATTCCGAAAATGAATCGAATCAAGACAGCCGACCTTTGTAAAAAGCTCTATATCCTTTCAAATTTATAACAATAATAAACAGATTAATTTGACATTTAAACACTTTACTGCAGTTTCATAGTTATCTAATTCATCAAAAGTGTCTAAGATGTTCAACTTTTGAATTTAAATGTATAACTTCTATAAAAATGGGGGGGGGTCACCTCTAAGTGACGTGACAATGCTGTAATGATCGCAATGATAACTATATAATTTTTTTCTCACACAAAAATGTATCTAACATTAATGAAAAAGTGCCTTTTTTAGTAACATCATTTATTAAAGATAAATTTCCAAATTTATTTATTTTTAACAACATATTAGTTTAAATCTTTTACTGGATATATATTTGATTTCATAAAATCCTAAAATAAAAAATAAATCCTATGTATGATAAGCTCTGAGTGCAAAATCGATTTGAATCTTCATGAGTTTATTTTAATTATTGGTTGCTTTTAACTATTTATTGTGATGATGATTTATAAAAGAAAATATTTAAGTCAACACGTAAAAGTTGAAACAAAGTCATTGATATGTCATATAGAAGTTTGTCATCCCAATGATAAAAAAATTATATTTTTCTATGGCATTTTTTGTTTATCTGAAATACACATGCTACACTGTTAGTTGAACTCAGTCTGACTGATTAAAAATATATATATATATATATATATTTTTTAATAAGTTTTTTTTTTAAGCTTTTCTTCTTAGAAACTTTGAGGATGAAATTGCATACATCAGTGTAACTATTAAAAACTGTGTTCAATTTGGTGAGGTAAAATGACAATTTTTATTTGGATGGGTCTGTGACATAACTCTTACGGACATTTGACAATGAATCACAGAAATGAGTTCAGACTGTGTTTGATCAGTTGCATTGACTTTTGAGCATCTTACAATGGTCAAATAAGAAATGATATGAATAAATGTAAATTAAAAAAGAATGCAACTTTTTTTTATCTAGCATGAGTAATTTTATGTGTGTATGTATGTATCATAGGCCTGAAGAATAACTTAATACCAAATAGTCTGGACCGGAACTCCAGTAACAGTTTTAAAAAAAGTCTTAATTTTTTTTAAAGAGATTTTTCTCACAATATTGAAAATATATTAATAACTATTAATATTGAGTTATTTTGCTTAAAGTAAATTATATACAGTATTATTTTTCTTTTGGTAGTTAAAGCAAAAGGTTTGTGTATCAGTTGTTTTTTTTTTGTTTTGTTTTTTTTTACTGCTAGCTACCATGCCAATTAAAGGTAAAAAATGAAGATATTTCCATAGTTCAAAACATTTTCCCCATGGTAGAACCACTGGCAATCATCTTCTGCGTGTGTAATATATAATATGTGTGTGTGCGCGCATATGAAAATATAAAGTATATATCTGAACAACTAAATGGAATAACAACTTTACGAGTTTTAACACATTTCATACTATTGATTCTCTAGGTAAGCCAGAGGTTGTGCACTCTGGCCTCAGAAGCAAAAAAATAAATAAATTTATTGCCTAATAGAAAGTGATTTTTGTTTTTCACAAAAGTTGGGCCAAGTTGGCAGAAAAGTGTAAACAATGCTGAAGATTCTAAGAATCATATCTACAAAACGTAGTAGTAAATAATGACAATTGGTTCAAGGTTTTTCTATATAAAAAAATCTTTCAATTAGTCTAATAAAAATTCTTATTTTGTCTCTGATGTACAAAATGAGTTCGGTTCCTGAACTTGTTTTTCCATTTTAACTTTCAGATGAGTGTGTGTATATATTAGTCTCACAATGCTCATTCTTTTGTCATTGTTAGAAATATTACTTTATATTTTTGTTAGAATTGATTCCTTATTTTTGTTTGTTACTTCTCTATTGAATTTAATAAATAAAATATTGATTTTCTGATTCAGTTGAATAATAATAAGAAGACTTTGGTTCAGTTTTAAAACTGAACCAAATTCTTATTAGTTTTCAAGATTTGTACATGAAAATCCTTGTAATGTGGTTAAAATATAAAGTAGTCCAATCTCGGGTAAAATCCTGGATTTTTGAACGTTGATTTTCTAGTCAGGCCAGACCTACATGTTAGGTTAAAGTCTAACACCATGTTCTTAATTCTTCTTCCTTAGCAGTTTTTTTTTCTTTTAGCAATACTAAACTAATCATAATTGATATCACAAAAGACTCTGGTATTGAGGATTTATATTAATCTAAAACAAAAATAAAGAAACTTTTTTTTTTAAACACTTTGTGGAAATGGACCAATATATTGTGCATATGTCTACACCAATGGATATAGGGTTCTTTTCTAGATTAGTAACTCCAAGAAATATTGATTATCTCAACTGAACCATAATACTAGACTTTTTATAAATCTTAATTCTTGCCAAAAATTACTTTCCAAATGACATTTTAAGGGGTCCAAAATCACATTTCAATTTTCTATGAGCATGGTGAACATGTAGGACATGTTTGTTTTCATTATTATGTATAAGAAAAATGGTGCTTCTACCAATTTTTTTTCTCTCGTGGGCATAAGAAATTCGAAAGCTATTTTCACTGGAAAATAGAAAATATAGGCCAAAGTCGAGTATTCTGGTTCATTTGTGCTCCTGAAGTAAATATAAGCAATATTTCTGAGGAGCCACCAATTTAGAAAAAAAAAATACGGATATATTATTCCTAAGGAATTGTCTAGTTTGGACATGGGGATGACTAAGGATGGGGGGAGGGGGGGGGGTCATGGATTGACAGACTCAAATACTAGAATACCATGTATATTGATTGTTCTAGAGACTCTTTGAGAGATTTTACAGGACATTAAATGATTGAATGCTTCAGAAATAAAGAAAAATATTTCATTTTTTATCTGGAAAATATTTTGTTTGCTTTAGTTGAAACTATTAACCGATTTTTATGTACTTAGTTATGAACTGATTTAATTTTGGGATATCTAGGTCAAAGGTGAAGGTTAAGGCCATAGATGAAATGAAAGTCACACTTTTAGCGATAACTTTGGTTGTGTTAATTGTAGAGACTCGTTACTTGACCTATATTGTAGTCAATGAAGTCTCACATCTTATATGACCTTGACATTGATAACTTTTATCAAGTACGAGATTTTAACGGAAATTCAACTTCCATTTTTCCAAATTTGATGTATGGATATGATATTCATTGATAACAATAATCACTATGCAAAATTTCAGCCTGATCAGATAAATATGTTTTTGATCTATCAACATTTCCATGGCATAATTTAGTTATGAACTTGTATATGGAAGGAGGGGGTGTAAATTAATGGATACTGTCGTGGAATTGGCTGCATCGATTTTAAATCCTATATGATCTATTGTGCACAGTAATACTTTTGAGAAAGATATGACCTCCCCCTCTCTAGCTATTGATAAAATAGCAACTTGTGTTTAATTAATAGTAAAAAGGATATTTATTAAGCATTGAATAATCTAAAACAAACTGCTAATGAACAGATATTCTTAAGACGAGTCCATTCAGTTATTAAAATGCTATTTCAAACTTAAGCATAACAGACCAACAGACTATTCACTCATAGATATGTAACGACGCATCTTTTAAAAAAAAAAAAACACAATTAAAAAAATAAATAAGTGTAAAAATCTGCCGATACAAAATTTCAAAATCGATCAATATTTCTGACTTAAATTTAGTGGGTGTAAAAAAGAGAAAACTAATCCAAGTAAATCTACAATTGTAGGTGCATTTTTTTTTTATTTTAGAGTGGCAAACTGTGATATCAAGGGAGATAACTCATCTCAGCTTATTTTTTTTTTTTTTTTAATTTATTGGCTAGTTAAAGGAAAACACCTTTCCCATTGGAATATACAAAGATTTTTTTATTTGTTTTGAAATGGAAATGAAAAAGTTTATTGCCACTCGAACTTGGGTTATTGATAAAAAATTTGGTTAACCCTCGCAAAAGCTAGAATGGCTGGAAAGGTGGCTCATTTTATGTTAAATTTATATGCAAAACTGATCCCCCACTTTAAATGGTTGGGTTCATGAAGAGCACAATTCTACAAATTTAGGACCCTAAAGTAATTTACCCAATTTTTTTCCATACCTTCATTTTAGTTTTTGTTTCACATGAAAAAAAAATATATATTTAAAATCGTTGAAAAATTTTTTAAAATGAGTTATCTCCCATGATATGACACTTTGCCACCCTAAAGTAAAAAAAACAAATGGCCCAATTGTACATACCCTCCACCAATATCTATTAGAGAAAAAAAAAACCTATACCAAGATCAAAGAACTTTCTGAGTAAAATTTTGGTTTTAAGGGATTTTACAATAATATAATTGGGGGGTCTGCATTTACTTTATAACTTGAAAATTAAATTTTTTTTAAATGTTTCAGCAGGGAGATACAGGTCCTTTTTCATTCATTGGCAACGCCGTGTGTGCCTGCTAGTTATATATATTCGGATTTCATTTTTTGAGTCAGTCAATCTTGGAAAAGGAGGGGGTCTGATGATATTCCTGGTGAATGGGGGGGGGGGGTAGGATAAAAAGGTTGAGAATCACTGGTCTAATTTACCACAAAAAATCCATGACGTTTTTTGGTGCTTTTTTGAATCTTTATGTATATTTTTGCCGTCCAAATTTTTTTTCTTTCTTAAAACCTTATTTAAAATTATTTTGTCAACTGAACCTTCCAATTATTGGTTACAACTTCTTTTGTCATTGGTTTGTATCTATATTCTATCTCCAACAAAACTCATTGTTAATAAAAAGGAGATCTTAAGAAAGAGGCACATTTATTTTTTTAATCTTTTGGTGGGAAGGGAAGAATTGTTATTCACTTTTAAAAATTTTTTTCTTTTTCTTTTTAACCATTCAATTTTTTATACCAAAACCATTTTGTATACTCTGGCATTATCAATTAGAAAAAAAATGGGTTTAATAAAATAAGATTTTTAATAAAGAAATGTTGACTTTTTTTTTTTTTTTTCAATATTGTAAAAGAAAAACTAAAACAATTTTGTCTATAATTCTTGATGTTCCAATTGTCTTAACAATTGAAGTTCGTGCTTTTGACGTTTTCAGCTGAAATATTCCTCCAACAAAATCATCTCAGTAGACAAGATTATATATATCAATGCCTGTGTGTGTGTTCCCTATAGAAAGAAAGTTTTTTATATAGATTTTCTAACCTAAGTGTATTCATATGTAAAATTTTCCAGGGAAGACAATGGAAGCGGTTTCGAATCTCTAAGCGACCTTCTAAGGGAGCTATGAGGACTGAACCTTTCTTAAAACTTCCTATCTTTGATGAAATTTAAATCATATGTATAAGACACTAATTCAGAAAGTTTTTCAAAATTTCAGTTTCTTTTGACAATATGAGGTGAAACCTATGGGTGAAAATATGGTGTTATGAGTATAATGAAAAAGTAGTGTTCCTCATTCAATCCAGAGCAACGTTGGGTTTACCTGCTAGTGTGTGTGTATCACTCAATACGTCCCGGGTCTGACTAATAAAATAATTTTTAGGCAAACTTCGACTTTATTCATCGACATTACCCCCCGTCTATGATACACTCATTCCAAGGCTTCTCTAACAATTCGATGCCTTTTTTAGTAGAACAATTTGATTTTGGTCTCAAAATATGCCTCAGTTTCCAATATTATTTCTTCATTGATGGTAAGCATTATTTTGAGGTTTGCAAATAGCCTGTAGTCATCGAGGGTCAGATCTGGAGAATAGGGTGGACGCGGAAGCAATAGTTTTGCTTCATGATCGACTTGTGACACAGTGCATTGTCTTGAAAAGTATGTTGTGCATCCCAAAATACGAAGACCATAACCTTGCCTGCTGATGTTTGCGTCTTTGATCGCTTTGAACCCTTTTTTTTTCACCTGCTGCTGTCCACTCAGCTGACTGCCGATTTGACTCCAGTGTGAAGTGGTGGATCTATTGTCACATATTGATACAAAATCTTTTGTTGCATTGAAACAGTATCAAAAGATGCTGAATCATCAACGCATTGTTGTTTTTGATAAGACTAAGAGCAAATGCAGCACCCACTTTGAACACAGCTTTCTCATTGACAAATGTTTATACAACTTCAATTTACGATCAGCCAAAACGAGTTTGTGGACAATTTTTGTTTACCGGGACAACGGTTGAATTTGGATGACCTGAGCGTTCAGCATCATTTGTCTGTACAACAGCATAATAATAAAGTCAGCATACCACTTCTTTTCCGACGAAGCAGAATCCAAATAACGCATCAAGCCATTGCTTTATTTGAACAGTAGTTTTCTTCATCAGAAAGCAATGCTTTATGAACACATGAAATTCAGATTTTTTTTATATGGTTTTGAAAATTTGCAGCAGTAAATAATTTATAGACGAATCTGATTGGGCTCAAATTTTGACATGTGTCATTTGAAGAGTAAAACTTTATAAAAATCATATGGATTTATTTTTAATAATTCAATAGTTATTCCCACAATATTTGATAGTGTAGGCAATTTACAATCAACCTTTAGCTTCGATAAGATTTATTTTTGCCAGGAAGAGCTATAAAAATTCAAGAACAATTTTCAAAGCATATTACTTTTACTACTATTATATTGGCTACGATCGTTTTAGAAATATTAATAGTCCAGTTATATTTGTAAACTTTTGCATTTACTTATTTTTATATATATATATATATACACACACACACACACATGCTGATAGCAACGTGTCCTGCGTCAGGAATGCAGTAGAATTCTAGGAACGCAATTTTTTTCATAAAAACGATACATTGAAATGCACACTTCAAATCTATTAGCGACCAAAGTAGCTTTGTATTTTTTTTTGTATTTAAACAATTTTTAGAATTTAGAGTGGGGGATTAGTTTCGTATATACATTTAATGTAACATTGTCTAACCAAATAACGTTTTACGGGCATATAACTCAATTTTTTTTTTTTTAAGAGAGATAATTGTGTGTGGGTTTGTATTGGAGAGGAGGCTCCCCCCCCCCCCAATCACATAGCCCTAAGTCCGGGTGGCTTCGTTTTGTGTCATGTTATTAGTAATACATATGTATTAAAATAAGCTATAACAGCTGAAGCTGGTATTACAGATACAACTTTGCTATGTATTCCTCAAATTATATCATATTTTCATACCGTTGTTGGAATCTACTTAATTAAAAAAAAAAAATTTTTTTTAAATACACTAGTCAATTTACATAATGTTTTCGATATAGCTTAAGAAAAAGTAGATATTAAATTCCAAAGTTAAATTCATTAAAAATGGAAGAAATAGTAATCTGCATTTGAATAACGAAAATTACCAAAAATTAATAATTCTATTACTCAGAGATGTGAGTGACTAATGGAAAAAAATATCTGAAATCGAAATGAATCCCCCCCCCCCCCCAATTACCTAACCTAGGAGGCCAGTAGAGTACACTCATAAATAATTACCTATCTCTGGATGCACACATGGAGAGGAGAATTTAGCATGTTAATTTACAATACCTTTTTTTTTTTTTCATAAAAATATCGACTAATGTTTTAAAAAGAAACAGGAATAATTTTTTTATGACAAGGCATTTTTAAATGAACAAAAAAAAACTTGATTTAATCTATTATTGTATTATTTTTTTTTAATGGGGGTGGGTAGTGCAGTATCTGTTTTGTTGTTATAAGACTGTCCCTCCCAGCAGTGACCTCCTTTTTTATGGAGGTGGGGATAATCTTCCAAGGTATTACATCCTCCTTTGAGGGAAGGGGTAATGTTCTGTTGTCATGAGATCATCTTCCCTGGACCTACTCCTTTTTTTCTTGTGCAAGGGTATTGTGGCATCTTTTCTGTTTCCATGATACTCGCAGGCAGTATCTTCTCCTTTTAATATGGGGGAATCCTCCTCTATTTTGGAGGAGGTGTCGTAATATTTGTTCTGTTGTCATAATACCATCCTCCCACCCCTTACCACCTCCTTTTTGGAGGGAGAGGAAGAATCCTTCCAGACTTTATTTCCTCTTTTGTGTGGTAGTGTAGTATATATTCATTTCTCCCGATACGATCCTCCAAGGATTATCTTCTCCTTTGGAAGGGGGGGGGGGGGAATGTACAATTCTGTTGTCATGATATCCTCCTAGGCATTAACTCCTCCTTTTTTAGTGGGGGGGGGGGGGTTTCATTCGTCATGATATCATCATCTCAGTGTATGTAGTTTATTCACCATATCATTCTCCCAGCCTAGCAAAAATATGCGACTGGAGGGATCATATATTTGCTAGTCCTTCACAATTTAATGAGAATTATGAAAAATGATCAAACTTATTATTTTAGTAAATATCTGCATCAGACGTCAACAGGATTCAAAAATAATAAATAAATTTAAAAAAACAAAATCTTGAAATGCTTACACTTAATTACACTATAAATCTAATGAACACAATTGTCCCTTTACTTTTAACGAGCTGTATGTACCCGGCGTTGCCTGGGTGAAGAGTTTATAGAAAAATAATTACAAATAAATTATGTTTACGATTGTTTTTAAATTGGATTTTTTTTTTTAATTTGTTTAGTTTTCCCTTATTTTATTTCGATTTCAATAAATATTTGATTAATAGTAAATTTTAAAAAATTCAAAGTGCATTTATCAAAGTTACGTACAAGCAACAAAACACACGAGATCTTGTCTGATAGTTTTATTAATACAAAGATATGAACAATTGTGAGCCGTTATCTCCCTTTGTAGAATCAACCTAAAAGTCGATCTCATCATAAATTTGTTTTTGACAACAGTTATAATGAAAGAAGCGCTCATTGTCACCCACGTTGATAATTGGTGCATTTTGCTGATGAGATCGTAAGTGGACTCTGTACATCGAACCATTCAAGAAGGTCTGGCCGCATCGCGAACAGCTGTGATTGGTCAGCATTAAATCTCTATCAGAAGCAGAAATGGGAAAGATCGAAGAGTAGCCACAGGTGACTTCCATGGAAGTTCGGTTCGGATCCTCAAATACAAAAGTGTTCACATCTTCATGGGAGACATCGCTCGTAGCCACTATAGTTCCAGAATTAAAGGCTTCATCCCCCCTTGCATAGCGGAAGTCCATAACTTGTACGCCTGGTACAGGCTGCGTGGTCTGAATCGCCTGCTCCTCAGTTACCTTCTTGTAGTGTTTGTATTTGTTGAGCATTTGAAATGTTTACAGTATTATGCTGAGAAAAAGAAATCTCCATGGATGATTGCAGAGGTGGAATGAGTAAATGAGACTCATTTGCAAGTTGAGGTTGTTCCGATTTTTGTTTCGTATATGGTGTGCTTAAAACCGTAACAGTAAGAGGCGAGATCAGAGATGTCGAAATTGAAGCAGTTTCAGCAGTAGTACTACTACTCTTTTTACAATACTTGTGGTCAAAGCCCTAAAGATTTTAATGCCCCCTGATGTGACGGGCCAAATGGCTCGACATCCAGAATGATTTATCAGTGTTTACACACGAAAGGCTTCGCTTTTTTTCAGATTTTCTTTCTTTTTTGTTTTTGCTGGCGATGACAATTACCCACTATTTCAAAAACTTCAGAGATTTTTTAAAGGATTCTAACCATCCCTTTAAGTGTAATTGTTTGGATCTCTCTTGCACTTGGTTCACCGAGTATATTCACCAGTTAGTTTTTTAAAGTTCTTTTTCATGAATCCAGTGGTTATTGGAATGATTGAAATCTTCCTAAGGTTCCAGTTTTTTTTTTTTTAATGTCGTACAAAGTCCTTGGTATTTAGTTCTCTACTCCCTCTCAGCTCTGTTTAGGCCGGCATCATTTGGGGACACTGACTTTAACTAGGGTTGCTACTCTCTCCATCACGTCCGATATCACTATGTCAGGTTTAACACCTGCATTTTCTAAGTACGCAACTGTAGGGATTGCCGGGTCATAGTGGATGGTGTATGATTTATTTCCAACAGTTCTTTCTGGTACGTTCCAAGGATTTCTAGTTACTCTGAATGTTCATTTTTTTGCAGATAGTCTCCTGGAGATATTTACACAATTTTTTTTTGCTTTTAGTTTCTCTCTTATTTTTTTCAATTTTCCATTCTGTATGCGTACGGATGTGCTCTATCAGATGGCTAGAGCGAGAGAATGTCTTCATACAGTAGAAACACTTAAAGGGCGTGTCCCCTGTGTGAATTCTCTGATGAATTGTAAGGCTAGTGGATCGAGAGAAGTTTTTATGGCACACGAGACATTGATAAGGTTTTTCGCCTGTGTGCGACCGTATATGCTTAGTCCGATCACTTTTATGGCCAAACGATTTTGGACACAAGTGACAGGGAAATGGCTTCTCGCCTGTGTGTGTGCGGACGTGGATGGTCAATAAGCTAAATGCTGTGAACAGCCTCTTACAGTAGTCGCACTCAAATGGGGCCTCCCCCGAGTGTTGAGACTTGATGTGTTCTAACAACTCCGAATGCTGTGGAAAAGGTTTACAGCAGTAACGGCACTCGTACTTCTTGCCTGTGTGCAGGCGGAGATGAGCCGAAAGGGTTCCCGACTGAGAGAACGCTTTGTTGCAGTATGTGCACTTATAAGGCTTCTCACCCGTGTGGATTCGGACGTGCCGTTTAAGGTCGCTTCCACGTGAGAAAGATTTTGAGCAATAATGGCATTTATATTTGTGACCTAACCGTAGAGAAAGTTCATCGTCAAACTGATCACATTTAATGGTTGTTTTGTCATCTGCTGCTTTCGTCGTCATTGATTGAATAGAATCCGGCAAAGAAAGCAATACCTCTATCACAGAACTAGTATCACTGTTAATAATACTCGCATCGGATACAATATTACTTTTACGGTCCGTCATATTTAAATCTTTTCTTAAAATAATGATATTAGAAACCAACCGATTAGCGCCAACCATAGATCGTACCGGATGTAATTGTTTCGTGTCTGTCACTACTGTTGCAATGTCTGCCACTTATTTCTTGTCTGCTCTTTCAGAAATATACAACTTTGAGGGAAAATGTGGTTACTGGTTGTCTATGCCACAAATGCTTGTATTTCTCTAACACGTGAGAACAGTCTACAAAAGAAACAAAAAAACTCCATTAAAATTTACCAAAAGGTTTTTACTTAAGCATTCATTTTTTTGAAACGTACCAACACACACACATATTAATATTAATAAATGGTGAGGAGAATTTTCAATGTTCATGCCAAAAATATAGGAAAATGTATGTACGTATTCTAATTCTTCCATTTTAGTATTATTTTATTTTGATACTAATACAGTTAAAAGATACACGGTGACTAGACTATTTCCATAAAATGCTTGATCGAAATGGCTAAAAAGCAACAATACATATTTTTTTTAAGTGGTTGTTTTCTTAACAGTGCAGGGTCGATGAACCATAAAACATGTAGCAGTTACCCCCAGGTTGTAAAGCACAGTGGGGAACACACTACAATTGAGGAAAGTAAGACACAAAACGAATTTGGCTTGACAGCATTTATGGGAAAATGACATCGTTAAGTGGCAATATACCATCTAGAAAATAAATAAATATGGACACATTTTTGTATTTTAAAGAGAAGTAACTCTTGCCCTTGTCTCGCTTGCTCAAAAATATTTTGAGAAGAGGTTCATCCCTTCCATTCAATTTCAGAGAGCCGATTTCAATGAATGTGCGTCACACAGCGGCTTCAATTAATGTCTTCATTATAAAAGTAAATTCTTCTTTGTTTTAAATATATTAATAAATATCATTGTTGCTCTATACCTCAGATTTTTCATCCAAATTCATATATTCGTCTTATGTCTCACAACATCACTCCAATAACCGACACAGTCACATCAACTGGCGACAGAGGATGAGATAAACCAGACAAAAAGTGAAAAAAAAAGAAAACATTTATTTGAAGAAAAAGCTTAAAACAAGGTATAGCCATTTCTCAAGACTTATTGGAAACAATTTTAACAAATCAAGAGAAGTTATTTGAGGAATCAAAAATCAGAATCCTAACTGCTTTAAACCAACAATTTTTTAAAACAACTGACAGCACAAAGCGTTGATTACAGCAAAATAACCAATGATTTTTCAAGCATTAAAGAATTCGTCTATGATGAACCTCGAGGAATTACTTTTCTTTCATGGTTTTCATGTTGGAAAGATACTTTCTCAACTGTATTTTTCCATATAAATGATACTTTGAAGGTACATTTATTATTAAGAAAATTAGGATCAGACGAGCACTATACATACATAAATTTTATTCTTCCAAAAAAAACAAAAGATCTGAAACAGTGGCAATGCTTACATTTTTAGCATTAAGCAATTGCTTTTCAATGTCCGCTAAAATTTTTCTTTTTAACATATTTCACCCCAAACAAGGCAAGCTGCCAGTGTAGAGATAAGGAGCTACTGAGAATTATGGTGAAAGTTTTGGGGGTCATCCTAAATTGGGAGCTGTGCAGTGAGATGCTTGTTCACATTAGTTTTACATTTCTGCATGTCAGTACAGTTGGGGAAACAGGGAGCAGGGAGGGAGGTCCAAAGGCCGGCAGCTAGAAGAAAGAAGCTATTGACGTAGAAGGCTCTCCGGCATCCGGGGACCTCCACAGTGAATGGATTGGATTTAGCTGATTGTCGAGTGTATTTATGTCGAGGGAAAACCAGAGCAGCTTGTTCATCGGAGCACATCCCATTGAAGTACTTGTAAAATAAGCACAAGGATGCAACATTACGACGATGGGGCTGGAGCTTGGTGGATAGTGAGGGACCTATTAGATTAGTGACTCTTTTTTAGACCTTGTCTAAGAGGGAGAGACTAGTGGATGGTGCCCCAGCCCAGATGTGGCAACAGTACTCCATGCATGGGCAGATAGTGACTTTGTAGAGATATAGCATACTGTCAGGTGTGAGAAGTTTTCTAGCACAGTAGAGGAATCCCACTTTCTTTGCAGCAGCCTTGGCAATGTCTTTTATTTATTTGTTCCAATTCATGTCACCCGTGAATGTTAGGCCAAGGAGTTTATTTATTCACTATTGGATGAATTTATTTTTAAAATGCCGTTTTCGTAAAATATATTAGGGAAAATATTTTATGTAATCTGAACAATATATATTTGGGCCAATCAAAAGAGTCATATCAGATTTACCTTTTTTTAATTTTGGTAAACTCCCTGTGAATTCATAAATAAAAAGTCGAAATAAATGCAATATTATGTTTTGAAAAATTGGGTGAATGTGTATGAACATAGTACCGAGTGCATCATCTGTGAACCGGAGATCACGTGATGTTAGTTGCACCGTTTTTTTGAGTCCCGTACAAAAAAAAAAGGACCGGGCAACAGGGAGTTATAGCTTAGTGTCAGAGAAGCGGTTGCAAAAAGACTTTGTTTATTTTCTTTAATAAATTAATTGTTTTTTTATTTAAAAAAAAAGATTCTTTCTATTTTTGTAAATACATTTAATCAATTTTGAAATTCAAAAAGAAAAAAAAAATCATATTTGTTACATTTTTCGTTTCAAAAACTTTCTGTCCATTTCAAAAAACTTTCAGTGCTTCTGCTGTTTCACAATGACATGTTAGGCCTCTCTTAAAAAAAAATAGCTAAAGAAATGTATAAACTTTGTTATGTACTAACATGGTAGCTGAAAAGAAGACTGTACACAAAAAATTACGCAAATTCATTCAGTATTTATCAAATTAAAAATAAAAAACTATTTTATCTATATGTCACCATTTTTCTTAAATTGAGATTTTCCGAAAGTTATCTCCCTTGCCTAATACATAACCTGAAATGTCTATTGATATGTAAGATCGTTTTTTTTTTCTTATAATTTCATATATATTGGATGAATTTGCGTAATTTTTTCCGTACAATTTTATTTTCAGCTACCACGTAAGTAAATAAAGTTTATACATTTCTTTAAATATTTTAATCTCATTGTGAAACAGCAGAAGCAGCAAACTTTGTTTATTTTCTTTAATATATTGTTTTTTTCAAAATTACTTGTTTGTTTGTATTTTAAATTGCGATTGCTCACTATTTAACTTCTCTTAACACACGAAAAAACCGAACCGCCGGGTATGTTTTTATACAGGACTTAAAAGCGGTGCAATTGATATCACATGATCTCCGGTTTGCAGATGACGCATTTGGTACTATGTTTGTACATTCACCAAAAATTCTATTTCATTAATATATACTATGATCTGTTGAATTGCAAAGAAAAACAACTGTTCTAAAAAATAATTGATTTTTGGGAGATTTTAATTTATTTTAATGACTTCAGCCATTTAGAAATGTTAAAGTTGGAAAATACGGTTTTCCCAAATTTTCAAAATATTTTAATATAATATAACTCTGACTGCTATGAATCGTAAAAAGGGGTCATCGACTGCAGCCTAATAATTGGTGGTGTTTCATAGAATGTTGATCTGCTATTGGCAACAAGCGTTTGTTGGGATTATTTTTAGATTGAGGAATGTATGGAGGGCCGTAACTTCCTGTATTACCAGGTCAAATCTTAAAGAGAAACGAGTCGCTTTTGCAAATACATGCGTGTTACTGCTGTTTAGTGTTTACATGAGTTTTTTTTTTTTTTATTTGCTGACATTCTTTACGATGAAAAAAAAAAAAAACTGTCTTTGTACGATAAAAATAAGTATTGTGTATTTTTTTATTTCTCATTTTCCATTAAAAATTATCTTTCGAATTTGAATTTTATCAGACGAAAATCCGACAGACTGATCTAAAACTTACTTTCACTTTCTCATTTATTTTTAATTGATAATATTTTAAAATATTGTTGATCATTAACAAATTTCAAATTACAATACTTTTTCAACTTTCATTTTTACTTTGATTTTTAGTACATATAAACTGTAAGTCAAAAGCTGACAAAACAAAATAATAACAAAAAACTTTACTTCCATTAGTCCTTTCAAACTAGTTTTCATATGTAATTTGTTCACTTAAAATATTATTAGTATAGTGTGAAATTTTCAATACAATTATTTTTTTTAAAATTGAGATGGTCAAAAGGGGGGGGGGATCAGTCTACGTTGAATTTACATTGGAAACTGATCCCCCCTCCTAAAATGTAAAATATTTGAATTTTTTTTCCAAAAACCCCGGAATTCTCTAGCAGCCTGATAGGTAAGTGTACACCGAAAAAAGAACAAAAAAAATGGTCAGTAAAAAGTTGTGAAGAACGGACTGTGGGAAAAGACGAATATGTGCCATTTATTTTTGTATTAAGGAATTTTTTGCAAGCAAAATTGTTAAAATTTACTTTTACTGTCGCCGTCGGAAATTATTTTCAAGAAAATTAACTTAGTTGGAAATTATTTCACAATAATTGATACTTATGGTGTAACGATGAGTTACTTTCAAAATGTATAAAGCTAGTTATTTTAGGTGGTATTAAATAACTAACTAGTTACTAAGAAACCTTGGTACTTTTATCGATCCTGAACCAGCTGTCGTGACGTTCGACTTGGAATCATTCGGCTGTCCTACGCAAACGGCCGAATGTTGACGAGACGAAGCAGCGAGCAGCCGATAACTTTGTTACTAATTGAAAATAAGTGCTTTCGAAGACGGATTTTTTGTCAGGAAGTTTTTTTGAAGAAAATAAACCCAAAATAAATTACGAACAGCTTTGCACTGCAGTATCATCGCGAGCAAGTAAAAAATTTAAAATTAAAAAAATATGTCGTGATAAAAGTAATTTTGGTAGGTTTTTTTGTTTTTGTTTTTCTTCAAAAAAATTTCTTGTAAATAAAAATACAGTATTCATTTTATAACAGTAACCTTGCTATGTTTTTTTTTTGGTATCTTTTACAATAGCCCTCAAACGAAAACGCTAAAAAAACTAATATATAACAAATAAAGTTACCGTAGCCGATAAAACTGAATTTCCAACATACCTGTGACATTTATTAATGATTATAAAGTGCTAGAGACCGGAGATTTTCCTAGTTTTCTATTCCATTTGTTTGTATGTTTACGTATGGTAAATGGGTTTTTATTAGACATGAAAAAAAAAAATATATATTTTTAATGTCTTCTTATTTCAAACAAAATGGCGTCACTAGTTTTGGCTATCGGCGTCACGTGTGTGTGTGTGTGTGTGTTTTTTTACCGGGACTCACAATCAAAGCAACGTTTTTTTTTTTTTAGGGGTTTGCATTTTTGAAATTTAATTTTATGAAACGAACATTTTAACGATCATTTTTGATACACAATTTTTTGTTTGTAGGGTCATTCTTTGCCAAGTCGAAGCTGCCTATGTGGAAGATTCTGGCACTGGTGTACACATGGTGTATGAGTGTTGGGTAGCATAGGAGCTTATCCTATGACCAAATTACCAGGGAAATGGACGTGTCGGCCAAGACGATTGTTGACTGGTTCCAATTTTGCAGGGATGTGTGCGTCACATATTTTCAGACGCATCCCTGCAAAATTGGTCGACGAATCTGTTTGCACGCCGAAAATACCACCAAGGCCGGCTGATCCGACAACAGTGGGTCTTCGGTGGTTACGCAAAGACAAGAAAATTAGGATTTTTAGTGCCGGTCGAAGACCGGTCTGCGGAAACGCTTCTTGGCCTTATAAAAAAAATAGATAAGGCCAGGGAGCATCATCGTCAGTGATGGTTGGCGCGGGTATACAGGGCTGGAAAGCAATGGATACCAACACATCCGCGTCAACCATAAAGAACATTTTGTTGACCCCTTGACCGGTGCATGCACCAATGCTGTCGAATCGATGTGGGCAAACGGCAATTGAAGTCCATGCACGGGACCGTTAACGAAATGAGGGCCGACTACATGGCTGAATTTATGTGGTCACAACGGTTCCGTGGCATGGACGACAGACTTTATCATTTTTGGCAGCAGGTGTGCACCATGTACACGGTGTGAGGAATACCGACATAAATAAAAAGCAACTGCTTTTATTACTTTTATTTAAAATGTTGTTTTCCTTTGTTCTTTTGCTTGCCTGAAATATGAAAACTTGGGGTTAGGTTTAGGGTTAGGGCTGGTTTAGGGTTAGGGCTGGGTTTAGGGTTAGGGCTGGGTTTAGGGTTAGGGCTGGGTTTAGGGTTAGGGCTGGTTTAGGTTAGGGTTGGGGCTGGGGCTGGGTATGGGGTAGGAATTTTTTAAAGAAACAGGGAAAAAAACATTACGGTGTGACGAATGAAAATATGTAAATAAAAGCACACTGACATGTAAATCAAAAGAAAATTATTTTTTCCTTTTGCTTAAAATGTAGTTTTGTTTTGTTCTTCTGCTTGGCTGAAAAATGCAAAAATTGCGCTTTGACTATGAGTCCCAGTAAAAAAACAACCGAAACGAGAACAAGCCTACAGCCTCGTTCTCGTTTCGGTTTTTTCTATCGAGAAGCGGCGATTAATTTTTTTTTTCACTTCACGTACGCTAAAACTATCAATTTATAGAAAATAGCACTTTTAACGGATTATAATCATTAATAACTGTCACAGTTAACTTGGAAATTCAGTTTTATCGGCTACGGTAACTTTTATTTGTTGTATATTTGTTTTTTCAGCATTTTCGTTGTAGGGCTATTCTTAAAAATACCCGAAAATGATTTTCTTTCTTTTGCTTAAAATGTAGTTTTGTTTTTTTCTTTTGCTTGGCTGAAAAATGAAATTGCGCTTAGAATATGAGTCCGAGTAAAAAAAAAACACGAGGCTGCGAAAATGTGAAGAAGCGGCGGCCATTTTACTTTCCAGTCTGCGTGTGATAAAAATATCGATTTATAAAAAAACAGCACTTTTAACAGATTATAATCATTAATAAATGTCACAGGTAACTTTGAAATCAACTTTTATATGCTACGGTTACTTTTATTTGTTGTATATTTGTTTTTTCAGCGTTTTCGTTGTAGGGCTATTGTTAAAAATACCCAAAACCCATTTATCCTACGTAAACATACAAACAAATGGAATAGCTAACTAGGAAAATGTCCAGTCTCGACGTACGTCGCATTTATTTGTTGCATATTCATTTTTTTAACCCTGTTCTACAACTTTTTTTGAACCCGACTCGCGAGTTTGAGGGCTATTGTAAAAGATACCCAAAATTCCTTACCCTAACCGCCCCCCCCCCAAAAAAAAACAAGCAAAACATTAGGTGCTTTTATCGATCCTGAACCAGCTGGCGTGACGTTCGACTTGGAAGCGTTCGGCTGTTCTACGCAAACGGCCGAGAGTTGCCAACCGAAGCAGCAAGCAACCAACATTTTTTATACGGTGCTGCATCCTATGATATTAATGTTTGGTGCTGATATCGATCATGAACCAGTTTTCGTGATGTTCGACTCGGAAGCGTTCGGCTGTTCTACGCAAACGCCCGAGAGTTGACGAGCCGATTTGTACCAGACGACAATTTTGATACGGTGCTGCGTTCTATGATAATAATGTTTTGCTTGTTTTTGTTTAGGGTAAGGAATTTTTTAAAGAAACAACAAAGAAAATTAGGTATTTTTTTACTATCCATTCCCAGCGCAGTTAACCACTTAAAAAAGTTAACATCCTACTTTTTTTGTGCAAATACATTTAAACAGCCTAAAAAAACATCCGCAAAGAAGGAATTAAAATTTTTTTTTAAATATTTAAGATTTTAGCGTGGGGGATCACTTTCCTTTATAAATTTAACGTAAAATGAGCACCCATTTCCTGGCCACTTAACATTAAACGAGACATGTAACCGACTTGAGTTTCTAATTCGAGACTGGAGATTTTCCTAGTTAGCTATTCCATTTGTTTTTATTTTTACGGTTTTTCATTAGACATGAAAAAAAACAAAAAAAATTCTGGGCACGGATTTTTACAGCAAAAACATGGCGTCAACAGCCTTGTTTTGTTAGCCTCGTTTCGGGTTCTCGTTGTCAAGTGTGTGTGTTTTTTTTTACCGGGACTCATAATCAAAGTAACGTTTGTTTGTTTTTTACGATCAGGGCTGGGGTTAGGGCTGGGGTTAGAGTTAGGGTTAGGGCTGGAGTTAGAGTTAGGGTTAGGGCTGGAGTTAGAGTTAGGGTTAGGGCTGGAGTTAGGGTTAGGGCTGGAGTTAGGGTTAGGGCTGGAGTTAGGGTTAGGGCTGGAGTTAGGGTTAGGGCTGGAGTTAGGGTTAGGGCTGGAGTTAGGGTTAGGGCTGGAGTTAGGGTTAGGGCTGGAGTTAGGGTTAGGGCTGGAGTTAGAGTTAGGGTTAGGGCTGGAGTTAGAGTTAGGGTTAGGGCTGGAGTTAGAGTTAGGGTTAGGGCTGGAGTTAGAGTTAGGGTTAGGGCTGGAGTTAGAGTTAGGGTTAGGGCTGGAGTTAGAGTTAGGGTTAGGGCTGGAGTTAGAGTTAGGGTTAGGGCTGGAGTTAGGGTGGGTTTTTTTATTAAATAAACACGTAGAAATTTAGCCTATTTGGGGTGGGGGGTATTTATTTATTTAATAAAAACACGTAGAAATTTAGCCAATTTAGTTTTCTGGGTTTTTAGGGGGGGGGGGGAGAACTCAAGTCAAAGTTTGCCCACCCCCCTCCAAAACAAACACGAAAATCGCTAAATTTTTACGTGTTTTTATTAAAACTCAAGTCAGTTACATGTCTCGTTTGACTCTAACTGGCCAGAAAATGGGTGCTCATTTTACGTTACATTTATAAAGGAAAGTGAACCCCCACTCTAAAATCTTAAATATTTTTTTTAATTTCTTCTTTGCGGATATTTTTTTAGGCTGTTTAAATGTATTTGCACAAAAAAAGTAGAATTTGAACTTTTTTAAGGGGTAAACTGCGCTGGGAATGGATAGTAAAAATTTACCGAAAATTAAACATATTTTCATGAATTTTTTTGAAAGAAACAGGAAAAAAAAAGTACCAAAATTACTTTTATCACGACATATTTTTTTAATTTTATTATTTATTTTTACTTGCCCACTGTTCCATGTTTTCTTTTGCGCTCGTCAACACTCGGGCGTTTGCGTAGGACAGCTGAACGATTCCGAGTCGAAGGGTGGCACTTTTATCCCCCGCCCAGCCCCCGGCGCCAGCATTTTGACTCACGTGACTCAATCGTAGTCACTTATAAACAGAATATTCTTCGTTATTAACACTTAGCATATATACCCCCCCCCCCCACCCCCAATACATTGTTTTTGTTTATTAATTATTTACCTTACGAAATAGAATGAAGATTGCTGGATTTTTGCCCACCGCGGTGGGCAAAAATCCATCAATCTTCATTCTATTTCGTAAGGTAAATAATTAATATACAAAAAAAAATGTATTGGGGGTGGGATACATGCTAATTGTTAATACGGAAGACTATTCTGTTCATAAGTGACTACGATTGTCACGTGAGCCAAAATGCTGGCGCCGGGGGCTGGGCGGGGGATAAAAGTGCTGCCGCGAGTCGAACGTCACGAAAGCTGGGTCAGGATCGATATCAGTACCCTAACTTATACCAAAATTTTTTTGTAAATTTCTTTAGGCAGAAAGATTTTTTTACCTTTTGATTATATAATTTTAAAAATAAAAAATAGGACAAACATTGCACATTAGTTTTGTGATAAACTCGAGAAAAGGCAACTTAAGACAATTTAATTTATACTTAAAACGCAAAAGCCAGTTTTCAGTCAATTTGCAACATCGTTTTCGCACTTTTCAGAGTTTAGGCAGGTGAAACTCTTTTTGTTAACGTGAGAATAACACGAAGAAAAAAAAACTTACCTTTTATGAATTCAGCGTAAAACATCAAAAGGATGTTTCCCTTTCTTCAGTTTTCAACATGTTTGAAAAAGTAAAAGCAAACAGGAATGTAGCTAGTTAATTCAACTTTAACGTGATGGCTTAGCTGAACGATGTATAAAATTTACGTACGATAAAAGTGTAGATTGTTTCAATTATAAATAGTTACAAGTTAGTCTTATTATTAAAATTACAAAAGAAAGCGGATAAAAATAAAGTTTAAATTTTAACTAAACAAAATTAGAGGAAAGAGTTTTGTTTTAATATTTTTACACCGGCTCAATTTAAAGCTACTAAAACTGTACTTAGCTAAAGAAGAGTGATAATGATTGCTTTGAAAGAGTTGTCTCCCCTTATTTACTTATCTTCAATGTAAGTTTTCCTTTTTTAAATAATTAAAAATATTTGTTTAATAGCAGAATTTAATACATACAAATCAATAATTTAAGAATAACAAATTATCAAAAAGAAAATGGCCGCAATACGTAAAAAAATTGACATAAAATTTTATCCAGGTTAACTTATTACATTAACAACAAAAGTAGGCATATAATCTAAAGAAAATGTTAGTTGCATCAAGTTTTATTTGTTATTTATCCGTGTATTTCATTAATTAAATATATATTATTTGCACACGAAGATATGTTACAAATTTATAATATGATCTGAAAAGTAATTATACTAACCATTAAAAAAAACATCTTAAAATGTATGGTTTACTGTTTACAAAAAAAAAAGATTTTTTTAATTTATGGCGTTCATAAAAATGATCAAAAAGAAATATGTTAACGACGTTAACTTGACGTTAAACGAATAGAAATTCTAACAAATATCGACTAATAATTAAAAAAAAAAACTTATTACCTTCGCCAAGGAGGTTATGTTTTCGATCGAGTTTGTTTGTTTGTGTTCAGCCTTGACCAATTGTCGCCTCACTTCGAAATGATCTAATTTTGGGAAGATCAAATGTCAAGATCACATAAAAAATGAACGTCACACTTTTGGCAATAACTTCGATTCTCTTCATCGTAGTGATTCGCTACTCAGCCAAGATTATAGCCAATGAAGTCCTGCATCTTATACGACCTTGAAAAGTTTGGTCATGGTCAAAATTTTAACGGAATTTCAACTGATTTTCCAAATTTGATGTATGGATGTGATGCTCTTTGATAAACAGTAACCACCATGCAAAATTTCAGCCTGATCAGATAAATAGTTGTTGACTTATCAACGTTTCCATGGAATAATTGTGGAAATAATTCATACAATATGAATAAGTAAGGCCTAGATGAGACTTTGGCCAATCCTTCGAATTCGAAAATGGTGTGGATGCTAATGTCATTGCAGCAGCCGGCACAGCAGGCAGTGTGTCTGTGTCCCTTCATCCACTGATCATCATGAACATCTCTGAACACTGGATACGAGTACAGGCACAGAGTGGCAAAACGATGCAGGGTCATCCCTGAACGTATATAGCACACATTGGATAAGGCAAGTGAAGCTAACGTGCTAACGCTTTATATATCCAAAGCCTTTGACAAGTCTGGCATGAAATTTAATTTGTTACTGGATGAATATTTAATATAATCAGATCTTTCTTAGCCAAAAAAAAGATCCAGGTTGTTCTCGATGACCATACATTTAAAAATGACATTAATGCGTATGTTCCTAAGGGGGAGGGGAGAATACTTGGACCTATATTATATTATTCCTGCTTGTGCAAATTCCGATACCTCTGATTTTTGTTAAATTTTAACAATATGTATTAGACATCAATTAATAACTATTCCATAAATTTCAGTTTCTTTGGAGTATGTTAAAGGATTTTAGGGGGCATAATATGGGAACAACCTCCTATTTGAAAATTTAAATATTTCAGATTTACATTTAATTTGATCCATAATCATTAGACACAAATGAAGCAAGATTTCCTGAATTTCAATGTCTTCTCAAGATACCTTAAGCTTAAATTTTAGACATTTTCAAGGATCAAAATCCTGTAATGAAGTTTGATTAAAAATGGAATAAGGATTCTAGACATTAGGTTTAGTATAATCTTTGTAAGAGAACATAAAAGTGGTGCAAAACTATTCTTGGAATCAATTTTGGATCAAATGGGGTTCAGGCACCCCAAAACAAAGCAAATACGAAAAGGACAGATTCAGGTTGATACGGGTTACTCGCACACACACATTGAACTTGTAAGAAGACAGATTATACTCAAAACCTTTTTTAATTAAAACTATTCTGCCTTGTTTGGTTTTTGTATTTATTTTAAGAAAAAGGGGGTCCGGGTATATAAAACATTGCAGAGATCAAGTCCCTATTTACTTGTCTCCACACGAGGACAGATTTGTGTGTTGTTTTGTTAATATCTTTTCTGTCCCCAGTCAGTGAAAGAGAAGTCCTTCTAGACTGAGACAATTTAAATTGTTGTCCCAATCCAGAGTATCACTTTTTTGGGGGGAGCAACATTAAAAACTGACCTTGTGTCTAACTCTACCCTCGTGGGGAGACAAGTAAATAGAGATCACAATCTCTGCAATGTTTTTTTAATATTTGTTTATTTCATTTGTTTATTAAAAAGTCTTTAAATAAAATTGTATTTTTAAGATTTTATTTTATTAGGCTTGTAAATAAATATTTAATATAAACCCCCTTTTCTTAAAATAAATCTTTCCATACATTAAAAACTGACCTTGTGTCTAACTTTGCCCTCATGGGGAGGCAAGTAAATAGCAAAGTTTTTTTGTTTTTTTTTTATAAAATATAAAAGTTATAAAAAGATTTGTAATAAAACTATGCATTTTTTAAATGTTATTTCGTTTATTTATACTTTTTGTAAAACCTTTTCTCTCCCTGCTGAACAATACACAAACGCGGTAAAAGAATGTGTCAAAGCAGGCGTTGAAGCACATGACCCCCACACGGAAATTCTATAACAAGCCCCACTCTCAACAATGGTTCACTTTGACCTGTGCATCTGCGATTGCGCATAGACAGCAAGCATTCCACAAATTCAACCACCATAAGTCAAATACAAATAGATACAAAATTTATAGCATCAAAAACTCATTGTAATAACAGCAGCTAAGAGTAGGTATGCCAAGATGACCAGAGTCACAAAAATGAGAAACTTGCGATTTCTGGAAAATCTATAAAAGTGTGGTGAATAATTGGCAATCAACCCGCTATCCAGCCACCATTTTGCTGTCTGCATGGGAGCTGATAAGGCTGATCTGCTTGTCCAGCGGTTAACCTTGAACTCCACAAACAACTCTCTCCCAAACTTCCCATTGCGGACTGAAGACACTCAATGATTTGATCATCACCTCTTCCCAAGCTCGGGATATCATAAAAAACCTTGACCTCTTTCAAAGTATGTGGGTCTTCTATAGTCATAAAGAAATGCTCTGCTGAGCTGGCCCATATCGTCTTAAAACTCTTCAACAAATGCCTTACCGAATCTTGCTTCCCTGAGAGCTGAAAAATTGACTCTGTGGTACCAGTGTTCAAAAATTCTAGTGGAAGAACTGACCCATAAAATTATCACCTCATCAATCTCCTCCTGCTCTTCGCTAAAATGTTTGAATCATTAATCAATCTAGTGATAATTTACCACCTCGTTAATAATGCTAAACCTTTTTCTGATGAACAATATGGATTTAGGCAAGCCCGTTCAACTGCGAATATCCTAATGACCATCTCGGAATGCATATAACATACACTGGACAAGGATGGTGAAGCTAGGGTAGTAGCGCTAGATATATCCAAAGTCTTTGACAAGGTCCGGCATGAAGGTCTTCTCATGAAAATTAATTTGTACAGTATTACTGGACAAATATTTAATATAATCCGATCCTTCTTAGGCAAAAGAAATATCCAGGTTTTCCTCGATGTCCATACATCTAAACAACATGACATGAATGTGCGTGTGTCACAGTGGTCGATCTTTGGACCGTTATTATTCCTGATTTTTATAAATGACCTCCCTGATGCAGTAGTGTCCAAGATGGGTATATTCGCTGATGACAACATGCTCTATTCTTAACATGTGGGTAAAACGAACACAATCATATCCAAGGCAATGGCTGAATCCTTAGAAAATGACCTTGAGTCTCTAGTGGAATTAGGATATAAATGGATGGTAACATTTAATGCTATTAAGACAAAGCTCCTTTCCGTTAACAATTATAAGAAACCTTTCCAACCACCGATTGCCATGACTAATAGCACCTGAGAGTCTATTCAAAATTCTCAGCCTAACATTCACAGGTAACATTAATTGGAACAAATACATAGAAGACATTGCCAAGGCTACTGCAAGGAAGGTGGACTCCCTCTACCGCACTAGAAAACTTCTCACACCTGACAGTATCCTATATCTCTACAAAGCCACTATTCGCCCATGCATGGAGTATTGTTGCCACATTTGGGTTGATGCACCTCCCTCTTAGACAGGGTCCAAAAAAGAGGCTCTAATCTAATAGGTCCCACACTATCTACCAAGCTCTAGCCCCTGTCCCATCGCCACAATCTTGATTCATTGTGCTTGTTTTACAAGTACTTTAATGGAATGTGCTCCGATGAACTTGTACCCCTTAAACATAAATACCTCCGACTGACCTATCAGTCAACAAAATCCCACCCTTTCACCGTAGAGGTCCCCAGGTGCCAGAAGAGTTTTTACTTTAATAGTTTCTTTCCTGGAACTGGTAGCCTTTGGAATTCCATACCTGTTCTCTGCTTCCCTGACTATACCAACATGCAGAAATTTAAATGTAATGTGAACAAGCATCTCACTGCAAAACCCCTCACTATGGGTGCCCCTGTAGGTATGCCGCCTAATTCAGTGTAGCCCCTTATGTCTCAATGGCAATTGCCTTGTTTGGGGTGAATGAAAGTAAAATAAATAAATACAAAAATAACATAAAATAATGTATTTGTTCAATGTTATTTAGTTTGTTTATACATTTTGTTTAGAGAGAAAAAAAATCTCTGCAACATTTTAATATACTCCTCTTTTTCTTAAAACAAATTGAGAATAGTTTTTATAAAAAAAATGTTTTAGTATTATTTGTCTGCTTACGAGTTCAATGTGTGTGCGCAAATAACCGGAAGTGAAAGCAACAAGTGTCAACCCACATCTGTCCTTTTTATATTTGCTTCGTTTTGGGGTGCCTAAAATCTATTTGATCCTTAATTTTACCCATCCTGCGATGAGTATTCTTCTAGTGTACACAAAATTATACACACCCACACACATTATTAAAAGTCTATGGATCTCGTTTGTTATCTTACTCGTCACCGTATACACTTTATCTGAAAAGGTAAGAGAAATGGAATTATGTAAATAAGAGAGAGAGGGGGTGGGGGTAGAGAAGGTGGAAGAGAGAGGGGAAGAGAGAAAGAGAGGTAGTACAAAGAGAGAGGGAGTCGAAAGAGAGAGAGAGAGAGAGACAGGATGACAGAGGGAGTGGAAGAGAAAGAGGGTCACAATGTATTTTGACTTTGAGAAATCCTTGGGACTTTCTAATCCTTGTGAAAAACATGATTATTAACCAACATTAAAAATTTTAATTATATATTTACTAATATATATAACAAATATTAATTCAATGGCTTACGGGTGGTCTAGTATATATTAAAGCTCTATCTGAAAAGATATTGTGCTCTTCAAGGGTTTGCTGTTTGTTCAGTTTCAGAATTCATGTTTGAACGACCACTTTAGAGAAGTTGATTTATGTTAGTACATTTACATAAAGTTAGAGTTGCTGTGTGCTTATTTATTAGTTCACAAACTCCTACTAGAGTTTTGGAGATAGACCCCCACATAACCATATCAATTTTGAAACCTACATTCCCCAAAGTACTTGGATAAGTATATTTCATTTTCATCAAAGAGGTTTCGCATTCCCACTTGACATCCATAAAAATATAATACGTTTTACTTTCTTTTATTTATAACATGAAAATTAGAGAAATTAAAAAATTAAGAATAGAAATGTTATTAAGGGTTCAGGGCTTGGAGCAGGAATACAGAGGCACTCATTCATTCCCTGGAAATACAGGATGTACCTACATTAATGTCACTTACTTACACCTGCTTCCACACAATTAATGCCGAGTACATCGTTGAGACTCACTCTAAAAAACGAATATAATTTAAATGTAAAGAAATAACATTGCGACCCACGCATACCATGAAGGCCACTGAAAGAATATCCGCCTCACATACAAGTGACTCAGGTTCCAAATTCTGAGTTTGGAGTTTGGAGTTGTCCTACTGAAGAGTTCAGAAGTGGGTGAATCTTGAACCTAGGGCTTCCAGTGTGTAACTTTCATGATGTGTGTGGCTGCAGTGTTATGTCTGATTGTGGAAAAACAATTATATATGTAAATGTGTTATAAGATGAGGCAGATGGACAACAATGGGATGAACGAATTAATCAAAGCGGGTTGTTTCAACGGTGTTCACCCTGGTCGGGTTGAGCTGGCTTCTTCCCTGGCCTGCATTACATCTCGAATAATGGTGGCCCATGCACGGCGCTCCTGAGCAAGGTCACACAAGATGGTTAGCTGATAGTGATTCCACCGTCAAAGGCCAACCACCTATGGACTTGAGAGTTCAGCCAAGTCCTCCTTAATGGTTGTTGTCCACATCCTTGGCTGTCCACCAACATGATTGCATAACCCAGACAAAGAAGTAGGGAGGATTACATCATGAATCATCAAAGACATTGCTGCAACAGGACAGATGGCAGAGACTTAAGATTGATGTGCTGGTGGAGAACAGCAGTTAGGAGGATCGCTCGGACAACAAATTAGTAAATACGCTTCTTTGTCTTTATTGAAATCTCTACTTTTCCATAAGGACTACTAGAGGCATACAACAGCGGATTTAGCTGCCTCAACTCGACAAACGAATCTTATCCAACGTTACTGCAGGTCGACACAAGTTCGGGTACGAGCATATGATGGCGAATCGGAGACCTTTGAGGTGAAGAGTGGCGTTTGACACGAATGTACACTTTTCTCAACTCTCTTCAATTACACTATTGACTACATTCTTGATCACGCTCTTCAAGGCTATCAGCAGGTGGCAGTTGAATGGAGGATGAGTGTATAATACCTGACTTATACCGATGACATCGTATTGCTGAGGTCGACCTGGGGATGAGGCGCAGATTGCACTGGACACGGTGCAGGAGACTGCGCTTTGCTTTGGTATGCGCATCAACACATCGAAGACTAAAGTTCTCTTTCTTTGTCTCTTCAGAGGATTGAAGACCGCTGTCTCTGAACAACGTATTAGAGAACGTGGAATCGTTTGTCTACCATGGTTCCACCATTGTTCCAATCAAAGTAGGTTAAATGACTTAAATTAAAACTATCGTTTCAGAAATTGAAGACAAAGGGCTAGCGTAAGGTTGACGCAAATGATTATTATTAGGTACGTGCAAAAATGGCCGTCTCTTGTATAGACTATGCTTATTAAAAAGTGCTTATCATTAATTATTTATCTAGTTTCCGTGTAAACTTTGATAGGTTTGAAAGATAAAAGCCTAAACTTAATCTCTAAACCATAAAAAAAAACTGCATATCTACGTGTGAAAAAGAAATTATAATGAAATATGTAATCACGATGGCTAAAAAAACAAAAATTCAGTGAATTTTGAACTTTGAAAAAATTACTTATAAAAATCGCTTGAAAGATAAATGTAAGTTTTTGGGAAATATTTCAAAGATAATTATTAAATTAAAGTCATAAGATACTGAATTAAAAAAAAATTCCCACGTTTTACTAAAAATTAGCAAAATTATCCCCCCAAAAGTCATAAATTAGTAAAATTAATCGGTAAACAACTGTTTACCGATTGACTATCGCTATGCAAAATATATGGAAGACAAAAATGTCATAATTTATCATTTTTAACTTTATATATAAAAATGGTTTTGTAATAGTTTATAGAAGTGGAAAAATTATTATCCATTAATTTCTTTCTTTTTAAGGTTATAAAGAAATTTAAGTACCCTTATTTTGTTATAATAAAAAAGGAAATGCTTATTTAATTAACATATTTGTGAATGTACGCAATTAAGATCTTATTTATCTAATTTTTAACTAAAAAGGTTCATATTTAACTTGGTATTAGTTTTTAATTTAGTAATACTCTGAAATTATTGATGACGTCTGTTTACCAATGTTTTTCCTTAGAATTTGAAATAAAACTTATAAAATTATTTTTTGTTTGTTTGTTTTGTTTTATGGCATATCAACCTTTTCCAGGTTATGTAATGCCGAATCAAGTAGTATTTTTAAAAAATACTTTGCAAAGTAAACAAAATTCTTTAGACAAAAAAAAAAAAATATATAGTGTTTTGAAAACATTCATTAAACGTTTTTCCTTTTCTAACGGCATATCATCCTTTCTCAGTTCATTTAATGCCAAATCAAGCTGGATTTATATGTCTCTAGCTAATTATATCTTTTTATATAGATCAGCAGCTTTTAAGAAGTTCAGTATTGTCTCTACTTTATTTTTCTTAAACAGTTCCTTCATTGTACCTGCTCTGTAGAAAGTTTCTCTTTTAGGGGCCAGATCAATGCATTCAATAAGAATATGCTTGATGGTGTAGGTAGTCTGGCATGCAAAGCATATTGGTTGCTCTTTGTCTTCAAGTAAGTAGGAATGTGTAATCCCTGTGTGACCTATGCGAAGTCTGGATAACACTACTTCTTCCTTTCGGCTTTTTCGTGAGCTTTTTTTCCATTCTCCTATTGTAGCTTTGATCGCTAGGAGTTTGTTGTGTGTATTGTTACTCCAACGTTGTTGTCTTTGTTGTTGGATATATTTGTTGATTTTCATTTTAAAATCTGTAAATGGAATCTTAAAATTGGTCTCCGCGGCCATGCCTAATGCAGACCTGGCTTCCCTATCAGCCTGGTCGTTTCCTCTGATTCCGATATGACTTGGGATCCAGCACAGCAAAATTTCATTTTTACGTCAATTTTTTTACATGATGATTAAAAACTTTAGTAACTCGATTTATTCTTAACGTGTCGTAACGATAAATTACATTAATTCTTTTTAAAATAAAGTGTATTTTTTATTTTAAGTGTGAAAAAGTAAATTAAAGTCAATGACTACACTGACAATTTATTCATTTGAAGAAAAAAGTTAAGTTATTTATTAATAAATAGAACTCAATTTTGAAATAAAATGTCATGTTTGAATTCTCTTTATTTATTAATAAATGTTTTTAACTTCTTAAATTAATGAAAAAAAAGAGACAAAGCAAATACAAATCTTTCCAAATAATTGACGATGAATTGTGAAATTAACGAAATTGTTGAATCTCTTAAAATAAAATTTTGAAGACGGTGTAAAAGTGAGTTGTTGTTGGAAGGCTAATCCCACCTGGTTATTACGGAACGGAGCTACCATACCAATCCAAGTTCATCGTTAGTAGAAATTATCCAATTTTTTTAATTCTTTTTTCCGTTATGTTCCTGGGTCTCAAATTTGTCAATTTTTGGTTTATTTTCAAGATTATAAAAATGATTTCTTGCTCTGATGATGCCACGTTCATGTATGAAAGGGAAATATAATTATGTCGCATTTTTTATTTTCCCAGAAACTCTAATCATTAAAATCACATGAAAATTTTTTTGCAATTATATTATTTTTTTGGTGAAAATATTGATTAAACAATGCTTTATTCAATAATAATATCGCTAATTCAAACAATTAATTTTTCTTCGAGTTATAGTGATTTTGTTAACACAGTATTTAGGGGCCTTTTTCGTAATATATAAAAAAAAAAAATTTTTTAATTTTTTTTAATTGTTAACATCTACAATGCTTTATTTTCATTAAAAAAAAAAAATTAATGCATTTTTTTTTTATTAATATAAAAAATATAACTTTAGTAAAGGTGTGTTTTGTTTTAAAAAAATAATACATTTTCACTAAGATTAAAAAAATATAATGGTTTCATTATATTCCGTGATTGTTGATTAATAAATATTGAAAATTTCATTAAAATTGGTTGATTTCCTGAATTTCAGTGAATTTTTAAGTGATGGGGGGTCAAAATGTTTTTACATTTTGGGAATCGGCCATTGATTTTGCACGTACTTAATTATTATATAAATACATGAAAAAACAAGAAAGAGCAAGAAGGGGTCTTAGAGACAGGAAGAATCGGACAGAAACTCCGGGGAGGAAGCCACACATGGAGGTAAGAGTTTATGCATTAGATCGGGAACCTATTAGCAGACAGACATAATGACACAATAAAAAATAAATGTATTTTTTATAATTTAATTGAAATTACAAAAAAAAAATAATTAGACTTATTATTTTAGTAAATACCTGTATCAGAAGTCAACAGGATTACAACAACAAAAAATATTTAGAAAGGCTGACATTTAATAAGAGTATAAATTTAATGAGAAAAATTGTCCTTATTTTGATTTCAATAAATATCCGATTAATAGTAAATAAAAAAATCAGTGTATTTATTAAAGTTATGTATAAATAAACAAAACACACAAGATCTTGTCTGATAGTTTTATTAATACAAAGATATGAACAATTGTGAGCTGTTATCTTTTTCTTTTTTTTTTTAACTTAGTTTAACCCCAAACAAGGCAAGTTGCCACTGTAGACATAAGGGGCTGCATAAGGGGCTACTGAGAATTAGGGTGAAAGTTTTGGGGGTCATCCTAAATTGGTAGCTGTGCAGCGAGATGCTTGTTCACATTAGTTTTAAATTTCTGCATGCCTGTACAGTCGGGGGAAACAGGAGTTCCAAAGGCCGTCAACACGAGGAAAGAAGCTATTGGAGTAGAAGACTCTCCAGCATCTGGGGACCTCCACAGTGAATGGATGGGATTTAGCTGATTGTTGGGTTGGTCGAGTGTATTTACATTGATGGGGCACCATTGCAGCAAGTTCATCGGAGCACATTCCATTGAAGTACTTGTAAAATAAGCACAAGGATACAACATTGCAGCGATGGAACAGAGGCTGGAGCTTGGTGGATAGATTAGTGACTCTTTTTCGGACATTGTCTAAGAGAGAGAGACTAGTGAATGGTACACCAGCCCAGATGTGACAACAATACTCCATGCATGGGTGGATGGTGGCTTTGTAGAGATATAGAATACTGTCAGGTGTGAGAAGTTTTCTAGCTCGGTGGAGGGAGCCTACTTTCTTTGCAGCAGATTTGGCAATGTCTTCTATGTATTTGTTCCAATTCATGTCACCTGTGAATGTTAGGCCTAGGAGTATCAACGTTGGACTCTCAGGTAGGGTGTTATTCGTCATGGCAAACCGTGGTTGAAGATGTTACCATCTATTTATGACTCCATCCCACTAGACTGGAGGTCACTTTCTAAGGATTCAGCCATTGCCTTGGATATGAGCACGTTCGTTTTACCCACATGACAAGAGTAGAGAGTGGTGTTATCAACAAATATACCCATCTCAGACACAATTTCATCAGGGAGGTAGTTTTTGAAAATCAGAAAAAATAATGGTCCAAGGATCGATCCCTGTGGTACACCCGCATTTATGTCATGTTGCTTGGATGAATGGCCATTGAGGACAACCTGAATCTTTCTTTTGGATAGAAAGGATCGAATTTTATTAAGTATACGTCCAGAAATACCAAATTGATCCTCCATGCCAGACCATATCAAAGGCTTTAGATATATCAAGCGCTACCGCACCAGCTTCATCTGCCTTGTCCAGTGTATGGTATATGCGTTCAGAGATGACCGTTAGGAGATCCGCAGTAGATCGTGCTTGCCTAAATCCATACTGATGGTCAGAAAGATGTTTAGCATTAACAAGGCGACGGACTCCATTTGTAGAATCAAACTAAAAGTCGAGCTTATTGATTATTCGATTTTTTTTTTTTTTTAATTCATTTTAGTTTTCCCTTATTTTTTTTATTGATTTCAAAAAATATTTGATTAATTATAATAAAAAATTTCAAAGTGCATTTATCAAAGTTACGTATAAGCAACAAAACACACGAGATCTTGTCTGATAGTTTTATTAATACAAAGATATGAACAATTGTGAGCTGTTATCCCCCTTTGTAGAATCAACCTAAAAGTCGATCTCATCATAAATTTGTTTTTGACAACAGTTATAATGAAAGAAGCGCTCATTGTCACCCACGTTGATAATTGGTGCATTTTGCTGATGAGATCGTAAGTGGACTCTGTACATCGAACCATTCAAGAAGGTCTGGCCGCATCGTGAACAGCTGTGATTGGTCAGCATTAAATCTCTATCAGAAGCAGAAATGGGAAAGATCGAAGAGTAGCCACAGGTGACTTCCATGGAAGTTCGGTTCGGATCCTCAAATACAAAAGTGTTCACATCTTCATGGGAGACATCGCTTGTAGCCATTATAGTTCCAGAATTAAAGGCTTCATCCCCCCTTGCATAGCGGAAGTCCATAACCTGTATGCCTGGTACAGGCTGCGTGGTCTGAATCGCCTGCTCCTCAGAAACTTCTTGTAGTGTTTGTATTTGTTGAGCATTTGAAATGTTTACAGTATTATGCTGAGAAAAAGAAATCTCCATGGATGATTGCAGAGGTGGAATGAGTAAATGAGACTCATTTGCAAGTTGAGGTTGTTCTGATTTTTGTTTCGTATATGGTGTGCTTAAAACTGTAACAGTAAGAGGCGAGATCAGAGATGTCGAAATTGAAGCAGTCTCAGCAGTAGTGCTCACTGTAGTAGTACTACTACTACTACTACTACTCTTTTTACAATACTTGTGGTCAAAGCCCTTAAGATTTGAATGTCCCCTGATGTGACGGGCCAAATGGCTTGACACCCGGAATGATTTATCACAATGTTTACACACGAAAGGCTTCTCGCCTGTATGTGTACGGATGTGCTTCGTTAGATAGCTAGAACAAGAGAACGTTTTCATACAGTAGAAACACTTAAAGGGCATTTCCCCCGTGTGAATTCTCTGATGAACTTTAAGGCTAGTGGATCGGGAGAAATATTTATGGCACACGAGACATTGAAAAGGTTTTTCGCCAGTGTGCGACCGTATGTGCTTAGTCCGATCGCTTTTATGAGCAAACGATTTTGGACATAGGTGACAGATATATGGCTTTTCGCCTGTGTGTGTGCGGACGTGGATGGTCATCGTACTCAATGACGTGAACAGCTTTTTACAGAATTTACACTCCAACGGAGTATTCCGCGTATGTTTTGACTTGATGTGCTCTAACAACTCCGAACGCTGGGAAAAAGGGTCGCAACAGTATCGGCACTCGTACTGCTTCCCCGTGTGCAGGCGAAGATGAGCCGAAAGGGTTCCAGACTGAGAGAACGCTTTGTTGCAGTACCTACATTTATAAGGCTTCTCGCCGGTGTGGATTCGCTCATGCCGTTGAAGGTCGCATCCACGAGAAAAAGATTTTGAGCAATTATGGCACTGATATTTGCGGTTTAAACGTAGAGAAAGTTTATCGTCAAACTGATCACATTTTAAGCTTGTTTTGTCATCTGCTGCTGTCGTCGTCGCCGTCATTGTTTGAATAGTAGCCGGCAAAGAAAGCAATACCTCTGTCACAGTACTAGTGGCGGTATCATTAATATCACTGCTAATAATACTTGCATTGGGTACAATATTATTTTTACTGTCTGTCAAATTTAAATCTTTTCTCAAAGTAATGATAGTAGCGCCAACTGTGGACGGTACAGAATGTAATTGTTTTGTATCTGTCGCTACCGTTGCAACTGTAGCAATCTCTGCCACTAATTGCTCTTCTACTCTTTCAGAAATATGCGATTCCGAGGCAATAATGACGTTGCTGCTGCTGCTGCTGGCTGGAAGTGCTGGCAGTAAAACCGTTTTTTTCTGATCTGCCAAACAAATGTCGAGATTCTTTTTGAGGTGAACTTTATCCAACGCATTACAACCAGCGTGTTCCAATGTCGATATGGCCACATCATTCATATCAGACTCTACTTCTTCCTCGTCAACTGACATAATGGCACAACATTTAATTGTGCCACGTAAAAAAAAATTTTTTAAAGACGGGGGAGAGAATTCGTCTGCACAAATTTGCTCAGCCAAAAACTTCAGTCAAAGAACTTTGTTCATCGTCAAATGTTGTTCGAAATCTTCAGGCAAGCTTTTAAATCCTACAGCAACTTGGACCTGTTAAGGAAGCAATTTGAAAACTATTATGAGTGGAGTAAGTTAAACATATGCACATGACAAGAAAAAAAACTTCCTGCTTCTAAATTATGTAGAAATCTCCTTAAGTTCTAATTTGAAAAAAAAAAAGAAAAAAGAAAAGATTATCATTATTTAAAAAAATAAATATATATAATATATATATATATATATATATATATATATTATATTTTTATTCAATAGATGCTATAAATTATTTTGATCATCCATTAGTACCTTCAGTTTCATGGAAATACTGGAAACTCAACCTGCAGGGTTAAAGATACCAAATGTGACCGATTCATCAGCTGATGTAATGATAGAGTAATATTTATATTATATACATATACACAATGAAAAAGTATACATAAGATCTATGGAAAATAATTGCAAGCGTAGATATAGATATCATATGCTGACAGTCAGGAATAAAAATTAAAAATACTACTACTGAGTCTAAGTATATATATATATATATATGGGAACAAAAAAATAAAAACATTAGTTCTAATATCAATTGGAAAATCTTAAAATTAGCCCCCCTGCAATATAAATAGTTGAAACTGTAAGTTATGTTTAGAGGGAAAATATCAAATTATTAAATAAAATTTTAAAAGAATTTATAGTTAAATGCAGACATAAATATTTGATTTGCTATTTAAGCATTGATTAAACAATCTCAATCTAACTTGTTGCATAGCTTCTGAAAAGAAAGAAAACTGCATTAGCAGTGATGCTGATAGCTAAGCGTCCTGCGTCAGAGATGCGTAAAAATCTAAAAAGGATGCAGTAAAATCTTACCCATGCATCCCAAGGACGCAAGTCAATTTTTTCATGAAAAACAATATACATTGCAATGTACACAGAAAACTTAGTAGGGTTGTGGTTTCTCATTTTTTAAATTCTTTTTTCTTTCTTTTTTTATTCCCCACCATTTCAAACTAACTATACAGACAGTCGACTCGACCTACACACCGGTTTATTTATAACTGAACAATTTAATTTTGTGACAAGGATCAGGGAAATACATTTCTTGACTGTATATACAGCTGGCTGTGAATAAGGATTCTCAGCTCAGAACTTCATTCTAAACCCTCACATGGCTTCCTGAAATTTCCCAGGGACTCATTAAAATCAAATTTGTGGATCCCAGGAATAAATTAATGAGCTATCAGCATCACTACACTAGTATACACGAATGTGAAACACATGGTCACATGTATAAATATGGTTTATTCTTTCAGTTTTGCTTTTTCATTGATGCAAATTGAAGTTACTTCTGATACATGGAGATACTGTGAAACAGCAGTAAAGTTAAGTTCATTTTATTATGATTATATATATATATATATATATTTATTATATAAATATTCAAACTGGCTTACACAAATGCAATTATGTTTCAGCAACCCAATGACAAAGCGTTAGGTTGCCGAAACATAATTGCATTTGCGTAAGCTAGTTCAAATGTTTATACAATAAATATTTATAAAGTCTACCTAGTATTGCATTTTTTAAAAATATTGGTTTTAAGTTCATTTTATAAATACATTGAACTGATTTAATTAGTAGTAACTTATTTTAATTAATTTTAAATTAAGCTAAACTATAAATTCTCATGACTTTAGATTATCCTATTAGAATTAGTATAAATTTTAAAAAATAATTGTAAACAAGGCAGCAGTGAAATTTACCACTAAAGAAACTTAGATAAAAATAACCCTACTTAAGTAAGACGAATGTTGAATTCACTACCATAAACTGTATTTTCGGATTTTATCTTACGCAATGATCTTACTTATAATAATAATTATCCACCTTAATTTAAAACTTTAATTAACAGCTTGCTATTTCAACTTTTATTGTTTTCTTGTCCTTGTTTTCTCATGGCGGCTTGATTGAAATTTTGTCATTCTATTATTGGGGGTGGGGGAATCACTCATAAGTGGTGTATGCTTTCTGGGTTTTTTCCATGAACTTTAGCATGATATGACATCTTTATAAATGCCTTTTATTTTCGTTTCTGAAGAGCAGCGTTTAATTGTAGCATCTTACACTAGCAATACACATGAAAAAATTTAAATTGCTTAAAATATCTCAATAATGGCATATATAAAAAGAGCTTGATGATCTAAGAAAGAATCTTTTTAAATTTTTTAAATCTGACTAAAAATAAGGAAGTTATGACTATTTTTGTGCCTCACACGATTGGATATTTTCCCCTCTTTAAGACCATATGCGTTTCGTCACATTTTTTACACTAATTTTTCAGTAAAAATGTTATATCTTTGTTAAAATACAAGATTAAACAATGAAATTTACCATATAAATGTATTTTTGTACAAGGAATCAGAATGTGCCACTGAAAATCTCCAGAAATTAATGGTTTCCAAGTAATCTGCACTAAGTGCACATAAATATGCTGCAATACCTTAAAAATACCATGTATCCATTAAAAGAAAGAAATTAGAAAACTTAAAGTTGAATTGTAATACATTTTATGTACAAGAAACTAAAATCTAATACTAGGACTGTTTAAAAATGAATATATTGCAAGATTTCTTTGGCATTATTGTAGATTAACACCTTCCGCTAACTCACCCCCTTACCTCCCCAAAATATGAGATTCTACTTTTTTTATTTAGGCAATTACATGTTAACACCCTGAAAAACTTGGCATAAAGAAAGAAAGGAAAACAATTGTTTTATAATTTAGAGTGGGGATCAGTTTCACATAAAATAATCCCCCATTTCAAGGCCATTCTAGCGTTTTAGGACAGTTAATCATTTTTTCTATGGGAGATAAATCCTGTGCGTTTTTCTTGTTTTTTTTTAGACGATTATGAGGGTCTTTTACCACTTGAACTTCAGGTTAGTGGTAGGGCTAGGGGCAATTAAGTGTGAACACCCTGAAAACTTAGCAGAAAGAAAAAAACCCAATTCATTTAGAATTTCGAGTGGGGGATTAGTTTCACATATATTTAATATAGAATAATTCACCATTTCCGGGCCATTCTAGCGTTTTAGGGCATTAATCAATTTTTTTCTATGGCAAATAAATCCTGTGCGTTTTTTTTTATGGGGTGGTCTGCTTTTTTTTCTTCTTTTTTTTCTAGACGATTATGTTTGGTTTTAATGGGTTTTTTGTAGGATTAGGGCTTCCTACTCGGACTTAGAGTTAGTGATAAGGTTATGGAAGGGGTTTTGTTTTGGATGGAGGTTGCCATTCGGACTTAGTGTTAGGGTTAAGGGAGTTTTTTATGGGGTGGCTTGCCACTCATATTTAAGGTTAATGGTACGATATGTTCAAGAAGGCATTTTAGGAGGTAGGCTTGTTAGTCGTACCTAGAGTTAATGGTAGAGTAATTATTTATGTTATAAATTTCACTAAAAGGCAAGAATGGCCGGGAAATTTTACATTAAATTTATATGCGAAACTGATCCCCCACTCTAAATTCTAAATTATTTTTTGTTTTCTTTTTTTCGCCAAGACTTTAAGGGTGTTTACACGTAATCGCCTAAAAAAGTAGAATCTTAATTTTTTTTTTAAATTGGCGACTAGAAAGTCATTACTACTAGAAGTTCGAAAGTTGAGTGAAAACCAGTATTTTTTAAAGTATTTTTTATAAAAGAACCAAATAGGATGAACTTTTTGAAGCACAAAAATATTTTGTCTTATTTTTACAAAGCTTTACAAGACTAGTTAGCTGCTGCTGATGTTATATCAGCAATACTAGCAGCCATTGTTGACTTTCGCTCAAAAAAAAGGACTATTTTTTCGGATAAGGTAATTTAAAATTACTACTACGGAAAGATAAAATAACATACAATTATAATTTTAATGCATAAAAAAAGATAAAAGATTAATTTATTTACTAGTTGGGTACGAAAAATGTAACAACATTTTTTATATTCATATTTTCAAATTTTTTAAATTCGTTCTAGAATGAAAATAAACAAAAATCGCCTCGTGTTTATAGCTGCTATTACTGCTGCTGCTGCTACTACAATGTTTTTCAAACTATAAATAGAAAACGCTTTTTTTCCGGATAGGGTAATTAAATATCAGGACTACCAAAAGAGAATACATATATACAATTATAATTTTAATGCATGAAAAAGTAAAATGATTGATTTACTTATTAATTGGGCGACGGAAATGTATTTTCCAAAAATGTTCAACCGACGGCGAGTTGAAGTCTTATTTTTAAAATTTCAAAAAAATGAATGAGCCGAATTACTTTGTACACTAACAAACATTAAAAGTGATGTTTCTCCTGACTAGTTTCCAAATTTCAGGACGAAATTCCACACACAGCAATGGTATGAGACTTTTAAACGAAGGGGGGGGGGGTAAAAAAAATTGACGTAAATTGCCGAAAATAGCGTTAACATTTTTTTGCCTTTATTTGCTCAAAACTCTTAAAAATATATAATGTATATTCGTGAATGCACCTGAAAGGATATTCATTTCCTAACAAAATGATGGTATTTTGAGCACTTAAAGTGCTTTAGTTTTTAAGATATGACTATTTTAATAGAACTACCCTCAAATCTGCGATTATCCAAACAGTTTTCTGGTCGATGTGTATTGTTACTTACACGTGAAACAATTGTAAGCCTATCCTCAATTCTGCCATGGCAAAAACAAATGATGAGTAAAGATTGAATTTTGGTCATTGGAATTTTAAATAATCATATATATATATATATATATATATAAGGAATTATTAGAGTTGATAAACCAAAATATTTCTTAATCTCCTATGAGGGAAGAACCATATATATATATATATATATATATATATATATATATATATATATATATATATATTTTTTCTTCTCATATAGGTTGTGTCAATACTTCAGGTAATATAAACTCAATAATTAATAGGTTATACTAATTAGAGCTTTCATATATTAATAGGTTGATATTGAACACATTCAAAACATCCCTAATAGATTTTCAAATATTCAAACCAGATTCTGAAAATAAATATTCCATACATGTCCTTTTCCTGTACATATGTTTCCAAGAAATCGAACTTTATTTAATATCATCATCAGATGACATTTTTGTAAAACATGTTTTAAATAAAGAAATCTCATCAATAGCAGCTTCAAATTTTATCATAATTTCAGAGTAAATCCTCTCAAGGAAAACCTCCATGGAGAAATGCCTCTGAAAATTTTAACATTCTATAGAATCCTTAAAAGAAAGATCCAGTTCAAAATTTATTTTAAAATCCAGATCAGCAATCAATACATTATTCAATCAGCATTTTGTTTGTACAAATAACCCTGTCCCTATTTACTTGCCTCCCCCACGAGGGCAGAGTTAGACACAAAGTCGGTTTTTATTGTGGAGAAAATCCAGCTTCCAAAATAGGGGCACTCTCGATTGGGACAAATCTTTTTTAAATTACTTTAGTCAAGAAGAATTTCTCCTTCACTGGCCGAGAACAGAAAGGATAAAGTATAGTATCAGAACAGATACTACAATTTGCTCCTAGCCAAAAACCGTGTCAATGTGATAAGTTTGTTACTAATCAAAACAAAAAAGAAGGGAAATCAAATAATTATTTTGGAAACCAGTTCAAATCTTGGTTGAGAAATATCTGGGTAATATGTTGTACGGTCCTTTTGTGTGTTGAAGTTACTTTTTGAAAGAAAATCATCGTAAAAAAATGTCAAGTAATTTCCAATATGTTTAAAGGTAAAATTAGTTCAAATCTCTAGTGAAAACTAAAAAAAATATCAATTTCTATCTGAATTCAAACTGTTTTTTTCAACCAGTGATTTAATAATAAAAAAACAAATACTCTAACAGCAGCTGATGAAAACCATTCATTGTGGTCATGTGCCTTCGAAATTATCATTATGATAAATTAACTTTAGGGGAGTCCTACGAAAATGTCGCTGGGTAGTATTTCCAAACAACTTATTGTAGGTATCCCAAAGTGACTTGTTTATACTGCAAAAAGGGTAAAAATAAAAAGTGAAATTTCTGTAAAATTTAACTTCAATATCTCAACTATTTTTTACGAAATTAGCATGCAAACAAAATTTAATCTTTCCTCTTTCTAATGGTATCATTTTTCTTGTATCACTTTTTGCAGGTTTATTTGAATTATGTAACTATTTTAATGACGAATGTGTTTAATTCCACATTTTTCAACAGCAAATTTTAGTCCTATGTTAAAAACATAGGACTAAAAAATGATTATTTTTCAATTTGGTATGTGAAGTATAGAATTTTAAGTTAATTTTCATTAAAAATTTCCAAGTTGAAAACTTCAGTGAATACAATACAAGAGAAATTTAATTCCTAAAAAAAAAAAAAAATGATATTTATACCATTGCATAGAGCAGGATTCTCCCTATAATAATAAATGAATAATATTAATCTGGTGACACATCTCAATCGGTACCCGTATAAAAGGAACCCATGTTTTGTCATTTCCCCAAGTAAGTGGAAGAAAAAAATTAGGATTACAAAGCAAACCATGCGCTGGCAGTTAGCTATGTATATAAACATGCTTGACCTCTGACCTCCCATGACCAACAGCAGTATTTGTTTCAGTGTGTTCGCTCTTTCTTTCTCTTTTACTCTCCTTCCCGCATTTGCTCTCTCTTTTTTTTACCAATATTATCAATTCTGTGTTAATTTTTTATATTTAAAAGAATCTTGTCTGACTTTCCTTTTGAAAAATATTTCTTTAAATGAGGTTCCTGTTACATATTCGACGACCCATGATTCTTCAGGTCATGGGTCGTCTATGATCTATTTTAATGGATGACTTTTTCCCCGGTATCTTCAACCAAGTGATGGAAGAGTATAGCGTATCCCTCATATATTGACTATAACAGAAGCGTATAACCAAGTTAAAGCTACATAAGATGAGTGAAACTGCCAGTAAAATCTTCAATTACATTCAATAAATATATTTTACCTTTACAGATTTGAAATTAAAATTTTGGGAATCTTTTACAATAGCCCTCAAACTCGCGAGTCGGATTCAAAAAAAGTTGTAGAACGTGGTCACAAAAATGAATATGCAACAAATAAATGCGACATACGTCGAGACTGGAGATTTTCCTAGTTAGCTATTCCATTTGTTTGTATTTTTACGTAGGATAAATGGGTTTTTATTAGACATGAAAATCTTCTTTTTTCTCCTGAACACAAATTTTTACTGACAAACATGGCGTCGCCAGTATTGTTTTGCCAACCTTGCTTTGGGTTCTCTTTTTTTTTTTTTTTTACCGGGACTCATAATCAAAGCAGCGTTTTTTTGTTTTTTTTGTTTGCATTTTTGAAATTTAATTTTATGAAACGAACATTTTAACGATCATTTTGGTTAGTGTTAGGGCTGGGGTTATGGTTTAGGATTAGGGCTGGAGCTAGGGTTAGGGCTGGAGCTAGGGTTTAGGGCTGGAGCTAGGATTTAGGGTTAGGGTTGGAGCTAGGGTTTAGGGCTGGAGCTAGGGTTAGAGCTGGAGCTAGGGTTAGGGCTGGAGCTAGGGTTAGGGCTGGAGCTAGGGTTAGGGCTGGAGCTAGGGTTAGGGCTGGAGCTAGGGTTAGGGCTGGAGCTAGGGTTAGGGCTGGAGCTAGGGTTAGGGCTGGAGTTAGGGTTAGGGCTGGAGTTAGGGTTTAGAGTTAGGGCTGGAGTTACGGGTTAGGTTTAAGGTTAGGAATTTTTTTAAGGAAACAACAAAGAAATGTAAACATATTTACATGAATTTTTATGAAAGAAACAACAGGAAAAAAACATTACAGTGTGACGAATGAAAATAATATGTAAATAAAAGCACAATGACATGTAAAGAAAAAGAAAATGATTTTATTCCTTTTGCTTAAAATGTAGTTTTGTTTTGTTCTTTTGCTTGGCTGAAAAATGAAAAATTGCTCTTTGAATATGAGTCCCAGTAAAAAAAAAAAATTAGCGAAAACGAGCCTGCAAATTTTCAACGAGACGCCGCCATGTTTTCCTTCAAATTTTTTCACGATAAAAATATCGATTTATAAATAATAGCACTTTTAACGGATTATAATCATTAATAAATGTCACAGGTGTGTTGGAAATTCACTTTTATCGGCTTCGGTAACTTTTATTTGTTGTATATTTGTTTTTTCAGCGTTTTCGTTTGAGGGCTATTGTAAAAGATACCCCCAAAAATTTTTATATTTAAAAATTTTATTTAAAGCTTTATAAGCCTTTGTTTAAAATCTGACCGATGATTTCTATTATATAGCAAATTTCAAGGTTTTGATGTTGGTTCCTTTTCATTTTTGTTTTACATGCCAAAAGTTGGATAACTTTTTTCTTTTTCTTCCTCACCCTAAAATTAGTCAAGTATGAAAGTTTCAGGCTTGTATGTTTAATGGGTAACCTTTTTCAAACAGTTTCATAAGGTGTACATTTGACCCATTTTTCTCACCAACTGCCAAATTGGGTCTTGGGCTGTATTTACATGTTAGAAATAGGTTTTTATGGATGTACCAATGTAATCTGTAAGATGTCATGAATCATAATTATAAGTTTCAATGTGTTAGCTGCTAAAATAAAACTAATATGAACAGTAAAAGTTGCTCTTCTGTATCGTTTCTGCACAATTTTTGTGACGGCATGTGATTTTCAACGTTTAAGACTGGGTATATCTAAGAATTATTAATTCCATCTATATTTTTCTTTTAATAAACTATGGCATTATATTTATAAAGATTTTTCACTTATTTGAAGCTTTTATCTTAAGTTATACACTGCTTAAGTTGGTCTTTCTCTCAGTATCACAAAACGTAATATCCAACTAACTCTGAATAGCCATAACTCAAGCTACAAAAATAAATTTGGTATTTTTTTATATTTTGAAACACTATATGAATACCTAAAAAGTTTTTTGGTATATTGAAAAAAAAAAAAACTATAGTTTGTAATACCTACTTATTGTTGCATAAAACCACCATATTTACTGATTTTGTTGATAAATTTGTTTTTTTAATCAATTATTGAAAAAAAAATGGATGAGAGTGCTTGGTTAGTAGATGTAGAATAGTTGAGGTAGCAAGGTCAGCCTGCAGGTGGAAGGCTAAAGAAAACCTGGGAGGAAATGATAAGGAAGGATTTAAGAAAAGGAGGGATTAAATAAAGACCTGTCCAGAGATGGGTTAGTTTGAAAGTCAATTTCTAAAAGCCATCCAACACATGCCAACATGTAAAACAAACGTTAAAATCGATGATGATGAATTATATTAGTTTTTTCAAAATAAAAACATTAAATATAATGGCTTTATGCAATAAGTTGTTTGGAAATACTGTACCTTATGCTAATTCACCCTTCCCCCAAAATGCGATTCTATTTTTTTTTTTATTCATTTATTTAAAAAAATTTTTTTAGGCGATTACAGGAAAAAGTTGGGGGTATAAAGAAAGAACCCTCTCCCCTTCCCTCAAAATACGATATTTTAGTCGCAGATCACTTTTCCATATAAATTTAAGTTAAAATGATTACTCACTTCCGGACCAAACAGAGTTTTTAAGGACATGTAACCAAATTTTTTTTTTTTTTTTTTTTTTTTTAATTTAAAAATTTTGGCCATTAATTTCTTGAAGATAAATTTTAGGGGTGTGTGTTGGAGGGGAGGTAACTATTTTTTTCTCATGAAAAATACATAAAAAATGTTATAAATAATCATTTTTTTGTGTTTTTCTTACGGAGCTATGTTATGAATGAAAAATGGCCATGCCTCTACCTCTCAATTCCGATGCTCCGCAGAAATTACTGCCCATCCGACCTAAAATGGCATAAAATTTTGGATATACCTTTCGAGGGGATTTTCACCCAGAAGCCAGGTCATAATCTCCACAGAACCCAGCGGAGGATGTACCATGGTCGCTTTTGTCTCATTAGAGGAAGGGCAGCATTCTCTGTCTGTGTTTATGCCTCGTGGAGCAGCCTACTAGAAGTGGTAATGGTGTCTATTGTATCCAGGATTGAGGTTGCCTTGGACAAAGCATTCAAACGCTGTTTAGATCTTCTAACTATCCATTTACGTGGCTTGTTGCGTTTTCCTATTTTTGCCAATAGATTTTATTTGAACTTGATCGTCCCCCCTCCTACCACCACCTTTTTGTGCTAGCCTCTACGAGCCATGCCTTTTTTGTTTTCTTTCCATAAAGTCAATCCTAGATCAATGGACAGCCATGTACATGTCCTTAAAAACACTATCTGGTTCAAAAGTGGCCTGGAAGCGGGTGGTCATTTTATGTTAAATTTATATGCAAAAGTGATCCCCCTCCCCCCCACTTCAAAATATTGATCTTTTTGGTTTATTTCTTTTTATCACTAACCTTTACAGGCTGCTTATATGTAATCGCCTAAAAAGGTAGAATCTTTTTATAGGGGGTAACATTGTTCAAAGTAGCAGTGAATATCATTTATACGTATCAACTCTCGATTGGACAAAAGCAGGTGTGCAAAAAATATTCAGCTTACATTATAGCGTGTACTATACGAACCAAAACACAGTTTTCGTCCTCCTTTCCGGTATTTTTCTTAAACAGACAACACGTGCGGATGACACAGTACTGCCCGAACCCGTTTGTTGCGAAGGGCCCCTCGGCAAACAGCGCACACATATTGAGAGATTTTCACAAACTACTAAACACAGTGCCAGCATATACACACTATTAACCAAAAAGTTTTGTATAAAAGTACATACACTCTCTTGTTAACAAAAAAGGGCACACTAATATATACACACACACGTAAACGCACATGGCACCAGCCGAAATTAACACACATTTTCTCACTAACAAAATAGACACACGCTAATTTTCACACCTTCATACCTATTCCATTTACACACACGTAAACATACACGGCGCCAGCCGAAACAAACATGTATTCAATTTCTCCATACAAACATTCCTTTCTCTCATTCTGTACAAACACTTTATCTTGCATTGTCTAATAAAATTCATTTTGTATGGATTTTGTCATCCTTGCTTTTGATAATGTCCTATCCTCAACAACATAGATTACAGGGCTCCAGTTTTACCGGCACTTTTTCGGACTCCTTAAATTAACCTTATGGTGATTCTGATAGTTTAAAAATTAACACAAAAATTACACTACGTACAAAAATTTTGAGTACAACCATTTTATTGTGTATTGGCGATAAAAATCATTTTATATTTTTTTTTAAGATTATTACATGATGAACCATTTCCAGTTAAAATCTATTTAGTATTACACATGAAATCTAAAGAAAAACACATTTAAAATGAGTAAATATGGTGTCACATTTGAATTGAAAGTAGGTTATTTTGTAAAAGGCGGAACAAGTTTACGTTACCTGAAACGAAGTAAGCACTTTCATTTTCCCAGAAAGCAATTTTTAAAATTTCGTTTCATTACACATCATTTACATTCCAGTTTTTTGTATTGCTCATAGAGCCATGATTATTTTTGGATCGCTCAAGACGAAAAGTGTTAAAATGTGTTGTTTTTTTCTCCCCTATTACTACGTAATACTAAATTGATTTTAACTCCAAAAAGTTCATCATGTCCTAATCTTTAAAATATATATAAATATTTTCGCCTATACACTATTTTTATTCAAATTTTCAAGGAAACTGTTTAGGACGGCGCAGCGATCTCATCATTTACCAAAGATTTTTTTTATTTTTCTTTTGCTTATATAATTTTTTTTAACCATAAAATATGTCAAACATCGCACATTAGTTTTGTGATAAACTCAAGAGAACATTTAAAGCAACTCAATCCAATTTAATTCATACTTAAAACGCAAAAGACAGTTTTCAGTCAATTTGTGGCGGTTAAAAATAATAATGGTTAAACGTCTTTAAGCAGGTGTGACTAAAACCCTGCTTCGCACTTTTTCAGAGTTTAGGCAAATAAAAAGTTGTTTTTTTTTTTTTTACTATAACACCCATCTTAGTTTACTCCCACCCCCACCAAAAAAAAACAAAAAAAACTCAGATTCTACTTTTTGGGGCGATTACATGTAAACAGCCTGAAAAAATATCCGCAAAAAAGGAATTAAATTTTGTTTTAATATTTTAGATTTTAGAGTGGGGGATCACTTTTCTATATGAATTTAACGTTTAATGAGCACCCACTTCCTAGCCAGTTAGTGGTGGTAAATGGAGACACCAATTGTTTTTTTTTTCAATTTTTCTTTCGAAAATATTTTGAAACAATTTTCTGCTACATCGCTTCCTTCTACTTCTTTTTAGGGTTAGGGGATAAAATTGAATTATTTCATTCAAAATGGCTGCCGATTATGACGTTGGGTTGTCTGCTATTTACAGCCGGTGTCCCAAAAAGTTTGTTCCCGATGGAAAAATTACAATTTAAACTTTTTCTTTCAATTTAACAAACGTTTTCTTCTTCCCATTTACAATTTAACAAACTTTTTCTTCTTTCAACAAACTTTTTTGGCAGTGTTTTGTAATTTAAAAAACCATAAAAAATTTTTTCTTCTTTTAATAATAAAATCTGTATTTTTAGAAACAGTAATTGTTGGATTTTAACTAGATGTAGGAGAACAAAGAAACGTACGTTTTGGGTCGTTCTTTGAACGTTCTCACACAAAATTAGAAAAGCTTATCGAAATAATATATTGGTGGTCTTTGGAAGAGCCTCAGGTAAACGTTCCAAGCCAGGAACGCGTATCAACCCACACTATGGTGGATTCGTACAATTTCATTAGAGACATTTGCTCACTTCAATCCTGTTAAGATGGGTGGTCCTGGTCGAACTGTGGAAATTGATGAAAGCAAATTTATGCATCGAAAGCATCACTGTGGAAGATATAAAAATGGCCAGTGGGTTCTTGGGATGATCGAACAAGAATGAGGGGCACAAACCAAAGTAATTTTTCTAGTCATTTGCAAGAATTTTTATGGTGCTGTCGTATCAAAAACAAACAATTTCTTTGGTAATATAGGATACGACATTACTATGAGGTGTAAAAAAAGTAAATTATAAATTTTTAATCTGAAAAAAAAAAAAATAATAAATAAATTATTGTTTATAAAAACAAAGATTTTATTATAAAAAGAAAAAATAATTTTTTTTTTTTTTTAATTAAAACAAACAACTGCAAAAAGGTTTGTTAAATTGTAAATTAAAAGTAAAAGTTTGTTATATTGAAATTTTTTCATATGAAAAAGTAAATTACTGTTTATAAAAACAAAGATTTTATAACTTAACAATTTTGAAAAAAAACAAAATTTTTATTTTTTTTATTGCAAATTACTGTTTGTTAGATTTCGGATCCATTTATAAAAGACACTAATTTTATTTTTACAATAAAATTGAAAAAATAAAGATTTTCTAATAATAAGTTCTAGGGTACAAACTTTTTGGGGCACCGGTTGCAAATAGCAGACGATTCATTGACGTCACAGTCGGCAGTTAGGGGCAGATATACCTACAGTATAGCTATGCCTAACCCCTCCTCCTTCCAAAAAATTTAAAATCTAAAAATTTTAAGTTTTTTCACCGCTTAAAGAAAGGTGCTTTTTAGGAATAGGTATGCATAGATTTGCAGTCGTGACGTAAGCAGTTCCGACTACGAACGGAGAAAGGTGAATTAAGTTCCGATTTTTACTGAAATATACAAATAAAAAGGTGATGTTAATTGGCAGACGACTATTTTTCAATCGGTGCTTATTTATATTGAGATACATGCGAAATGTGGCAGTTCAAAATAAAATGACAGGAAAACTTATGAATAAACTTATCAGTGAAAAATATTAGTGTACATTGTACACCAAAAATTACTAAAAGTAAGCGAGTAGAATTTTTTAATAAAAAATAAAATAAATTTACTATTACATAAAATCCGTTGCTAGAAAAATGGTTGAATCATTCTACCGCTCCAGAAAGTATCTTACTCCTGACCCAATCCTCTACTTGTACAAGAGTCAAATACGTCGCAAGATGGAGTACCGTTGCCACATTTAGGGAATTGTCACTAAGAGCACAAAACCGACTTCGAAATCTAGTGGGGGATGTCCTCTTCTCTTCCCTACAGCCACTTTCTCACAGAAGAGATGCTGCTAGTCTTTCTCTGCTCTATCGTTATTTTTATGGTAGGTGTTCGACTGAGCTCCAATCTATGCTCCCCTTGTCAAAAAAATTCACAACAAAAACTCGTCTAGCTACAACCACTGTAAATAATGTCCCTTTCTCCCTCTGTATATCTAAAACTAAACGAAGCTTCCATAAGTAAAGTTTCTTTCCTATAACTAACGTCTGTGGAACATAATATCGCGGGGCTGTTTCCAGCTAACTACAACATAGTCATTTTCAAGTCCCATGTAAACAAATTCTTGAGCCGTCCTCTTAGGGACTAACATTCTGCCCAATTTCAACCATCGTTACTAATTATCATGGTGTTGTCTTACTGTCCACCGAACAAATCCATTAACCCTTATCCTTCAGTGGCCTTTGGTGACTCTTTAGTAAAGAAAAATAAAATAAAAAGTCAACGAACTCCGAACGACAAGACCGCGTGGCGTCTTCATATTAAAAAAAAAGGAAGGCAATCTTCTACGACGTACTGGCTTGGCGCGAATGTCGTTCGGAGTTCGTGGAATACGAATAGTAAATTAATTTTTTTTATTAAAATTCTACTCTAAAATTTTCCGTAATTGTTGGTGTACACTAATATTTTCACTGATAAGTATATCCATAAGTTTTATTGTTATTTTATTTTGAACTCAACTGCCATATTTCACTGGAGTCTCAATAAAAATAAGCAACTTTCAATCAATTTGAAAGCTCATGTTCCGACTTTTACGTAATTTTGTGGATATCCTTATTACTTATGTGGATATCCTTATTACTTTTGAAACTTTTCACTTCGAAGCTTTTGGATATCTTTTCCTTTATCTTTCGTAAAGATTCTTTACTAAAAGGGTTAGATTAGGGTTAGGATAATAAAAAAAAAAAAAGGTCGAGCGGGTGTGTGTTGTGTAGAAGTACTGAAACAACATTACTGAATACAAGATAAAATCAAGTGTCTTTCATTAACTAATTTCTTCGCAAAGAAAAAAATAATTAATAATACATTCAGTTTGTTTGATTAAGTTTGTTAACGCTCGGAAGTCTCCGTTGAAAATCGGAATTGATGATGTAAGCACTGAAATTTTCTTGGATACCTATTTCTAAAAAGTACCAAGAAAAGTCCACTCCATTTGTATTTATTGAGATCGTCAACGGGAACAGATTGCGATAAAAAATAGGCCTATAGGCGATAAAAATGGTTTTATGTTTGTTTTCTTATATATATAAGATTATGACATGATGAACCATTTCGAGTTAAAATCTTTTTTTTTGGGGGGGGGGGGTACTTCTTCAGATTAGGACCCGAGCTAACTTTGACCCCAATCTTGGCCCTAACGACGGGGTCAAAGTTAGATCGGGTCCTAATCTGGAGAAGCACCTTATTTTTTTTTAGGTTGTTTACATGTAATCACCCTCCCAAAAAGTAAAATCTGATTTTTGTGAGGGGGTAAACTACGATGGGTGTGATAGTAAAAATTTACCAACAAAACTTTTCTTGATAGAATAACACGAAGAAGAAAAAAGACAACCTACCTTTTCTGAATTCAGTGTAAAACATCACAATCGCTTTTAAAGAGATGTTTCCTTTTCTTCATTTTTCAACAGGAGTAGCTTAAGTTAGTTCAACTTTAATGAGATGGCTGAGCTGAATATGTTTAAATTTACGTAAGAAAAAAGTGTTGATTGTTTCAATTATAAATAGTTACAAATTAGTCTGGTCATTAAAATTGCCAAAGGAAGGGAATACAAGTAAAATGTTTACTTGTAAAAATTAAACAAAATTCACTGGATAGAGTTTAGTTTTCGTTTTTTTACACCGCTTGGATTTAAGGAGACTAAAATTGTACTTAAAAAAAAGAAGAGTGATTCCAATTTTTAGAAATAGAGTTGTCTCCCCTCATCTATGTATCTTGAATGTAATTTTACTTCTTTTTTTTTAATACATAATTGAAAATCTTCATTTATTTAGAATTTAACGAGTTTAAAATTAAAAATGAAGACGTTAAAACATATTAGTCACTAATTGAAGAATAATAAATTATCAAAAAGAAAATGGTCGCAATAGGTAAATAAATTGACATAGAAATTCAATTTTATACACGTTTACTTATTTAAGATTACAAATATTAAAAACAAAGATAGGCATATAATTTAAAGAAAATGTTAGTTGCATCAGTTTTATTTGTTATTTTGCCCGTTTAATTAAATATATATTATTTGCATACGAAGATGTGTTACAAATTTATAAAGTATTCTGAGAAATACTTATACTAATTTTTTTTTAAAATCTGTTGTATGTTGATGAACTCATTTCTTTCGTGTCAGCTTATCTTCCCACATAGAGTGATTGTATATTATCCAATGAAAACAGTTTGCGTGGGAGGTACTTCCACCGAGCTATTTACACAGTTTTTTCCCCGCTTTCTAATCAGTTGGATTGAAGATGTCAACCCATATGAATAAGTAGCGCACTTGTTCCAACTCTGAGTGCCATAGAATCTTTTCCTTAACCCTTAACGTTAATATTGAAAAAAATAGATATGTATAAAAAAAATATTGACTAATAATTAAATAAACCAATCAAAATTTCTACTTTTTAACTTTAACCCTTTCATATTCTTTATCCATTCTATTTCAATTTTTACATAATAATTCTTTTTTGCATTGTGTCCAGGTTTAATTGTAGGACAGATTTATAGAGTTCAGGATCTGTCCTTGGTGTCGTCTGCATATTTCAGTACTGTGGCATTTTTTAAGTTGGCATTTATGTTATTAATATATGCAACAAACAGAAAATGACCAAGAAAATCTTTCATGAAAGAAAACAAAAAACTTTTATATAACTTTTCACCTGCAATCCATACAACCATTATTAGTGCAATATCTTGTAAAAATTAAGAAATTTTATGAGATATTGATTTCTCTTGAAATATATCATCAGATAATTCCAAGTGATCAGCATACTTGTTTCATACACAGGCATTGCATCAACCCCAAAATAAAATGAGAATATAATAGATATTTTCTATTCATAGTTTGTGGGTCTTTACTTGCGCAGGTCAACTTGGAAAGCCTTGCAGACATCATGCAGAAGAGCCAACTGCATTGGTTGGGGCAAGTTGAGCACAGCAATGGCTGGATTGCAAAAGCCCGACAGTTGAATATGTCAGCAGAGAAGACTACCTCTGGCAGACCCAAGTTGTCTTGAGAGGACGTTATCAAACGTAATAGGTGAGCCTTAGGTATGGATTCCATTGGGCCTCACCAAAGAGAAGACTTAGATCAAGACTAGACAATCAGGCCCCACCCTGATCAGGGGATTCATTGTGGCCTGATTCAACAAATAAACTGTCACACCAGAGATAAAAAGAGTCTGCGCTCTCTTTCTCATCAAGGGCAGCATTCAGTCATGTAAAAACACAGCTAATAAAAGCTTGATGTGAAACCCATGTGTGTTCTCCTAATTCCTGACTCCAGCAGTATATCAATATATTACAATATTGTTGTTATTTCATCATTACCAGTCCTGTCATACAACTTGGAGCATAGGCTGCAAACCAAGGTTTTACAAGCATTTCAGTCCTTGTCAAGCTTCATTAACCGGCTCTATGTATGGCCAGTTCTCTTCTCATCTACCTCCTGGCACTTAATCTTTCTTGATCTGTCTGTCTGTCTGTCTCTCTCCCTCCCTCCCCCCCTCTCTCTCTCTCTCTCTCTCTATCTCTCTCTTTGTTTCTTGTGGATTCAAAAAGAAGACAAATATTGTTGTACTAGATGGAAATCTGTAAATAGTGTGACTAATCTATTCACAGCATCTTTGTGATATTTCTTTTATTGATTTCTGTGCAGTTATTTGCCACAGTTCTTTGTTACTAATTATTATTGGCCAACAAATTTTGAAGATTCTCTGGCGTTGATAAATGTCGGGATCTTCCTCAAATTGGAGACAGTTGTTTATCACGTCTCTGCTCCATATATTACATATCTTAACATGGCTCTTTTCTACTGGACGCAGAATCTGTTATCAAAATAATTCCAAGATAATACAAAGTAAGTCATATTTACTTTTCATAATCCATGCATTCTCTATAATATGTTTGCCCTAGCAATCCATGTTTATTTCGATTGTTTTGTTAGTAACTACATCAGTTATTTTCACTCTTTTTTATGTATCATGTTTTATGTTCCTTTTCTATGAGAAATACTGGTGCTACCAGATCAGGCTGTCTGAAGATATCGGCTTCCTGACCCAAAATGCACAAAAAATTGATGTTTTTTTTTTTTCTTTGCAAAACTCAATCATGTTCTACAAAATCAAAAACAAAAACAACAATTTCCATCGCTCCCCTCCCTTTCCCCACCCCTTCTCTCCTTTCACTCAACCAAACACCATGAATAAATACTTGAACATATAAAGAACTTGAAGCATAAAAACCATCACCAAAATGACCAGATTCGGCATTAAATCACCCGAGGAGGATTGATATGCCGTAAAATAAAACAACCAAACCAAACACCATGAATACTTGAACATATAAAGAACTTGAAGCATAAAAACTTTCCACCATACAACTAATGTTTCGACATTAAATGACCCATAAGAGGTTGATATGCCAAACCAAACAAACTGGGAGAAATAATGTATATGTATGTAAATTCAATCGTCTCTTTATTACCGTTTCTTCGTCACTGTCTTCTTTCGCTTTATATTTTGACCTCATGTTATCCACGATAACACAACATATTCAACATGGCAGTGCTTGTCTTAGAGAAGGGGCTTCAACACATTTGTCGCTATAAAACTGATAAAATAGAATATCAAATACTTTAATTTTATAGCTTTTTAGATAAAACCAAAAACATAAAAACGGTAATGTTTATCTAATAAAAGTTTATAATAAGAAAATATTAAGTTCGAGGTTGCGACATTTGTATTATTTGTATTACTCAAACTACTATTCTCGCCTTAGTTTTTATAGTCATTTGTTGCACTATTTCTTATATGATTTAAATTTTTATTTCACACTTATTGAAAAAGTCTTATCTGTTAAAAAATTAAAATAACTATGCCAGTAATCTTCTAATATATGGTCGCTTATTATTTCAAGTGAAATGCGTTTCGACATTACTCCCAAACAATTTATTCTTATTTAAAATCACATTTAAGTACATGAAAAAATATAAATAAGTTAGTTATAGCAAGTTGATTGGTTTATGTGAAACAATGATTAAAAACTGGTCACATTCGAGAAATCCAATATGTAGTCGTTAAATGTTAGAGGAGATTCCAAGGGAGATAAGTATGAGATCATAATTCTAGCAAAGGGAGGTAACCGAAGCCACTCTCAGAAATATGGAATATATGTTAATATGTAATGGTAAAATTCTTTATTTCAGCCTATTTTTGCCATCAGCCAATCAAATCGTTTTATTTTAGTGCAATTATTTCTTATATTACTCAGCTTGTTTTCTTTCCACTTGATTTAATGAATGAGAATTCAATTATAGCCACAAATTTTATCTAATATCATCTAATGCAATAATATCAATATCATCTAATGCAAACCTACATAAAATACTCAAAATCAATTTATTGTAGATACTTGTAATGAATTTTTGTTTCATGAAATGAATCCTTCCATTTGATGCATCAAATTTCTTTTAATTATTGTCTTATTTGTCCGTACTCACATGCTCATTTAAGCGTTCACTTCTACATTTCCAATGGATCTTGCAGAAAGTCATTGTTTGTGTGATTGGCAGTGTTGAATATGATTCTTATGTATGTACGCTATCAGCAACATCATTCTACTGGGGATGCTGAGTGTCAATATTGTACGTAATTTATATCCTTGTGTAGGAAACTATGTCTGAAGTGTCATTTTGGGTCATGCCACTCAGATTAAATTGTGCCAATGGTGATGCTGTAAGTACTATGTTTGTAAACTGTTGGTGGTAATAATAAAAAAAAATATATTTTAGACTTTAGAGTGAAGGATCAGTTTAGAATATAGATTTAATGCAAAATGATCACCCACTTACTGATGAGATAGCGTTTTAATGACATGTAACCAATTTCTAGTTTTAGTGAAATCTTAGTTTGTGTTTTTCATTGGTTTTATAATGAAAAAAGAAAAAAAACAACCACTAGCCTCTCCCTCTTGGACTGGGTACAAAAAAACTCCAGCCATGTCGCATCGCTGCAGTGTTACATCACTGTGCTTGTTTTACAAGTACTAACATGGAGTGTGCTCTGATGAACTTAGTGCACTTGTACCCACTCTATGTAAATACACCCAACCCACGTGACTAGCAGCAAAATCCCACCCCTTCATTGTAGATGTCCCTAGATGCCGGAAGATTTTCTACTTTTCTTTCCTTGGACTGCTGGCCTTTGGAATTCCCTCCCTGCTCCCTTGACTGTACCGGCATGCAGAAATTTAAATGCAATATGAATAACCATCTCGCTGCCCAACTCTTCCTCCCCCAGCCCCCCCCCCCAAAAAAAAAACCAAAAAAAATCTGGCCCCTATCACAGTAGGCCCTTATGCTTTAGTGGCAATATGTCTTGTTTAGGGTGAACAAAAGTAAAAAAGATTTTAAATTAGATTAAAAGGTTAATTTTTCTACAGGGTTTGTAAAATGAAAAATCCAAAGAAAGGATCTGAAACAACCTAGATCTGGTATTCATTCAAAAGCAACATTATACAGAACATATTGTGGGAAATATATTCCATTGTTTACTTATATATGACACTGAATTGGTAATACGCTTAAGTAAACAGTTAATTTTGCCCACGGGGATAGGAATAAACAAAGAAAACCACAAAGATAAAGATTAAACTTGTATAGGATTCAAACCTGTGCCTCAGAAAGAGAGGCCACCTTTTTGGGGGTTATCATCTTAATCATTTATTCAACAAGCCACAGTCAGTGAAGGCTGAATTTGTAAAAAGAACTCATCACTCCAGTTTTGCGATTACAGTCAATTCTTTTCATAAAATACTAATAAAAAAACGATACATTGCAATGCATACAGCAAATCTTTCAGAGATGTGTGTTCTCTGTTAATTGACGAAAGTGGCTTCAAAAAAATGATTTTTTTATTAAGTAAGAAATTTGCCTCCAGTTTTTCTTTCTTTTTTATTTCCCTACCATTGCAAGCTAATTTGTAAAGACAGTCGACCTGACCAACACACTATTTTCTTTATAACTGAACAATTAAATTTTATTGTATTAATTGGTGAAATAGATTTCAATATTTTCTTAAAAACAAATTACACAAATGTGGTACAACGTGAGATGATTTTAGCTTGTTTCAAAAAAAGCTTTCGCATGTCTTTAGCTTCCCAATAATACACTAAGGCATTCATGTTTGTACATACGTTATTAGCTTTCACACAAATTTAAAAAAATGAGATCGTCCAATCAGCAGAGGTGAATGGTGATTAATCTGATATCGTTAACGTAAACAATTCCGACTTTATCTATTTTAAAATGAATTGTTCCTAAATCGAATTCTGTCATCCTGTCGACTAAAACAATACAATTTTGAATAAATACATTTCAAAAAGGGACATTCGTTTTATTGATTTGAAGAATATTTAATTAATGATTATATTTATGGCAAGAAGATAGAGAATATTTATTCTTCTTTTAAAAAGGATTAAATTACTACAATTTTAAATAAATGAATAAATAAATAAACAAATTCGTTGTATTAATTTAAAGAATATTTATCTGACAATGATAATTATTTGGGTACATCAAGGTGTAGTATCTGTTCCAATGGATACTGCACCCTATAGACTGGTATTGTCTTGGCCTTCGGGGCTTGATTTACGCCTGTCTATGGGTCTGTCCTGTGCAGTTCTAGGAGGTCCACCCTCCCAGGCTTCGCCTCCCCTCTTTGGGGAGGAGTAAGTTTATTGCTTACTGCCTGAGGCGCCCCTACCGGGCTGCCCAGGCAATTTTTAAACCCCACTTTCCCGACCCGACCTTGGGTCACATCTTACTTGTGGGAGTAAGATAAAAACTGGCCTTGTGCCTAACTCCTGGAGAGGAGTAAATCAATACTCTTATAGAAACGCACTGCGTTTCCATGACTTCACGTCGTCAACGTTCGGGCAGGTTTAGGAAGTGCCCGAGAGTTGACGAGGCTAAAACTGCCAAACAATAAATTGAAAACTGGCAGACGATAAATTCAGATGAAGAAAATCAGAGTAAAATACATATATAAAACTAAAGAACGAACTAACCATAGCTAAACAACTGTTATTAATTAGATTATTTTTTTTGTCAAAGGAATCATTGTTAATCAAATGTTTTTAAATAAAATGTTTTTTTGTACACCAAAAAGTTTCCAAAGATGATTTTTTTTGTATAACAAACAACGAAACCACCGTTTTTAACCAATTTCTTGTTTTTTTTTTTTCATTTTTTGTTTCAATGTTTTATTCTTTTTAACATTTTCTGCTTTAGGGTTAGGGTTTAGGGTTAGTCTTTCACTAGAAGTGACCGTTGCTGATATAACTCAATGAGTCCGAAAGATTCAACGCGCTGACACAGATCATAAAAATCCATTTTTTTTAATGTGCTGCAGATTGTAGAAATTAATTTCTTCCAAAAGTTATCGTCTGCTTGCTTGCAACCTGATTGGTTAATAGTTTCGTCAACTCTCGGAAGCGAATGTTGACAACACGAAGTCACAGAAACGTGGTGCGTTCTCTATAGAAGTACCAGAATGTGTACATAAGAAGAGTCATTTTTTCATAATAGTATTGATCCTAACAGAGATTTATTCCAAAAGGAATATAATTATTAACAGTAAATTATACAGATTGATGTAGAAAGCACCGTGAAATTTCTAGTCTATATATTAATATGCTTGTACCTTTCTTCGTTTTGTGTCACGTTATCAATAATACAAAGTTATTAAGCCAGTATTACAGTTACAACTTTGATATACATTCCTCAGAGATTTCCCTGTAAATTTATGTTTTAGATGATTTTATTTTTAAATTGTTAATCAGCAAGAAATTATGTCTATAATATTCTCATACCACTGTCTCAATCTACTTAGATTAAATATACTATTCAATTTATATAATTTTGTCGATAAAGTTTAAGGAAAAGCAATGACACAAAAAGTAGATAATAATAAATTTAAAAAAAGTTAAATCCAGTAAATATTACAATGGAAGAACCAGTAATCTGCGTTTGAATAATAGAAACTACCAAAAACTAACATTTGCATTATTGCAAGCCAAAGCCGGCTTTACCCTTTACAAAAAACAAATTGAAAATATAGTATTACTGTTTATATAATATTACTATTGCTAGAGATTCATCAGTAATTGCCTTAAAAGTATACAAATGTAAATTTTATTATTCAATTTAATTCATTCATGCACTTATGTTTTAATTATATTCAATTATATTTATTTAATCAAAGCGTATATGTATATTTTTAACATTTAACCAGTCCAGCGACAGAGAGTGGATTCTTTTGGGAGTATGCAGGGCTCGCAAAAGTGAATTTATTTGTCACGGGTTCAGAGAGAGTGAGCGAAGGGGAGGAAACAATTTGATAGAAATTTTTACAGGTCCAGCTAGTACAGGGGTCTGTTCTGGGAGTCATAACATAAATGGGGGCTCATTTGGAATCGTAATAGGAACCCATAGAGTTTTCTTGGGATCCCTAAAATTTTCCCGGGACACATTAAAATCAAATCTAAAGGTCCCAGCACTCACTAAATTAAAAAGCTATCAGTATCAATGAATATACATGTGTGACGTGTTGAGCGGATTCAACACTTAAATGATGATTTCAAGCAAGTATTCATCGGGGTTGAAACACTAAGGATAGAAAGTCAAAGCAAAACTATCTGCGAAAAAAATATAAATAAATGTGTGCACACGCGTTACATTATGTCAAGATGGTTGGAAGAGGAGGGTGAAACACGCATAGTGTCTCACGTTGTCCGATTCTTTCTCTTTGTTTTTCTTAATGTCACCAAGCAAGGAGAGAGAGAGGGGGGAGAGGTTGACAAGGAGGTGTGTCCTCGGCTTTTGATTTGCTTTCCTTCTTCACTCGTGCCCGTCAGGACTTAATTGGAGTAAGAGGAAGAGAAGGCGAGAGTGTGATGTTGTGTGGGGAAAAAGAAAGGAAGAGAAAGGAAAAATGAAACTGGATGAAGCAGACGACTTTGTTTTTAGCAAAGTTTAGAAGAGTCGAGTCTAGAGTTGGAATCGCGAAAATGTGAAAAATGATGTTGGAAAAAAAAAAAGGATCTAATGCGAAAAGAAAAAAAAGGAGAGTTAAGAGAAAAAACATGATTGAGAAATAAAAAGGATATATCTGAGCAGGAGAAGAGAAATATGTATACAGATAAGTGAACTTTAAACCTGACAATATGAATGTGTTTTAAGAAACATTTTGCATTATTATTTGCATTGAATTATACGTTTGTTGTGTTATAGTATTAAATTAGCTTGTTCATTTTTAATTACTGCCTTGTGTCTGTATTTCATCTCGTGTGTTCCACTGTTAAATATCACAGAATTCAGGAAACTTCCCTACGAGCCAAATTGCGGCAAAATATAAATGATTGATGTGTATCGTCCGAGTATTAATACAACATGTCACATAATTGAAGTGCTCATTCCCGTGTTCTTGTAACATTATTTGGCGGCTCGTCACAGGATTTCGTCACACTCGTCCGAGGTATTAATCTGGGACATCACAATATGAAATAGTAATAAATTATATATATATATATATATATATATATATATATATATATATATATATATATATATTATAATATAAAATGAAGTAATAAAATAAGGTGTCAATCAAATTTTATTAGAATTCAAAGTTCAAGCAAAGTATCCTTAAGTCCTTAGCTCATGAGTTTTCAAAGATAATTCTTCTCTTCAGAGGACAATTACCGCAGTTATACTACTACAGGTAATAAAATTACACTTTGAAAATATATAAAATTATATACATATACATAAAAATACATAACATCAAATATATCAACCCAAAAACATACTTTTTGTTGAATCCATACAATCCATCCAGGTCATACAAATTGAGAAACATAATCAGGAAAGACATTACTCCACGTTATAAACAGCAGTCCATATACGTGAAATTGAAGGAGCTGACAAAGTTATCCAGTCGCGAAATGTGTCAATATTCAATGTTAATGATAAATAAATCAAATAATATAGAAAGTTCAATTAAAATTCCAAAATCCCGATATGGGCAACCCAAATCAAATCAAAGTTCGTTGTTCAATTAGAAAACCCATTAAATCCGAATTGAGCAAAATAAGACTGAATCCCGGTCGCATCTTGCCAGCAGAGCAAAAAAAAAAAGTAATCTTCTCTCCCAAGCGATTCAACCAGACATGACAAATCCCTAACGAACAGAAGGCGATATTAAATTGTCTACATGTCTGAATGACTTTAATAGATCGGAAGTTATGTCTGTGTTTTTATTAAAGGCGGCAAGCAATACATCCTGTTTAAGCCCGCTTGATGAACTCTACGAAGAAAGCAACATACAACCCCGCCATCCACCCCGCCAAGATTGGATGCTACCTGTCTGGGTCGAGTGAGAATATTCTATGTCAAAGGGGAAGGGGTTAAGAAGTTAAAAGAAAAAGAAAAGGGAGTTAGGAAATATAGGTCAGATCGTGTAATCACGTACACATCCAAAATTATTACTTAAAATCTAGCTTACAGTAAAAAGCGATTTCACAAATCTCGCCCTATCAAATAATCTAGAATATTTATGAAATTAAAAATTACGAAGTTATTAAATTCCAATAATTTTATAGTTTAATTTAAGATTTAATTTTATCAGGTTAGAAATTATTAAAGTGTTTAATAGTTTAATTTAAGATTCAATCCTATCAGCCCAGGAATTCCAATTCAAGGTTTAATTTTCCCCAATTAAAAAGTTTAACTTGATTTAAGGTTTAATTTTTCCTAATTAAGATTTAATTTTCCCAATTACGAAGTTATCAAAATAATTAGAACTTAATAATTTAATAGTTTAATTTAAGATTTAATTTTATCAGATTAGGAAGTTTAATTTAAGGTTTGGTTTGCCCAATCAAGAAGTTTAATCTAAATTAGGGTTTACTTTTTCCTAATTAAGAAGTTGTAAATATATTTAAGGTTTAATTTTTCCTAATTAAGAAGTTGTAAAGATATTGTAAAGATATTTAGAAACTGAAAATTTAGGTATATAAACTTTTACAACGTCAGAGTCTAAATCCTTTAGGCAAAGAAGATTAAAAAGGACCCATCTCGAAGACTGGACACCCCCGGTCTCATTGCTCGCCCAATCAGCTACGGCAAGACTGGTGGTGGTTTCCATATTGCATATTTGAATTTCCTTCCATGTCGACATTTGGAGACCAATTCATTTCTAGAATTTATCAGATTTAAATGTTTAGGTGCAGTAGCTATCATTACGGCTTCAGAATTGCATAGACCATAAGATCTGGATCCTGGGCTGTAGGAGTTTGATTTTTTTAGGATGGACCATTTTATATTGTGTGGAATATTATTTGATCTTAAATTTTTAACTAAAGTGGTCAGGGATGTTTTGTTGTTATCGACATCGTTATTGAAGGAGTAATTATGCATGGAGATGCAGGATTTAATTAAATTTGCTGTGGCCCCAATATATGTGTGTATCCTAGGATTTACTCTTGTTCCCGCACCATTTATATTCCTATTCACGGGTCTATTTCTATTTACTGTATTTTCATGATGTGGATTAGGTTGGTTGATTGATTGTATATTATTGTTATCGTTACCTTCCATTGGGAACTCATTATCGGTTTGCTGAGGTAGAGGATGGATATTAGAATTGCTAGGTCTAGAGTTATGGTGCAAATTAGTTGTAGTGCTCAATTGTGGAATTTGATTAGGGGCTGTATTTATGTGGTCTCTAGGATTCATTATAGAATTATTTTGTTCAGTTACAGTACAAGCATATACAATATCAGAATATGTGCATCTATTGTCCAGTGGGCAATCGCTGGTGCGCCTACAGTTGCATGTATTTATAGGATTGGAATAATTAGAATTACCATTAACATTGAATATTGACACATTTCGCGACTGGATAACTTTGTCAGCTCCTTCAATTTCACGTATATGGACTGCTGTTTATAACGTGGAGTAATGTCTTTCCTGATTATGTTTCTCAATTTGTATGACCTGGATGGATTGTATGGATTCAACAAAAAATATGTTTTTGGGTTGATATATTTGATGTTATGTATTTTTATGTATTTGTATATAATTTTATATATTTTCAAAGCGTAATTTTATTACCTGTAGTAGTATAACTGCGGTAATTGTCCTCTGAAGAGAAGAATTATCTTTGAAAACTCATGAGCTAAGGACTTAAGGATACTTTGCTTGAACTTTGAATTCTAATAAAATTTGATTGACACCTTATTTTATTACTTCATTTTATATTATAATATTAATGCTTTATCCAGTATATTGAGCTTCAGTTTTTATCCGGATGTTTCACTAATTATAAGATATTAGTTGACGCTTATATCTTTTGTTGGATTGCTTCATATATATATATATATATATATATATATATATAGGTAATAATATAAAATTTAATTTATATAGTTTAGATTGATTCCTATTCGAATCAATTTCCAAAAGCAAATATAAAATTCAATATTTAATTTTTAAACTTTCAATAAAGTTATTAATAAATGAATAAAGTATCATTCTATGAGTTAATGACAATTTCGGAACAAAATAACTTTTACACATGTTTCTGGAGAAGTTAAAAGCAATCACGGATAATCCAGATTGTTATAACCAACTCCCTCTTCATCGGAAAGGTGACAGATCCGAAGTAATCCAAAAGCCATAGAAAAATGGCTAATGGATGATCAGAGGTTGTTAGAAACAAGATAAAACATAAAGGAAAATTCAGTAGCAGTCAAATCTGATTATCAAAGCAAAAAATATTGTTCAGAATATTGCCCAAAGTATAAGGTATGATAAATAAGGGATCACTCAGTAAAACCAACAATGGTTTTACTAAGTGATTCTCCTACACTTATTGTTTGTTTGTTGGAAGGGGATGGTAAAAATAAAATAGAATACAGGCTGAAAAAGTTGGTCGCTGCTGATGCCATTTATGTATATTTACAATTAGTGTTTCTTATATAGAGTTTCTAGAAAATTCCCCAAACTCTATATTAGAAACGCCGCTGTTTTTAATGGCGATAATTTCTTTTGTTATTTTCTTACTGAAAAAAAAAAAAACTTCATTCATTTATCCCAGGAAAATTTATTCATTTGTACTACTATATAAAAAAGTCTTACCCCAGACATTTCTGTATAATTTTTTTATGATAGCGCAGTAAAAGAAAGTGTGACTGGTAGTTTCCTCCCGGTCACTGCATCAGACACAACTCGGTGTCTCTTCTAAGCCCGCTGCGAAAAGTTTATTGCCGACCCAGAGGGCAATATTTTTGTCTCTAATCATATTTACATTTCTAAGAACAGTTTTTTCTTTTATCAATTTCTCATCGTTCATTATTTATGATATCTACTAGCATTTTACTTGTGTTGGATCTGGTGCTACCAGATCAGACTGTCTGAAAATACTGGCTTTCTGACCTAAAATGCACCAAACATTGATGTTATTGTTTTTTCCCTTTCCCTTTGTAAAACTCAATCATGTTCTGCAAAAACAAAAACAATTTTCCTCTACAGCAAAATCAAACACCATAAATAAATATTTGAAGATATAAAGAACTTGAAGCATGAAAATTTTACCAAATTTTTTTAAGATATAAAGAACTTGAAGCATAAAACTTTTACCAAAATGGCGGGATTTGGCATTAAATAACCCGAAAAGGGTTGATATGCCATAAAACAAAACAACCAACCAAACCTGTGTTGAAATGTATATTGTTTATTGCTATAAATAGTTTTCCTAGTTTATCATTAGCTCAGGGATGTGAGTAGCCAATGGCAAAAAAAGCTGAAATCGAGATAAATTTCCCAATCTGGGGAGGAGGGGGGGGGGGCACGGCTCCCTGCGCGTGTAGAGACAGGGCAGCAGAAAAACAGCAACTTTTTCCCTAAACAACTCAAATCATTTTCAACTAAGAAAGTTAAAACTAAAAGAAAGACATCGAGTGCACATGTGTGGGGGGGGGGGGGGAGGGGTATTCTTTGATGAAGCAAAAGTCATCTTACTCCCCTACCCCGTCATGAATTACTTGAAGTCTTAACCTTCATGGCAAAATTAACATTTTCAGTTTTCACAGAGAACTGTCATAAGAGGAAAAAATCAGCTTTTTCTTATAAAAAAAAAAGCGGATTGCAATCAAAAAGCTAAGAATTCACATCCATAAGAGGCTGTAGTAATTTAAGCGGAATTCCGCTTTTTCTGGATTTAAAAAACCGGAGAACTCACATCCTTGTTAGCTAAATATTTCCCGATTCCGTAAGGTGTTTTATACGTTGTCCTTCCATTAACGTGTCTGTCTTTATTTGGTCACGCATAATCTTTTTCATCTGCTTGAATGTTCCTTGGCACCATGACACTCAAACACTATCCAGTTTTAACGTCTATATTCCCTTCAACAAGAGGTTCAATGCTGCCTGGCTGTTCTTATGTTAAGTCTTCAGTGATCACAATTGTGGGGATTGTCTGTTTACGGTCTTGCGTGGTGGTTTCTTTCCATGTCTTCTTAGGGCGCCCGGCTTTCTTTTTGCTGTTCAGTCTTAGGTCTCTGCAATTGCTGATATACCCTTTGCTTCTTTCAACATGCACGAACCAGCAAAGACAGTTTGCCCTTATTAGGACACCAAGTTTTTGGATGGCCAATTTCTCAAGTAGAGTGTCTGACCTAATGTTCTGGATCTGGTCTGGCTTTACGTTGCATATCCACGTAATCATTACCCTGTCATTTCTCTGGAGACACAATATGAAAATGTTCTATTCCTCCTATCTGTTCACATTTACCTGAATCAAATACAATTATATACAAATCCGTACTAATAAAGTTAAAAAATGTCTCGTTACCCCATTTGGTGTGGTGCTGTGGGTTTTTCATGCAGGCTAAGTTCTTTGAAAGTAAATTCGTTCGGTGCCCTGATGTATCGGCTTGATATGGTGTGTCAATAATCTTTTTGCTGTGTTCTTGGCTGAATTGTTTGAATTCTGGGAGTGTGCTGTCCTTCTTGACGGAAAATTCCAGGAGCAATTTCTTTGATGTAACCTCTATCATGATGTTGGGTGTTGTGCTTAACATCATCGGTCGGCTGTTTATATGTAGTTTCCTGTTTCTTCGTATTCCTTTATCCGCAAATGTTGCCTTCGTTTCGTGTTAACAGTTTCTCTGTAGTTTTCTTTTGTTCCCTTTGTCATCGTCTCTTTGCAGATGTTTCCTTTAATTGTTTCTTTTGATTGTTGTTCTGTTGTTACTTTTGTCGTTGTCTATCCGCAGATGTTTCCTTTGTTGTCTCTTTTTTTTTTCTGCTCTTTTTTTCTGCTTTTTTTTTTTTTTTTTTTTTTTTTTAAAAACATGTCTGTTGTCGCTGTTATGTATTGTCGTTTTTTTACTTGTTAATGTACTGCATCACTTCCATTTGTTCTGCAAAGTTTCTTTGAGTCGGTTTGTAAATGTATTGCCGGATGTACTGTCTTTACAACTGTTCTCAATAAAGTGTCTGTTTAGTTGTGTTGGTCTCTTTGTATAGTCGGCATATTACATATATCTCTCTTGTCAGTTTGTGATACTGTTCATTTGTGTGCTACTTCTAGTTCTATTTTGTATGTTATGTTCATTGTGAATAAATTTACTTGCGATTCGGTTAATTCTATAATTTGTGGTGTGTGTACCAGTAGTAGTGGTGGTGATTCTTCTGCTGTGAATAATATGTCCATGAGTAGTGTTCTACTGGATATTACATTTATTCCTGTTTGTAACTGTTTACGGTCTTTCCCTTGTGGTTTCCAAGTTAACGATGCAGTAGATGCTATATTTTACCTTACTGTTAAAGGAATGTCTGAACTTTCTGCTTTTGTAGGTTTTTTTTATGAACTAAATAGGTCACCGCTAATCACAGCCCAAAAGCCATTCAAAAAAAAAAAAAAAAAAAAGAAAAAAATAGACAGAAGGAAATGAAAATAATTTTAGGAAAAATGATGCATGCGTAAACGAACATTACATCCTGGACATTTATTGATGAACTGTTGGAATTTGCAAGTGAACTTTTTCTCTCTTCTCTTCGGGGGTTGTCCTGAAATGATTTTGTTTGCTCTTTTTCAGCAGAAATGAATGAAATGCTGCAAGAGACAGCATTTCCCGCATAGGGATAGGTAAATATGTACGAGTCAGCATATTTAGTGGGTTGCATAGTCGCAATGCATACGAATAATAGACTTGCTGCGAGTGAGAAATATTTAACTAAGAGAAAAGAGGCCACACAAAAAATTTGGACTATGTCTGATTTGAGTTCTCATTGAGTAAAAGTTAGTGTTTCTTTAATTTAAACGGGAGTTCATGCTGAGCAATGAACCCCAAAAAAAGTAATGGTTCTACAGATACGAGGTTCCCTGCTGTGGTTATGACCCACTTGAGTTTTGCCCAAAATAATACCGGTTAGATACAGGACCCCTTAGGCATTAGGTTTTTGATATTCATTAATGTGGTCTACTCTAAATGACACCAGTATCTATATACAGGGTGTTTCAAAAGTCTTGGGAACATAACGATTTTTAATAACTCAAAAACTATTAGGAGTTGAAAAATGAAATTGGTACCGTTGGAAAGGTTAACGTTTCAAGTTTTGTGGGGAATCTTCAAAGTTACTCAATATGAGCACCATTCGTCACACGGCAGACATCTAGTCGATAGTCCATTTCCTGCCAAACGCGTTCCAGCATCTTGACGTCAATGGTTCCCACAACTGCCGTTACTCGAGCCTTTAGTTCGTCAATATCTCTTGGAAGGGGCGGCACATAGACTTGTTGCTTGACAAAGCCCCAAAGGAAAAAGTCACACGGGGTAAGATCTGGAGACCTAGGTCAGGGCATGAGAACGTCATCACCTCGCCCAGATCTCCCAATCCATCTACCAGGCAGCCTTGTGTTAAGAAACTGCCTTACTCTAAGACTCCAGTGTGGTGGTGCACCATCTTGTTGAAAAATGAAGTCATCAGATTCTGCTTGTTCCAACTGAGCCATTAACCAGTCTTCCAGCATGTTGAGATAGGATTCACCAGTGATAGTTGCCTGTTCAAAGAAGAACGGTCCATAGACACCTTTCTTGGAAATTGCACAAAACACGTTCACTTTTGGTGAATCTCGCTCGTGCTCAAGAAGTTCATGAGGATTCTCAGTACCCCATATGCGAGTGTTATGCTTGTTAACTTTGCCATTCAGATGGAAGGTCGCCTCATCGCTAAAAACAAGCCGGTCATCAAAGCCATTATCTTCCAACTTCTCTTGCATTGCAATGCAAAAGTCACGGTGAAGTGGCTTATCAGTGTCCTTCAACTTTTGGACCAACTTGAGCTTGTAAGGTACCATTTGCAGTCGTTTCCTTAAGACACGCCAGACAGTTGCTGGAGCAAGCTGAAGTTCCCTACTGGCTCTTCTCACTGATTTACGGGGGCTCCGCTGAAAGGCTGTCCGAACTTGCTCAACTGCATCTTCTGAAGTTGAAGGGCGACCTGTTCGCTTACTTGGGCACAAACACCCATCTTTCACAAATTTAGCATGCCATCTGACAATGGATTTCCTTTCAGGGGCTTCTTTTTTAAATTTCCTGCGAAATGCACGCTGAACACATGTCCACGATTCAGTCTTTGCAAATTGGAGGACGCAAAATGCCTTGTCTTGTTTAGAGAACGCCATTACTGCACCTGGAAAGATAACACGAAAATCATTAGTATGACCAAAAACTTGATTAAGCAAGCTTTAAAATGGCACCAGTTTCATTTTTCTACCTGGAATAGTTCATGAGATATACGCATTTGTAATGTTCCCAAGACTTTTGAAACACCCTGTATATTCCAGATGGGCAGAGGAGGAAGGGGGGGGGGTCAGTTTGGTTTTCTGAATCAGTTGGTTTTTGGCGGCCCTCTGAAACAGATAGTGTTTGAGTTTAGTTGGACTTGTATTTTGATTTGGTTGGGTTAAGAATCCTCATTTGCAAATCTATTGTTAAGTAGAAGAAAACGAGCATCTTTGTAACCTCCAAAAGATAAAACTTAGTTACTTGTTTTAAACTGGGGTTGTAAATTTATCAATGACTACTTTTATAAACCAGATAGAAAGGAATTGATGGTTGAAAAGACATTTCCAGATATTCCATAGCTAGCTAGCCAGCTAGCTTGTGAAGCAAACCTTTGTACCAAACCCTATCAAAGGCCTTTGATATGTCAAGTGCCATTGCTCTAAAAACAAAGCCTCCGTCAATAGAGTCACTGATCCTGTGTTATATTACAGTCAGCACATCAGCTGCTGATCTTGCAGGACAAAATCCATATTGTTTTTCACAGAGTAGATTGTTTTTGCTGAGGTGGTTCATCACAGATTCGAACAACTTACTCATGACGCACAAGGAACCGATTGGTCTGTACTGAGATGCAGAAGACCTATCTTCAATATTTTTAAATACTGGGCAAAATGACAAAGTTTTCCAAGTTAATGGAAAGCATTTTTGTTTACTATTCTTCTAGAGTTTTCGTCTAGATGATTTGCTGATTCATACCAATCTGCGTATAATAAACTCATCCCTAACAAGATGTCCAATCCATTGTATATTGTAGGTTTTGTTAATGTACAATTCTTAATGGCTACTCCACCTCTGGTGTATGCATTGCGTAATGGTTTTTAACTGTAAACTCTTGTCTATCCATTTGAAGTTATACATATCTCCTCGTCTTATTTTTGTTGTTGTTTGTAGTTTTCCCCAATTGTGTATTTGTTTTGCATCTAAGCTTATTGATCCTCTTGTTCCTATTTCTTGGTTAAAACGTCTTTGATTATTCCTGCTGGACTCCAGTAAAGGTATGTGTAAGTTCGTAATTTTTCTTTATTGTGTGTTACTGGCTCTATTTCCAGCCAATTACTGTTTAGACAATAAATTTCCAACCATCATCATATTCGGTTTAATGTCCATTTTACATGCTGGCATGCGTTGGACGGCTTTAAGAAATTGACTTACACCCTAACCTATCTCTGCCAAGGTCTTTATTTATCCCTCATTCTCAAGTCCATCTTATCACTTTTTGCCATGATTTCCTTGGACGGCTCTATAAACTAAACATGCTACTTCATCCAAGAACTCTCATCCATCTTTCAATGTGGCAATACCATCAAAGTCTTCAGTGGTGCCCAAATTTAATCTACCCCTGAGGTCATCAGAACCATACCTGCCTTCAAGATTCAAATTACACATCGAACATATCATTTCTTTCCATGAAACGCATGTCCTCAACCCTTACTGGCAAGGTTTCACTTCCAAATCCAACATAGTTTCCACAGTCTTCATACAAATAAAAATAAGTGTATGGTGATCACATGTAATTTTCAGTTTCTTTTTTTATTATTATTATTTATTAAAGTTATGTATAAATAAACAAAACACACAAGATCTGATAGTTTTATTAATACACAGATATGAACAATTGTGAGCTGTTATCTTTTTTTTTTTTTTAACTTAGTTCACCCCCAAACAAGGCAAATTGTCACTGTAGACGTAAGGGGCTACTGAGAATTAGGGTGGACATTTTGGGGAAATTGGGAGCTGTGCTATTACATCTAATATCTGTATGTTAGAGATGGGCGGTTTTACCGAAAAACCGCGGTTTTTCGGTTTCGTCTCCATACCGAATACCGAATCGGTTTTTTTTTTTTAAACCGTAACCGTTCGGTATTGTGTTTTTACTACAGTAAGCCACCATATACAAGGAAACACGGTTGAAAAGATTTTCCGATTTTAATAAAATTGAATATTACCAAAAAATGTTATATTAGTAAGAGGACAGATTGAACAAATATATTACTGCAATTACTGCTATAAACACGAGGCTATTTTTGTTTATTTTCATTCTAGAACGAATTTTAAACATTTTAAAATATGAATATAGAAAATGTTGTTACATTTTTCGTACCCAACTAGTAAATAAATTAATCTTTTATCTTTTTTTATGCATTAAAATTATAATTGTACGTTGTTTTGTCTTTCGGTAATAGTAATTTTAAATTATCTTATCCTAAAAAATATTGTCCTTTTTTTGAGCGAAAGTCAACAATGGCTACTAGTATTGCTGATATAACAATCAATCAGCAGCAGCGTCTTGTAAAAAAAGATAAAAATACTTTTTAAAAAAGTTAATCCTATTTGGTTCTTTTATAAAAAATACTTTAAAAAATACTGGTTTTCACTCAACTTTCGAACTTCTAGTAGTAATGAATTTCTAGTCGCCAATTTAAAAAAAAAAAAATTAAGATTCTACTTTTTTAGGCGATTACGTCTTAAAGTCTTGGCGAAAAAAAGAAAAAACAAAACAACAAAAACTAGTTTAGAATTTAGAGTGGGGGATCAGTTTCGCATATAAATTTAATGTAAAATGATCTCCGATTTCCCGGCCATTCTTGCCTTTTAGTGAAATTTATAAAATAAATAATTACTCTACCATTAACTCTAGGTACGATTAACAAGCCCACCTCCTAAAAATGCCATCTTGAACGTATCGTACCATTAACCTTAAATATGAGTGGCAAGCCACTCCTAAAAAACTCCCTTAACTCTAACACTAAGTCCGAATGGCAACCTCCATCCAAAACAAAACCCCTTCCTTAACCTTATCACTAACCCTAAGTCCGAGTAGGAAGCCCTAATCCTACAAAAAAGCCCATTAAAACCACACATAATCGTCTAAAAAAAAAAAAAAAAGCAGACGCCCATAAAAAAAAACGCACAGGATTTATTTGCCATAGAAAAAAATTGATTAATGCCCTAAAACGCTAGAATGGCCCGGAAATGGTGAATTATTCTGCATTAAATATATGTGAAACTAATCCCCCACTCGAAATTCTAAATGAATTGTTTTTTTTTCTTTCTGCTAAGTTTTCAGGGTGTTCACACTTAATTGCCCTTAGCCCTACCACTAACCTGAAGTTCAAGTGGTAAGCCCCCCTCCTCCCACAAAAACCCTTATAATCGTCTAAAAAAAAAGAAAAAAAACAAAAAACAAGAAAAACGCACAGGATTTATCTCCCATAGAAAAAATAATTAACTGTCCTAAAACGCTAGAATGGCCTTGAAATGGGGGATTATTTTATGTGAAACTGATCCCCACTTTAAATTCTAAAATAATTGTTTTTGTTTCTTTCTTTCTGCCAAGTTTTTCAGGGTGTTAACATGTAATTACCTAAATAAAAAAAGTAGAATCTCATATTTTGGGGAGGTAAGGGGGTGAGTTAGCAGAAGGTGTAAATCTACAATAATGCTAAAGAAATCTTGCAATATATTCATTTTTAAACAGTCCTAGTATTAGATTTTAGTTTCTTGTACATAAAATGTATTACAATTCAACTTTGAGTTTTCTAACTTCTTTCTTTTAATGGATTCATGGTATTTTTAAGGTATTGCAGCATATTTATGTGCACTTAGTGCAGATTACTTGGAAACCATTAATTTCTGGAGATTTTCAGTGGCATATTCTGATTCTTTGTACAAAAATACACTTATATAGTAAATTTCATTGCTTAATCTTGTGTTTTAACAAAGATATAACATTTTTACTGAAAAATTAGTGTAAAAAATGTGACGAAACGCATATGGTATTAAAGAGGGGAAAATATCCAATTGTGCGAGGCACAAAAATAGTCATAACTTCCTTATTTTTAGTCAGATTTAAAAAATTAAAAAAGATTCTTTCTTAGATCATCAAGCTCTTTCTATATATGCCATTATTGAGATATTTTAAGCAATTTAAATTTTTTCATGTGTATTGCTACTTGTAGGAAGAAATCTTTGTTTACAATTTGTTTATTAACATTTTGAATTTTCAAATGAAAAAAAGAGAAATACGACAGACAACATGACATCGTATTTTTAGCATAAACTATTTTCAAATGAAAAAGAAAAAATCAAACGCGTTCCGTATGATGTCGAAAATCTATTTGATTCAACTCAAAATTGTAAAATAATTATTTGTTTGTTTCAGAGTTATCTAAAAAAATAAGTTATTAAAATGAAATTTTTAAAAAATACTTGTAAAAGTAAATAAACGAAAAGTAGTGAGTAAGTATAAACATTTAAAAAGAAAAAAAGTAGTTTCCAATGCTAGTGTCACTTTATTCGGATTTTAAAAATTATTTTAAACATTAGGCATTTCATTGTTTACTTTTGAAAAGCCACTTCATACATAAATTGTAATTTCTAGAGAACTATCTCTCAACTATACCGTTTTCTCTCCCAAAAATGGGTTATTCAAAAAGTAGACTATGCAACGATTTATATTTTACTAAATTGTTAATATGGTATTTATTTAGAGTTGACAATTTATTCGAAAGTTTAATTATTAAACTTTAATCCAAGTCATGAATTCTATGAGTAAAATTACCTTAAAGCTTAAAAAATGACTTTAGGTGAATTAATAATCTCTACTTTTTTTTAACCATCCTTCCTTTTCCCTTGGCGCGGTTTTCGGGTGTACTACTAGTCTTTTACGCATGTCTATAAAGTTTTATTACCCTGTCTTAAAAACAAATATTAACCCCAACACGCACCAGTTGACAGAACTTCGAGCACACAAAATGACAGACATCCCAACAGTCAACACCGGCTATTCGAGAAGTATATCGTGTGTTTATTTTACGCGACAAGACACGTCTTGCAAACATTTTCACCTATTAAAAAATTAAAATTTTTATCTGTCAAATAATTTTGACAATATTTCATTTTCATCATCATTTTTGCTTAATTTTATTTGTAAAATTATTTTGTTTGTTTAAATAAATTTTCGTTTTTTAATTTCTTGCATTTCTGAGTTATATTTTAGCTTCTGATGGGTTAAAGAATTAGATAGAATGTATATTCAAACTCAGTTTTATTCTTCAGAAATCTTTCATGAATCTTTGGTCACTGTTTTAACGAGTTAACTGTTAAAAAGGTATCAGAACTTTGATTACAACAGTCAACACCTTAAAACTTATATGATTCATATCATGGAGAATGATTCAGTCACAAAATTATCGAAACAGTGGCATAATTCAACTAAACGTTGAATAATAACTAATCATCACACAAGAGAATGAATAGCTTCCATAGTAAAAAAATTTTTTTCAAAAAAAACGAAAAACCGAACCGTAAACCGAGGTTTTAAGGGAAAAAAACCGAAACCGATACCGAAACCAAAATTTCAAAACCGCCCAACTCTACTGTACGTATAGTGTTTTTTACCCGGTATGCTATGCCATGTTTTAATGCCGATTCTAGTTGGATCGACCGTATCCATCTAATTCAGTGATAAGCTATCATGCAGTCTCTTGATTGTATCTAAAAAGATACGCATAATGGTCGAATTTTGTCTGATTTCTCTTTTTCCATACGTCTTTAGGTTTCTCAAATTTGATCATTCATTGATTTAATGCAGTCTTTAAATTTTTGTTCAAAAACATACGTTTTCATGTAATTTCTTGTTACGGGTGAGCCGTTGTTTCTTTCTCCTTCTTTCTGCCGTTCCCATCTCCTCCGTTGTCAATTTCTTGTATTTCACTATTACTCGTGGTATTGATTTCAATAGCTGTACTATTTGTGTTAGTAGTATTACTACTGACAGTAGTAGTACTTGGTTCCATTTTACAGAAATAATTGTTGAGGCCAAGCTTTTCGTTTTGTATATTTAGCGCCATCTGCTAGTGTTCCAATTAATCCTTCGTTTTTGGCCTCTCGTATGAATTTGTTGTCAGCTTTTGTGCTGGAAATATTTTCATAATCGAGATCATGTCATGCTGCTATTTCATCTTACTGATTGGTTCCTGGTAAATCTCTCGTTGCTTATATAGATGAGGGCACATATGAAAATAAATTAACCAGAATACTATTTGACATACTTATGTATCAGACAAAAATAGGTATATACACCAAAAATCATTGAGTAGAATTTTAATTAAAAATAAAAATCAGTCATATCGCATTTTATGGATCCACCATTGATTTGATCGAAAAAAACACGTAGATCAGGGGGACGTAACTCAGTGTCATATTAACAAGTAATAAATCAATGGCCATCGGCAAAATACGATAAACTAATTTTAATTTTTTTTTAAAATTTTACTCAATAATTTTTCATAATTTTTGGTGAGGATACTTATTTCTGCCTGATATGTAAGTATAAACAATAGTTTTTATTTGGAAATGCGTTTTTCATATGTGCCCTTATTTATATAAGCACCAATCTTTCTTTTTGTCGAGGTCTGTTCCTGGCTCGAGAAAATTGTATCCGGGTAGTGTTAAATCTCATGGCTTGTCTTTTTTTTCCAGTTTCGTTTTTGGTGGTGGCATCTTATATTTGTTCATCAATGTTGTAGTGTATTAGAAAAAACGGCCAAATCAAAAAGCACCACTTTAACCACTGAATCCGCCTGCTGCTGAGTCACACCCACATACTTATAAAATTAATACAATAAGTGTGTCGGCGTGATTGTCAGCAGCAGGCACATTCAACAGGTAAAGATGAAGTCAGATAAAAACAATATAAATTTTGGGGTATTTTTTACAATAATCCGCAGAGTCGCGGACGGGGTCCAAAAAACGAACGAGAACGGGGTAAAAAAATAAATATACCAGTGAAGGTGACCTACGTCGAGAATAGATATTTTCCTACTTACCTATGACATTTGTTTGTATTTTTACGTAGTATAAATGGGTTTTTATTAGATGTAAAAAAAAATTTCTTGCTTTTTTCGGACACGGATTTTTACTAAAAAAAATGGCGCTGATGAGCCAATTTTTCAGCCTCGCTTACGACCCCCTCCCCACCCCACTATGTTCGTGTGACAAAAATATTGATTTCTAATAAATAGCAGTTGGAACGGCTTAAAAATACAAACAAATGTCACAGATAAGTTGGAAAATAACTTTTATCGGCTACAGTTACTTTTATTTGTTGTATATTTGTTTTTTGAGCGTTTTCACTGCGGATTATTGTAAAAGATACCCAAATTTTGCAATACCAAAACTTTTTTTCCATTTTGATAAGAACCATAAATTTGAGATTTCTAAACAGGGGCAGATAAATCTACAATAAAGTTTATCTTTACATAATATAAAGGGAGATAATTCGCTATTGCAAAGAAAACGTGTGAAAGTTATTTTGTTCTGAAATATATCATTCTATGATTTAATACTTTATATAGTAACATAAACAATCAATTTAGCAAAAACGGTAGTTTAGGCATGAATTCTGAAACTGAATCAAATCAAGACAGCAAACATTTGTACATATCAAGGTCAAACAAATGATGACAAAATTCTGAGTCATCGTTCGTCTGACACACACAATATATGTGTTAGATTAGTGATTCTCAAACATTTTTTTTACTCATCGACCTCATATTATTTTTTGACGTACCCTCATAGCTTATTGTATTTTTCATTAATTAAAATAAATCAAGGAATTATATCAATGCTTTATTTTAAAGGAACACAACGGACCCATAGTAATGTTACATGGACCTTGGGGGTCCATGTGGACCTCCGTTGGGAAATGGTGTTAGATGAATAGTGTTTTGTTGCTATCATAAAGTAGATCTGTTTAATGTTATATTTTTAAGACTTTAAAAATATACTTTTTTTTACTAAAAAGAAAAAATGTATTTGTGGGGTGTCTTTGGTTCCCGATTTGGGGTCTGGTATTTTAGACGACGGTCGCGTCTTTAGGGATTACCAAGCACCACACTAAACAATTAATTTTGTGTAGGTAAATTGAGACTGATTCGATAACAACATATATGATTGGCAAGGATCACCAGTTAGCAAGTGCTAACTTTTAACAATATAATATTGTTAATAAAAAATAAGAGAAACTGTCAAAAAAAATAAAATTTTTATATAGAAACAATTTTACAAAAATGTAAAATATAACAATAAAGTTTGTGAAGGATAGAAAATGTTTGAAACGACACGAGCGTTAAATTTGTCTTTAAAGTTTAGTATGCGTGTGTGCGTGTGTGTGTGTTTACTTGGTTTAAGCTGTTATTGTGGGGAAGATAGCAGGCGTACTTAAAAGTGGATGCTGGGGGTTCGCACTTCAAGTTGGGTGTTTTTTTTTGTTGTTGTTGCTGTCTTCATTGAGAGCGAGGCGAGGTATTCCGTTGTCGCCAGAAAAACTGATCTTTTTCCGATAATTCCTTGGTTTTATAAAAGTTTATTTCTCACCCACTTGTTCAAAACATGTGTGAACACTTTTCTTTAGTTCACACTTTGGCCACATCTGTTATAACTTTTTTTTACGAGCCTGACCGCAAGGTGATTCCCTCTTCAAGAAGAAAGAAAAAATGAAAAGAAGAGGAGAGAGTAAGTCGAACAAACCTAGAAAGAAACGGGGTAACTAAACAGGCTAGCACTTTCCTTCAATGCCCGTTCGTCTCATCGATCTATTGATCTGCCACAATAGTCCCCCACCAGTAAGCGGAGCTAAACAGATAGGCTAGGCAGTACCCTATTTTTTTTTTTTTGTAATTTCCTTACTTTTGTTTTCTCATTATTCTTATACCTATATCTATTCCTCTGTCTTATTTTAAGTAGTCATACTTTTAAATAGTTATTAAAAATAAAAAAATTGGTTATTTTTCTTCCATGTAACTTTTTTTCCAGATCTAGACTCATGTTTTACTTGTAATATTTCTATCGACTTTGTCAGCGGTATTTGTTTTCATATTTTCCTTGTTAATTGTGCACGCATCTGTCTGTGCTTTCTTAGTAGTTCTAGTTTTGTCGTTATTGTTAGTAGGTTCTATATAAGGTTTTAACCTATCTATTGATACATGAGTATGAGTACCATTGCTCATATCGATCTGAAAATGTTTAGCTGATCGAGTCAGAACTTTATAAGGACCTGAATAAGGCGCTTCTAATGGTTTTCTCACTCAATCGACTCTAAGCCATACTTTCTCACAGGAAAGTAGAGTTTTTGGTATGAAGAGTTTCGTATTTGCATGGTGATGTCCTTTATCGCAACTGAGTGCATCAAATTGGGACATAGAATCACACAAATCACGTATGTATTTGTGATTTACTGGTGTTTCTTTTTCTACGCTCGGTCTGTGCACCAATTGCTGAGGGATCAATATTGGTGCTCCAGTAACACAGGTAAAAGGGTAAAAGCCTGATTCATTAGGGGTACTGCGTAAACCAAGTAGAATTATAGGTATCGCTTTCATCCATGATTCTTTTCGAGCCATTATCGCTGCTTTTAGCGTACGATGTGCTCTTTCTATCAATCCGTTGCTTTGAGGATGATATGCAGTCGTTCTTAATCGGTAAAAACCTATCACCTTGGCTAATTCCTGGAACAATTCACTCTCAAATTGACTGCCTCAATCCGTTACAACATGCAGTGGAACTCCAAATCTAGATATCTATGCATTAATAAATGCTTCTGCTACCGACTGTGCAGTTATTTCAGTCATAGGCTGTACTTCAATCCAGCGAGTTGCACGATCGATACAGGTCAGTAGATATCTATATGGACTTAGATACGGGTCCGGTTCATTGCGCATTAAGAGTAATGGGCCGACAATGTCAATATGCACTGTTTGGAAACATGCAGATGGCAATTCAAAATTCTGGACAGCAGATTTAGTGTGTCTGTGAACTTTAGCTTGTTGACATACAACACATTCTGCACAGAATTGCTTAATAGTTTTATCTAAATTCGGCCAAAAATATCTGGACTTAACCAGTTTTATAGACGCTCCCGTTCCGGGATGCGCTAAGCAGTGTAGGTTATCAAAAATGGATCTACGAAGATTTTTCGGGATAAACGGTCTGGGGTACATAGTTGAAGTATCACATAGGACTGAGCCTACTTCATTTGATACAAAATATTCTTTTAAGTCTGGGTATGATTTTATTTCATCATCTCCCATTTGTGTCTGAGCTATTTCTGTCAAATCACAGGCATCTACTTGCACAGCTAATGCAGGTCGAGACATACAGTCCACAACTATATTTGGATCACCTTTAATATATGCCATATCAGCAATATATTCAGCAAGTACTGACAAGTGTTGTTGCTGTCGATCTGATTTTGCTGGTGTCTGACTATAAAAGGCTCCACATAACGGCTTATGATCAGTGAACAATGTTACATGACGACCTTCTATGAGGTGACGGAAATGTATCACTGCAAAATAAGCTGCCAGTAGCTCTCTGTCAAATGTTGAATATTTGGCTTGAGCTTGAGAAAATTTCTTAGAAAAGAATCCTATGGGTACAGGTTTCTTATCTATTAGTTGGTGTAATGCAGCGCCAGCTGCATATTGACTACTATCCGTCACTAGGTTGTACTCGGTGACTGAAGACTGTGGATGGGCTAATGCTGTAATTTCTGACAATTTACTAATTATAGTTTTGAAAGCGTCAGTTTCTTTCTCATTCAGTCCGAGCTTTGACTTAGGGTCTAACCTCATTCGTTTGAACAGTGGTAACACTATAGATGCATAATTAGGGATTAATTTGCGGTAAAAACCTGTCATCCCTAAAAACCTACGTAAGCTTTTCGAATCCTTGGGTACTGGGAAGGCCTCCAGTTCTTTAATTTTCTTTGCAGTAGGTAACAAGCCTTCTTTGCTTACGTGAAAACCTAGGAAATCTAAATCTGCTACATTGAATACACTCTTAAATACTTTATCTAAGTCTTCCTTGTGTTGTTGTTCACTACCACTAAAAATCAATATATCGTCCAGATAGATGAACACACATTTTAACTAAAAAAATATTTTGTCATAATATCGCTGGAATGTAGCAGCAGCATTTTTCAAACCAAATGGCATGTAATTAAATTCAAACAAGCCAAAAGGATTAGCGACGGCTGTCTTAGGCACGTCGTCTGGGTGTACCTTTATTTGATGATATGCAGAAGTCAAATCTACCTTCGAAAAATAGCATTTATTAGCTAGCTGTGAACTGAATGAGTTTATGTTGGGTATCGGATAGCGGTCTGTCTTGGTAATACTATTCAGCGCACGGAAATCACCGCACGCTCGATATGTATCATCCGATTTCTTTACTAAATGTAGCGGGGATGCCCACTCGCTACTTGAAGGCTGGATTACTCCTGTATTTAGCAGTTTCTTAGATTCTGCTTGAGCTGCATCAAACTTAAGACCGGAAAGTTGCCTAGCTCTAGCAAAGACTGGTGCATGACTTTCCGTGTCAATTCTGTGATAAACTCCACCGTAGCTTTTACTTGTATCGCTCTCAGGGGAGATCACACTATCATACTTATTTATTATATCGCGCACATTTCCAGTTAGGTCTACTTTATAAATTACTATGTTAATAGTTTTGGTTACTGCCTTTACTTTTACCTCTCGTTCGGTTATTTCGTCCCGGAGGCATCTATTTTTGCAATCTACAATAATACTAAATTTGTTTAAGAAGTCAAATCCTAATAATGGGTTGGTGACATCAGCGATCACAAAAGTCCATTGGAAAGATCTTCTTAAACATGGTATCCTCACTTCTAAATTTGTTTGCCCATAACAATGTATTTTCTCTCCATTAGCTGTAGAGATATGTACAGAGGTTGGTTCCAAGGTAACACCATTTACTGCAGAACACGGTAAAATAGAAATACTGGTCTCTGTATCTATAATAAGATTTATTTTAGTGGCTCCTATTTTTGCAGTAACTTCTAATAAAGGCGAACCTGAGAGAGCAAGTGCAGTCTGCCTTTCTAGTTTTCTGAATCGAGAGTTAGGCAATATTTGTAAATTACCTTTTTTCTTCGGCCATCTACACCATGGTTTACACGTCGTAGCGTGCTCTGCAAAATAGAGATGCGCTCTACAGACCTTTGGTTTTTGTTTTTTACTATAAGGAGGTAAACTCATGGGAGTAGCCTGTCCAAGTTTGGTTGTCAGTCATTTGAAATGCTGATGCATTCTCTATTAATGGCATCAGGTTGTCGGACAATCAGCCTAACTCGACAAACGGCATTTCAGTGTGAGCTGCTATTACTGGTGCTATCTGATGAAGAAGAGCCCGAATAAATTTATGTCTGACTATTTCTTCGCTGGCTCCTATCCTACTTACTATCGTCAACATCTCCTGGAGGTATAACGAAGGGCGACCAGCTAGTGTGGTGGTCCTCATTAATTTCTCCAGGAGCTTAGGTCTGGTTTTCTCATACGCAGACAATATTGACTCCTTTAATCTACAATAGTCGCGTGAATCTAAGACTGATATTGGTATGTTAGTTTCCACATCAGGCGGGAGTGCGCTAATGACAATATAAAATTTTGTGTCATCCGCTGTTACATGCCTGAGGTGAAATTGCGCTTCGAGTACAGCGAACCACCCTCCAACACTAGTTTCCATAAACTGTGGTGGTTTGACACTAACGTGTTGCGCTTCCATATTTTTCTAAAGAAAAAAAAAATTTTTTTTTTACACCCTACAGAATTAAAGTATGCGAGAAAAGGAAAGGTAAATAGTCAGGAAATATAGACAAGAAAAGAAGTGGGGACTCACTGTCAGATGCTTTATTCTCTCCTTCTTTGGTTTTTTTTTTTTGCTTGTTTTATGAAAGTTCTTGCTTGTCGAAAGATCTTTTTTTCTTTTTTTTTTGTTCACAAATGTTCTCGCTTAGCCTCGAAAGATTTTTTGTAGAATCACACGCAAATGTTCTTTTTGTTTGTGTGTTTGATTGTTTATTTTTATTTATTTTTGCACACACACGCCTTTATATATATATTTATATATATATGTATTTTAAACTGCGTCTGTTTCCTTAAATTCTTCTCCGAATTATTATTATTTTTTTTATTTTTATTTTTTTTACTTTACATGTTTTGCATTTGATCAGAAGGTTGTTTGCATGATCGACGTCGGAGCTCACTAATTGTGAGGTGTGTTTGGTTCCTGGTTTGGGGTCTGATATTTTAGATGACGGTCACGTCTTTAGGGATTACCAAGCACCACACTAAACAATTAATTTTGTGTAGGTAAATTGAGACCGATTCGATAACAACATATATGATTGGTAAGGATCACCAGTTAGCGAGTGCTAACTTTTAACAATATAATTTTGTTAATAAAAAATAAGAGAAACTATAAAAAAAAAAAAAAAAACTTTTATATAGAAACAATTTTACAAAAATGTAAAATATAACAATAAAGTTTGTGAAGGATAGAAAATGTTTGAAACGACACGAGCGTTAAATTTGTCTTTAAAGTTTAGTATGCGTGTGTGCGTGTGTGTTTACTTGGTTTAAGCTGTTATTGTGGGAAGACGGCAGGCGTGCTTAAAAGTGGATGCTGGGGGTTCGCACTTCAAGTTGGGTGTTTTTTTTTGCTGTTGTTGTCGCTGTCTTTATTGAGAGCAAGGCGAGTTATTCTGTTGTCGCCAGGAAAACTGGTTTTATAAAAGTTTATTTCGCACCCACTTGTTCAAAACATGTGTGAACACTTTTCTTTAGTTCACACTTTGGCCACATCTGTAAGTACTTATTTTACGAGCCTGACCGCAAGGTGATTCCCTCTTCAAGAAGAAAGAAATGAAAAGAAGAGGAAGTAGAGGAAAGAGTAAATCGAACTAACCTAGAAAGAAAAGGCATAACTAAGCAGGCTAGCACTTTCCTTCAATGCCCGTTCGTCTCATTGATCTATTGATCTGCCACATATTCTTTTATAATTTAATTAAAATTACAAAAAAAATAACCAAACTTATTATTTTAGTAAATATCTGCATCAGAAGTGAACAGAATTCCAACAAAATTAAAAACTTCAGAAAGATTTACATTTACTAAAAGTATAAATCTAATGTGCAAAATTGTCCTTTTATTTTTAACGAGCTGTATTTACCAGGTGTTGCATGGGTAGGAAGAGCTCAGAGAAAAATGATTCAAAATATAATCATGTTTACAATCGGATTTTTATTTTAATTCGTTTTAGTTTTCCCTTATTTTAGTTTGATTTCAAAAAATATTTGATTAATAGTAAATTTTTAAAAATTCAAAGTGCATTTATCAAAGTTACGTATAAGCAACAAAACACACGAGATCTTGTCTGACAGTTTTATTAATACAAAGATATGAACAATTGTGAGCTGTTATCTCCCTTTGTAGAATCAACCTAAAAGTCGATCTCATCATAAATTTGTTTTTGACAACAGTTATAATGAAAGAAGCGCTCATTGTCACCCACGTTGATAATTGGTGCATTTTGCTGATGAGATCGTAAGTGGACTCTGTACATCGAACCATTCAAGAAGGTCTGGCCGCATCGCGAACAGCTGTGATTGGCCAGCATTAAATCTCTATCAGAAGCAGAAATGGGAAAGATCGAAGAGTAGCCACAGGTGACTTCCATGGAAGTTCGGTTCGGATCCTCAAATACAAAAGTGTTCACATCTTCATGGGAGACATCGCTTGTAGCCACTATAGTTCCAGAATTAAAGGCTTCATCCCCCCTTGCATAGTGGAAGTCCATAACCTGTACGCCTGGTACAGGCTGCGTGGTCTGAATCGCCTGCTCCTCAATTACCTTCTTGTGTTTTTATTTTTTGAGCATTTGAAATGTTTACAGTATTTTGTGCCGAGAAGTAAACTTCCATGCATGATTGCGGCCATGAAGTGAGTAAATGACACTGGTTTGCGAATTAAGGTTGTTTCGGCTCTTCTTTAATATGTGGTGTGCTTAAAACCATTTTGGTTGTCGAAATTGAAGCAGTCTCAGCAGTAGTACTCACTGTAGTACTACTACTACTACTACTACTCTTTTTACAATACTTATTGTCAGAACCTTTAAGATTTGAATGTCTCTTTATGTGACGGGTCAAATGGCTCGATACCCGGAATGATCTATTACAATGTTTACACACATACGGCTTCTCACCTGTATGCGTACGGGTGTGTTTGGCCAGATGGCTAGAACAAGAGAATGTTCTCATACAGTAGACACACTTAAAGGGCATTTCCCCCGTGTGGATTCTCTGATGAACTGTAAGGCAAGTCGATCGGGAGAAGTTTTTATGGCACACAAGACATTGATAAGGTTTTTCGCCAGTGTGCGACCGTATGTGCTTAGTCCGATCGTTTTTTTGAACAAACGATTTGGGACATAAGTGACAGGTAAACGGCTTCTCGCCTGTGTGGGTACGGATATGGATGGTCAACGTGCTTGGCGATCTGAACAGCTTCTTACAGTATTTGCACTCAAATGGGGCCTCTCCCGTGTGTTGAGACTTGATGTGATCTGACAACTCCGAATGTATCAGAAAAGGTTTACTGCAGTAACGACACTCAAACTTTTTGCCCGTGTGCAAGCGAAGATGAGCCGAAAGGGTTCCAGACTGAGAGAACGCTTTGTTGCAGTATGTGCACTTATAAGGCTTCTCACCCGTGTGGATTCGCTCGTGCCGTTGAAGGTCGCCTCTCTGTGAAAAAGATTTTGAACAATAATGGCACTGATGTTTACGACTTGATCGTAGAGAAAGTTCATCGTCAAACTGATCACATTTAATGGTTGTTTTGTCATCTGCTGCTTTCGTCGTCATTGATTGAATAGAATCCGGCAAAGAAAGCAATACCTCTATCACAGAACTAGTATCACTGTTAATAATACTCGCATCGGATACAATATTACTTTTACTGTCCGTCATATTTAAATCTTTTCTTAAAGTAATGATATTAGAAACCAACCGATTAGCACCAACCATAGATCGTACCGGATGTAATTGTTTCGTGTCTGTCACTACTGTTGCAACTGCAACAACGTCTACCACTAAATTCTTTTCTGTTCTTTCAGAAATATGTAACTTTCAGGGAAAATGTGGTTGCTGGTTGTCTACATCACATGAGAACGATCTACAAAAGAAACAAGAAAACTATTAAAATTTACTTAAAAACTAAGCATTCATTTTCTGAAATGTAAATATATATTGTAGTTTTTTATAAAGAATGTATATTTTCAATTTTATACTCCTTATAATATCGGAAAATTTCTAATTGCAAGCTCAATGAAGTATTACAAGATTCAAAGCATATATATATATATATATATATATATATATATACACACACATACAAATGTTGAATATGACAGACAACTTATGTCTGGATATTAGAGATGGGCGGTTTTACCGAAAAAACGCGGTTTTTCGGTTTCGTCTCCATACCGTAACCGTTTAGTATTGTGTTTTTACTACAGTAAGCCACCATATACAAGGAAACACGGTTGAAAAGATTTTCCGATTTGAATAAAATGGAATATAACCAAAAAATGTTATATTAGTAAGAAGACAGATTGAACAAATATATGATAAAAACATTTAATTGACTTGTAGGAAGAAATCTTTGTTTACAGTTTGTTTATCATTAACATTTTGAATTTTCAAATGAAAAAAAGAGAAATACGACAGACAACATGACATCGTATTTTTAGCATTTTCAAATGAAAAAGAAAAAATCAAACGCGTTCCGTATGATGTCGAAAATCTATTTGATTCACAATATTTCATTTCATCATCATTTTTGCTTAATTTTATTTGTAAAATTATTTTGTTTGTTTAAATAAATTTTCGTTTTTTAATTTCTTGCATTTCTGAGTTATATTTTAGCTTCTGATGGGTTAAAGAATTAGATAGAATGTATATTCAAACTCAGTTTTATTCTTCAGAAATCTTTCATGAATCATTGGTCACTGTTTTAACGAGTTAACTGTTGAAAAGGTATCAGAACTTTGATTACAACAGTCAACACCTTAAAACTTACGAATAGGCTATATTGCCGGTCCCGGCAAAATAACTGCGTTATTTTGCCGGTTCATGTATATTTAACTAAATTGTTAAACATACAGTGACGCCCGGCACAATAATGAGTCTTACGTTATTTTGCCGGCTCGTGTTTATTTAACTATAAATTACTTTTTTTTTATTATTTAAATTAATTTTTTTGTATTATTTAAAACTTTATCAAACGAAATTTTATTTATAATTTAAAACTTTGCCTGGTTGTTTTTAAAATTTTTTTTTTATTTAAAACTTTGCCTGATTGATTTTTTGTATAATTTAAAACTTTATTAAGCGACAATATATTTTAAAATAACGATAAAATTAATTTTTACTTCCGGTTGATTCGATTAGGAGTGAACTCTTCAAAATTACGACTTATTTTATGATTTCATTGAAAGAACATTTTAAAATAGAAACTGTTTAAATCCAGTGATTTTCTGTATATTTTAACATTATCGAAGTTTTTCTTCATAAAGAAAATCAGAATTTTACATTAAAATCTTTCCTTTGTAAAGCACATTTTTAACAAGTTAATTCAACAACTTAATAACTTCATTATTTTTAAAAGTTTGGCTTTGGTTCAAGGATTACGAAGCAACACCTATTAAAGCACATTTTTAACAAGTTAATTCAACAAGTAAATGTTACCAAAGGCAACATAAATTATTCTTCTACCTACCTGTATAAGTTTATTTGTTTATTTTATTATTTATTTTTATTTAAAAAAATCATTTATCAAAATAAATAATAAAATAAACAAATAAACTTATACAGGTAGGTAGAAGAAGAATTTATGTTGCCTTTGGTAACATTTATTTGTTGCTTATTTTTTCTTTATATATAACTTTCCTTAATTTCAATTACTTAAATCGAGAGCAGACTTAGTAATGTTGGGAAAATTCATCAACATTAATTATATTATGAAAAGTAACTAAATAAAAATAAACCGAAAAGAAAAATAGTATTTTTTTTTAATAATAAAGGTAAAATATCTATTTTAAAATGATTGCGATTGTTTGGTTCATTTGAGCCACGCCTACTAGTGCCCGTGGTATCTCCGGCTCCCGTGGCGGGTATAGAAAGTGCTGCCGCTTCACAATGTTTGTTTGTAAAACAATTCAACCTTGGATTAAAATGTCTAGCAGTTGAAAATAAAAATTAATTGAATGAACGAAAATATTAGATACAATTAGATTCTTTATTAAAAGCAGATATTTCTTTAACCGACACAATAGGGCAGGTCGATTTTATTTTATTTCTTTAACCGACACAACTGATGATGAAAACAAATTGTTTTTAAATATTTGCCCTTATTTATTTCATTACCTTTTCTTTCGCAAGGCCATAACAATTAGGTTTTTTAAAAAAATGAACCGGCATAATAACGATCCCTTTACATTAGTAAATAATTATTGTGCCGGGCGTCACTGTATGTTTAACAATTTAGTTAAATATACATGAACCGGCAAAATAACGCAGGAATCGTTATGATTCATATCATGGAGAATGATTCAGTCACAAAATTATCGAAACAGTGGCATAATTCAACTAAACGTTGAATAATAACTAATCATCACACAAGAGAATGAATAGCTTCCATAGTAAAAAATTTTTTTTCAAAAAAAACGAAAAACCGAACTGTAAACCAAGGTTTTAAGGGAAAAAAACCGAAACCAATACCGAAACCAAAATTTCAAAACCGCCCAACTCTACTGGATATCCTACATATACGTTGGCTTGACTACTACTACTTTATCAGGGAGGTTAACAATGCATTTATCCCTTACCAACGCCATAGCTCAGCACCTTACTAATCAGCATTCCTGCCCTCGCTCCCAATTTCGAAAACTCTTAGTAGAAAACACAATATTAGAAAATACCAATAATGAATAAAAACTCTATATATTAGAAGCCTTATACATCAAAACCAAAAAACAGCTATTAACAGAATTAACTTTAACACTAGTGATATCATTCTAAAATGTTTATAGTTCTAACTTCAGTTCCATATTAATAATATAATTACCACCAAAACTACCTATTAATATTAGCATTAACACCATGGTCTTTACCTGATTCCCTTGAAGATGGACCCGGATGGGCCTGAAAGTACTTGGGACACCTACAGTTATGGCAGATTTATCAGCCAATTCCCCACCAAAACAAAGACCCTGATTCGGCAAATGGAAAGGATCCACACAAGGATATCTAGACATAAGTTGTCTGTCCTATTCAACATTTGTATTACAGAGAAAATTCTGCCTAAATATATATATATATGAGGCCTGTCTAAAAAGTATTCAAACTTTTATTTTTCCGTGCGAAATAGAGATGATAGGATGGTGCCACTCTATACAGTGAAGGAAGACACTTTCATGCACATGTGTGAATTTTACAACCGCCTTCCTGCGCGTTAGTTGCTGCCTGTCGGTTGCTGAGTGAGGTGCTACACAACGTGTTCGTAGGATTACTGATTCTCTCAAGATGACTGAACGTGTTGAGCAAAGGTACTGCATTAAATTGTCAAAAGCTTGGTGATTCTCAAAGCAAAACAATTTGTAAGATTCAGCAGGTGTTTGGAGAAGATGTGATGGGTGTAACACAAATTAAGGAGTGGTTCAACTGATTCAAAAATGGCTGTACATCAGCGGAGAGTGACCAGCGTTCTGGCAGGCCCCAAACTGCTCGGAGTGCAGCTGTTGTTGAGAGGGCGCTAAATTTGGTGATGGAAGATCGTCATTAAACCGTGTGGGAGATCGCCCAAGACGTCGGAGTGAGTAAAGATTCCTCACATGCAATTTTGCATGATGATTTGAACGTGCACAGAGTAGCTGCGAAATTTGTGCCCAAGTTGTCGCAGGAACAAAAGGACCTTTGTTTTCAAGTTGCACTGGACCTTCTGGAACCTGGGTTTCTGAAGACCGTGATAACTAGAGATGAGTCATGGATATATGGGTATGACCCAGCAATAAAAAAACAGTCATCGCAATAGAAGCATCCCGAGTCTCCAAGGCCAAAAAAGCGCAACAAGTGCGAAGCAAAAATCAAGGTGATGCTGACTGTATTCTTTGATATCCGTGGAATTGTGCATCACGAATACGCACTGGAAGGACAAACAGTGACAAAGGAGTACTATCAAGATGTTCTCCGGCGTCTCCGTGACGCAGAAGATCAGGCATGTAGATGGCGAAAAACTGGCAACTGCATCACAGCAACGCCCCCACACATTCATCCCAATTGATCCAACATTTCTTGGCCAAACATGGAATTCCAGTTGGGCGCCAACCTCCCTATTTTCCAAACATGGCTCCTTGTGACTTCTGGTTGTTTAGAAAATTGAAGACGCCACTGAAAGGTTCCCGTTTTGAGACTCGAGAAGAGATAATGCGGAACGCGATGGCGGAGATGAACACCATTCCAAAAGAAGACTTCCAGAGATGTTTCCGACAGTGAATGGATCGGTGGGCTAAGTGTGTGAAAGCACAAGGGGCCTACTTTGAAGGGGATTAGGGTCCCAACCCCATCAGGTATTTGAAATATTTTTTCGGGCCTAAGATCGGATACTTTTTAGACAGGTCTCATATATATATATATATATATATATATATATATATATACATACACACATATACATACTACTGATAAATGGTGAGGGGATTTTCAATGTTCATGACAAAAATATATGAATTCTAATTCTTTCGTTTTGGTACAAATACAGTTAAAGGCACATGGTGGCGAGAGTATTTTGATATCATACATACAAAAGATATTTTAAGATGCAATGAAGCTATTCATCCATCTTGACTTCAGTGTATTTAGGGTCTTGAAATGTCTATACCATGAGGCAAAGTCAAATTTAAGGTCTTGATTGTGTTACAAATGTAGGGAGATCTATCAATATTAAGAATAGGAAACTGCGAAAGACATCGGTAGTATGTATACATATATATATAGAGAGAGAGATAGGGTTCATCTTCACATATTTGTACATGACGAGATCCGAGAAACAATTTCAGCAGCCAGGTTGGACCTTGTGGGGTCATGTCTATTTTTAGCCGACACGGCCAAGAAGAAGAAGAGAGGGCGAGGGAGAAGAAAAAGGAATTTAACTGCCCGCGAGGAAGGATGCGTCACCGGGTTAAGACGGTAGCACTTTGAGTACAGTCGCACGAGAGAGAAGAGTGAGTGAACAGCCGTCGACAAGCAAAGATGTGCGACTACAGTGTCGCAAGAAAGGCAGGGACCTTTTGAAAATGGGATTATAGCCCCGTGCGGAGACACCCGAAAGTCGGAGAGATGCCTCTTTCGAGATATTGTCAAATACCCATACGAAAGCCAGGAGAAATACAAAATACATAATGAACGACTCGGAATTGCTTTCCCGAAGAAAATGCGTGAACCTCAGTGAGAGATAAGACCCGCTGTTGTGAAATCCCTGAAATACACGGTAACGAAAATGAAAACGACATTTGCAGAGAAGCGCGACTGCCAGAAATACCGCTCCTCAAATGAACATTATATTCACCCGTGAGTTAAAAATTGTTGATACCTCTTCTCGGACATTCGCCCCCCAGGGCTATTTTATACATGTATACTTTTGTGTGAAAATGAATCCTGCTGCTATAGGACTAAAATAGACAATTAATAGACTTTTGTTTTCATGTTTTCTTTTGTTTTGTTTTTATAGATATATTTACCCCTTTTAGTATATTGTTTCTGTAAATAAATGAGTATACCTTTAACCCGAATGTCTTTTGTCGTTCTTCGCATCTTTTGTTTTGTCTCCTGACGCGGTGTCCTACATTGGAGAAATCCCCATCCCATATCATTTAAAAACGTTTTCTTTGAACCCTGGGATATTACGAGCCACTCCAAACGATTTTTTTTATTTTCTTTTTTTATCATTGTCACGTATTGTCATTCGGTGGTCCCGACCGGCGGCATTCGTGACAAGATTGGGGGCTCGTCCGGGATTATTTTCTCCAATTATAATAAAACCCGTTAGATAGGGACAGACAGGTGCGAGGCAACGAGACAAAAAGACGCAAAAATAAATAGATAAATAAATAAGTAACAAGATGTCAGTAGTAGAGGCCTTTCTAAATTCTCCCACGTTCGAGGACCTAAATAGATTAAAAAAAGACAGTATAATTGAGGTAGGGATAGCATTAGAGTTAGATACGAGACGGTCGATGAGGAAGTCCCAACTAGTGAGAATAGTTGTGGAGCACATGGTCAACAATGAGATCTTCGGCGAAGATGTGCTGGACGACCTTGTGTCAGACTCGCCCGGACTCTCAATGGCTCAAATAGAGCTGGAAAAGGCTAAGATTGAAGCCAGCTCGCGTGAAATCATATCATTTAAAAACGTTTTCTTTGAACCCTGGGATATTACGAGCCACTCCGGACGATTTTTTTAATTTTATTTTTTTATCAGTCACGTATTGTCATTCGGTGGTCCCGACCGGCGGTATTCGTGACAATTGCAACTTCAGAATTAGGATCAGTGTTTAGTTTAATGAAGGGCATGTTTTCGTCCTTGTTCAGATGAGAAGTCTTCACTGCAGACGCCGTTCAAAAGGTTTTTCAAAAGCAAATTTCTAAATTGTATCGACTTGTTTTTTTTGTTCAGATGCAGTGCTGCACACGCTTACTACCAGGGTTGCGGACTCGGAGTTGGAAGGATTCAAAGGTTTTGGAAGGTGTCGGAGTCGTAAACATGCTAGGAACTGGAGTGATGTTTTATTGTTGACAGTCTTAACTTAAGTATGTTAAGGAGTCAGAGTCAGATATTTTGGAATTCTAGTCGTCAGACTTTATACCTTCCGACTCTGCGATATTGCTTATTAGATGTCAATTTATCTAGCAAAAGGCACTTCTCCTTACAGAAATTAATTACCTCTTGGGCATTTTGTGGAATGGATTAAGCTCAGGCCACTTCACTTCCTTACTGAGCAACTCGTTTTTTTTTTTTGTTTTTTTCTTAAATTTTATTATCCATACTCTAAAGTCCTTTCCATAAAGCATTTTAGGAATAGTCAAGCTGTCATGGACCTTACACTGTATTAAAATTTAAAAATCAAAATTTTATTTTGATTATATCCCAAAACTTTTAATGTGTGCACATAGATCTTTGCAAAACATGGTACCAAATTTATTTTGGTATCTCAATTATCCACTTCACACAATTCTTGGTCACCTTTAAGCAAGTGCTAAATTCACCTTAATGCTTGTTTACATGGATACTGGTCGCCTCTTTGGATCTATCAAGACTACGATAAGAATTAAAATGTAACAAGAGTTGAAATGGACAAAAATGGTTGTTGTGAACGAAATAAAAGCATGGTTAGAAAACAACACATTTATTTACAATAGTATTGAATTTAGTAGGCAATGCTCTGTGACCAGATGAGCTACACAGAAATAAACTAAAAGAATACGGTTTATAAGAAGGCTGGAATATTCCATTATGCTCAGATGGGCAGGTTCATTCTCAGAGTTCTGATTGGCTGCTAGCCCATGAGTGTATAATCTCTTAAGAAAATTCTTGCTTGGATAAAGTCATATTTACATCGGAGACTTGTATGCCAGTAGGTGTCAATTTGATTCTACAAATAGTATTAAAGATATTTTGTGAGAAAATTGTTTGTGTCTGTCTTGAAAAGTTCAATGTTCTTGTTTGTAAAATGTTCGAATTGAGAAGGCGCAAACCTTAGAAATATACATGTTTGTTTAGTCCCATTTTGTGTGTGTGTGTGTGTGTGTGTACTTATTTCATTGGGCAGTGATCGTAGAGCTAGCATTAGTTGTTAAGGGATCTTAGGCATAGATTGCCGTTATTTGCGCTTCCTTTTGCTTTTATTGTTGTTATCTCTAATGTTGTTTTTTAATGGAAGTCGCTCCAGACAAGGCATGAAGCCACTTGATGTAAGGAGCTAAAAAAAGAAAAAGAAAAAAAAACTACTTCAAGGTCAAAAACTAGCCAACGTTAAGTATTAGATGGATAGATTCAGATCCAGAAAACAGCAATTCTTCCCCCTTTGTCAGAAACATTGCTCATAGAATGTGAGAACAAAATAAAGGAAGCAAGAGTTACGAGGCTGCTTAAAGTAAACCTATGGTCCACTTTCTACTCTCCTGTCTGAATATGTATGTCGATAAGTTGAGAGTAGTCAATTTGCTTTCTCTTTGGCCGTGGGGGTTGGGGTGGAAGGGGAAGCAGAGCGTAATGGTGTTTTGGATTTCTGTCACTGTCTTCTCTTCTGTCACTTTGGTGGGTTTTTTTGTTGTCGAGTTGCTGCTGTTATTAGAAATTTCTAGTTCACATACGCTCAAAAAACTGTTTCAAAACGAGCGGAAATCTTTCCCATTAGTTGAAAATTGTTGAGTTCACACCTTTATGTGGATTCATGTTTTTCGATCGTGCATATGTTAGAGACGTATGGACAATCGATGTACGTCAGAGACGGATTTGAAGGCTTCCCATTTCCACTTGGTACAGAGAAAGAAATGAAGAAGAAAGAGTAAGCTGAATGAACAGAGAAAGAAAGAGTAGTTTATACAAATTAGTATTATTTCATGTTCATGCATATCTACTTACTAATACACCACATACTATTCGCTCATAAACCAATTTTAACAGTTTATAACAAATAATTGAAAAACCCTTACAAATGTAATGGCATCTCGTGGTAAAATGACAATCATGATGGAAGCAATAATTATTAGATCATACCAGCCTAAATGTTGGGAAAAATCCCATTAACCCTTGAAAAAAAAAAGTAAAAATATAATACGGAAGTGCAAATTTGACTTTTCATGTAAGTTCATTTCAACAGTTAACACTGAATCTTCTTAATGATTTATAGCATATTAGAGATCAAGCTAGATTTTTCGGTATTATTGTAGATGAAGATCCTTAGCTAAAAAAGATTCTACTTCTTGTTTAGGGGGGGGGGGTGCACACTAATTTTAGGGGGATCACTTTCGCATATAAAATTAACGTAAAATGATCATCCACTTTCCGAGTAGCTAGCATTTGAACAGAATGTAAGCGTTTTATTTAAATCTTAGATGTATCCATGTTTTTTTTTTTGGGGGGGGGGGGGTCTGTTGCCACACAAACCTAGGGTTAAGGGAGGTTTGGGGGGAAGTGGGGACGTTTTCGGAGGTTAGTGGTCCTTGGCTGAGGGTCAATCATACCAAGGAAATTAAAGGCTTCATCATTGCTTCATGTTACTAAATATAAGTTTTTGGGTACTAATTCTGAGGCTAGAAGAGACTCAAAACTGCACTTGGTGCGAGTATACTGGTTGTCCATCCCCATTTCAATCAAGGCAATTGGAATTCTTTCTTGGTATATTCCTTTCGGCCAAGGGAGGGGAGTCAATAAAATGACAATTCGGTGTTTATTTAATGAAGGTGAAATATCTATTTTAAAATGATTGCGATTGATTGGTTCATTGAGTCACGCCTACTGGCGCTGTGGCGGCTCCGGCGGGTATAAAAAGTGCTGCCCCCAAACGCTGACCGTGACTGGATAATTTGAGTTACATGAAACAAACCTTGATTGTGCTTGGTGGCGGGCATAAAAAGTGCTGCCGCTTAAAACGGTAGATTGGCCCGGAAATGGGTGCTCATTTTACGTTAAATTAATATGCGAAATTAATTCCCCACTACTCTCTCTATTTTTTCTTTCCTTCTTGCCAAGTTTTTCATGGTGTTCACACGTAATCTCCTAAAACGTAGAATCATTTGGGGGGGGGGGGGTAACGGAGAGTGTTAACAGAAAACAAGACAAACATCGCACATTAGTTTTGTGATAAACTCGAAAAACATTTAAGAAACTTAAGCCAGTTTATTCATACTTAAAACGGGTGCTTCGACAGAATTTAAACCGAACGAAACCGACTTTTGCCGAACTAAACTTAACATTTAACACAGTTAAAAAAAACCCAGCTTCGTCCAAGTAGAAGTAATAGCTTAAACGCAAACGCTAGTTTTCGGTCAATTTGTTGTGGTTAAAAATAAAGGTTAACCGTTAAAAGCAGTGAGAATAAGACGAAGAAAAAAAACAACTTACCCTTTCTAAATTAAGTGTAAAACATCAAAATCACATGGTAATTAAAATTAGAAAGGGAAGCGAATAAAAGTAAAAAGCTAAAAGATAAAGTTGAACACAAAACTACTTAAACTGTACTTTAAAAAACGAAGAGCGATAACGATTGATTTGGAAGAGTTGTCTCCCCCTCATCTATATATTTTAAATCAAATTTTAATGTTTTACATTTTATTTCAAGTAAATAATTGAAAATCTTTGTTTAATAACAGAATTTAACAAAATTAAAATAAAAAATGAATAGGTTAAAACATGCCAACAATAATTTTAATTATCAAAAAAAAAAAATGGCCGCAATACGTAAATAAATTGACATAAAATTTCAATTATATCTCTGTTTACTTATTTAAAATTGCAAGCATTAAAAATAAAAGTAGGCATATAATTTAAAGAAAATGTTAGTTTCATCAGTTTTATTAGTTATTTATTCGTATATTTAATTAAATTGTAATATATATTATTTGCATATGAAGATGTGTGTTGAATGATCAACTGGGTGACAGATAGCTTGAGTTGCCAGAGATTCAGGTAGGTCACCCTTCAACATTTTTCGAAGGTGTTATGAATTAAGCGTTGGGGCCTTCATCAACTTTCTTTTCGTTTTCGACTAGTAAATCTGTATATCTGCAAGAAAGAGTATATGTTATCCTCTATCTTATATTCAACTCACGAAATGAAATAAAGAAACCTTTTTACAACAACAATGAAACGCTCACAGCACCTACTATGTCGCCTTAAGAATATATTTTCCTCTTCTTCTTTCGGACACTGTCTAAATTTCTTCCGCCTATACCAAACGGTATAGGTAACCTTTTATCGGAATAAACCCCTTATTCCGATAAAAGGTTACCTATACCGTTTGGTATAGGCGGAAGAAATTTAGACAGTGTCCGAAAGAAGAAGAGGAAAATATATTCTTAAGGCGACATAGTAGGTGCTGTGAGCGTCCAGTGGACAAAGAGGCAGGAGAGAGAACGTGTTTCCTCGTTGTTTGCCGGAGTCTCTCTGAGGCGATCTTTCTTTGCTGGTGCAAGGGTACCGTCCGCTCATCATCTGCAATATCCTAAGAGACCTCAAGTAGTTCCTTAGGGAACTAATGATATCAATGCACCCTGCGAGCTGATTAGCCAAACCAGCTCACAGGGACCCTGATACGCATTACAAAGTAAATCTAATTTATGACTGCTACATATCTGCCACAGCTTAGAAATGGGGGTTCTTTTTACAAACACCGGTTTTTCATTGTAAATATTTCTCATTTTTGGGTGTACATAAAATTTTATTTCCTAAACACCCCATTGCATATTATTTATATATGGGTTTAAAGTAGGATAGTCATGGTATGAATTCTTTTGTTGTATGGTGCATGAATGTAGTATGAATGTGGTATTTTGGTAAATGATGGTCACAAATGAAACTAGCTTGTATCAGTTAGTAAATGTTAGAGAAGCTCGACCTTTTTCTTCACCCCTTTTTGGCTCTGTGCCACATTTTGTATATATATATATATATATATATATATATATGTGATTTTATGAAGGCTTACCAAAGCATTCCTTTCAAGACACCAATGATCACCATTAAAGATATTTTTTCTTACAAATACTATTTATTCAAATTAAATGTTTTTTCCTACACGTGTTTCACTACCAAGCAGTTACTTGCTTGGCAGATCTTCAGGGAAATTAAATGTCTGGAATACTGGTTTCAACTGCCGACAAAACACAATGTGGCGTTGTAATAGTTGAGGTCACTTAAGAAGAGAAGAGGAAAAAAATAAAAATAAAAATAAAAGTCAAACTTAAAAAGCAAGGAAGAACAACGATAAAAAAAGAAAGTCCTAGAAAAGTCTTAGAAAAGTAGCTTGTGCATTATTTCTTCCACCAGGCCAACAAGCAAATAATCGGTCCCAAATACATTCAATAAAACCACAAAACCGGAACAATGTGTGATAATACACTTTCATCATTGTACCGGCCGACGTGAAAGTGTATTATCGCACATTGTTTCGGTTTTGTGGTTTTATTGAATGTATTTGGGACCGATTATTTGCTTGTTGGCCTGGTGGAAGAAATAATGCACGAGCTACTTTTCTAAGACTTTTCTAGGACTTTCTTTTTTTATCGTTGTTCTTCCTTGCTTTTTAAGTTTGACTTTTATTTTTATTTTTATTTTTTTCCTCTTCTCTTCTTAAGTGACCTCAACTATTACAACGCCACATTGTGTTTTGTCGGCAGTTGAAACCAGTATTCCAGACATTTAATTTCCCTGAAGATCTGCCAAGCAAGTAACTGCTTGGTAGTGAAACACGTGTAGGAAAAAACATTTAATTTGAATAAATAGTATTTGTAAGAAAAAATATCTTTAATGGTGATCATTGGTGTCTTGAAAGGAATGCTTTGGTAAGCCTTCATAAAATCACATATAAATGCTCTGTACTCTGTAATCGAGTATCATCGAGCTTGTTTTTTATTGGAACAACCCCGGTCTTCACTGAATGATCTATTTTATAAGTGAAAAATCTAAATCTATATATATATATATATATATATATATGAATGATCAACTGAAAATAGTAAACTTGTTGCAGGGGCCAGTCATCTAAGGTGAACGGTCTTACAACTAAGAAAGTAGGCACAGCCAAGAGGTAATGGCAATGGAAAAGAAGAGAGGACAAATGCAGATGAACAGTGTAAATAGATCGAGATCGTATTTATTGTGCCAAATGTACACAAAGAAATAGCGGAGAAGAACTGGAGGAATAGGTTTGATGATGTCTCTGAAAGCAGGAAGGCTGGAAGGACAGGAATGACGTCTCTAGAATCTGGATAGCAGGAAAGGCTGGATCAATAGGAAAGACGTTTCTGGAACCTGGACAGCAGGAAGGTTTGGTGACCTCACTAGAAAACTGAACAGCAGGAAAGGCTGGAATGATGTATCTAGAACCTGGACAGCAGAAAAGGTCAGATCGATAGGAATGACGTCTCTGGAAGCTGGACAACAGGGGATGACGTCATACGGAGTTTGATGTGAACGTGTAATAAGGTGCCTCAGGTTTGTGTGGATGTGGCCAAGAGCTTCATCGGCAGGAACAGGCAAGTGTAAGACATCAAAAGGAACTGGAAAGAAGAACGTTGACGGACACTAAAAAGGCAGGAGACGGAGCTACAGGAACAAAAAGCAGGAGTTGAAAAGATGCCGGAGCCAGAGTTGGAGAGGAGCCGTAGAGGCAGGCTGGATATAAAAAAATGGTTACCTCCCTTTCTTCCTGGGTGGTTCTCTTTTTGTCTATCACGACACCCCTCTTATTCTGAAAAAGCCCTTTTGATTGGCCAAGACGATTTTCTTTGAACAATCAACAGACACTTAATTTTGAATAAAAAAACCTTAAACTTCCTCTTTTTGAATATGATCTCGTCCTGACAACAAGTAAGGAATATTTCTCCTTAATTTGAGTATGACAATTGGAACCTCAGCAATTCAGAGGGCCATCTAATTTTATTGGACGTTAAAGAACTTTCGATTATTTGTTGGACTTCTTAAAGCCGCAACTTAATTAGTTTTGCAAGACTTTTCTGTATTGTTATTTAACAATATCGTCAGCAAAAATACGCACAACTTTTCTGTATTGTTATTAAATTTTAACAATAGGAATACATATTTCCCTCTATCTCTGACTTCAGTGTCTTCAATCTTTCTTTCAGCATTTTCCAACTTCGGCAAGCGAAACTGAACCGTTCTCTTACTAAAACATTACATGGAAGCAGGTAGACATCTCAGGAAGCAGACAGCAGCAAAGAGTGGAGGTTTGATCGCATTATAGTATGTTGAAAGTTGCCCTAAAAAGGACAGTTTGATCACATTAAGTAGTTAATAGAAAGTAGTTGTTGCCCTAAAAATGGGCAGTTTAATTGCTGCTGGGCTCGACGACTGGTCACAGTTGGATTCTGGGTGGGGGGACTCCTGACCCCGACCCCCTCAGTGGGTAGTTGCTGAATGACACAAAACCGGGTGAATGTATTTCTGAACAGAGAAACCAAGATCTGACATTTGCTGATCCCACCAAATAAACAACAATGACTGAGGTAAATTACTGGCCAATTTTATTTTGCCTAACCGTATTTACATTAATCTCGGACAATTCTTAAAGTCTGGTATGTTGATCTAGTGGGAGAAAGGAAGTTGAAAAGCCAAAATCTGTGAGTGTTGTGGTCGGCAGAAAAAAATATTGCTATGTATTTTTCCAAGGGGAATTTTTATCAGCAGTAGCTGTTAGGTATTTTTCCACACAAAGTTATTCATCAGAATCTGTTTTGTTTTGGAGGTGTGGCTTAATTCTTTGTTTTTAAAAATAGGAGTAACACTCAAGAGACGCGATAATAAGGCCATTAATCTTGTCACCACAATGTAGTGAAGATCACTACGCTATATATATATAAAAAAGGGACAAAGTACATTTCTAATATTTATAACAACTTTTTACACCATCTTCATTAACATGTGATAATAAAGAAAAGGTTAGTAATAAAATATATCCAGGAGTCTGGAAAAAGGTTGGAGAGAGTCTATAAATATGAATGAGAAATGTCCCGATTGTAGGGAACGAAGAAGAGTTCATATTAGAAGAATGTTCTTAGGAGAAAGTATGTATGTACATATGTTTGGGTAAAAGCAGGCCGAGATAATAAGTGTTTGTAAGTATGTGTGTGTGTGTGTGTTAAAATAATATAGTGTGTACTACAGTTCGCCATGTTAGATCTTGAAATCTTCTTGTTGACATTGAAGTCTTTCATTTCAGGTCTGAAGTGAAAGTCAGTCCTAGGAGCTTATAAAAAAAGAGACTTCCTGAAGGAGAGAGTCATTCATTTCAACTGGGGAAAAATGAAAATCAGAGCATTGATTGTGAAAGGAGAGAAGATTGGTTTTAGAGACGTTGAAAGTAACGAGAACCTCCTCTCCCCACTATGCCACATGCTCCAAGTCAGGAGAGAAAGTCAGAAAGATCTTGAACATCAATGTTCTTCGAAGTGCTACCATAAATAGTAGTGTCGTCAGCATAGATGTCAATGAATGAGCTCAGAATATGATTCGGAAAATCATTTATGAAGATCAGAAAGAGGGTTTGGCCCAGAATGGATCCTTGAGGCATGCCGGCATTGATGCAGTGTGCTTCAGATTTCTGCTAATCAACAATTAGAAAGGGAGAAAGGATTTAATCGTTTTGAGTGTTAGTTTACTTATTACATAAATCCAGTCAAACTGCTATCTTTGTTTTCCCAGTCAATAACCAACAACAAGCAAGGGAGGTCACTCTAAGAACTTATCACAAAGGAACAGAACTCTTATATCTTAATACTAAAGGAGACAACTTAACAGAGAGGTCATTTCCAGATATTCCATCGTTAACAAACGCCCACCTATTTTACTTCCTGATCACTTTTCCTTTTTGTGAATGATTTTCTAACTTGACAACTTGGCTGTGTGTGTGTGGAGAGGGGGTCCATAGTATAACACTAAGGTGGTTGACAACTTCTTGATTTATTACAGAGTAAAGCTACATGATGCACAGGGTCTGTACTGAGATGCAGAGGACTGATCTCCAGTATTTGTAAATACTTGGTAGACCAACGAAGTCTTCCAAGGCGATGGAAGCGTTTTCCTTTGGGCAATGATTGAACAGCTTTGTAAGGATAGGAGCTATTTCAGTTTCTTGAGTACTATGACTGGAATATTGTCGGGACCTGTTGCCTTGTTGCCATAGAGGTTCTTGATAGGTTGGGCAACAGTTATTCGGATGTCGCCTAGAGTTTTTTGGTAATAGAAGGAATTTCTGGAGGTAGGTGGCTCTGATCGCAAAGGGTGGAATTTGCTACAAAGTTCTTTACGAAAATTTTGGCTTCATCAGATGCTGAGATCACCTCTGGGCTATTAATAATGGTTGCGATAGAGGTCTTACATCTGTTCAGGACCCTGTTTGTTATTCTCACAAAACTCATGGGAGGCAAGCCTCTGATCAGCCACTCTAGATTTAACGGATTGGCATAGGACTATTTATAACCCTTTTGCAGTGTTTTCGTGCAGTTTTAAAGGAGGCTTTGGTTTCAGAGTATCTATTCCTTTGTAAAGCAATTGAAATAGTGATTTCTGTGGACAGGTGTATCTTGTCGAACTTGGGAATTTGCAAGGACCCATGGTGTAACGGTAAAAATGCTAAGTAATAATCAGTTCTAAGTGACAGTCTTATGGAGGTTAAAGGTTCAATCCTCAGTGCTGGCGATACTAAGAATACAATTACGAATTACTTAAGACTTCTACCTGATCATGGCTGATGGAACCAGATCAAGCTACCCCCGTGGATTAAATAAAGGGTTATGTTCGAAATTCTGTACAGATTCCCGAGTTCAACAGAAAGATTCCGGAGATCGACAAGATACATCCGAAGAAGGTCGGAGTTATATCGACCAAAATGTTGTGAGAATAACATCCAAGATGAGAACAGTAGTCCAAATAATCCAAATTATCCATCCTCATCTCAAAAATTCCGAAACAACATAATTTACATGCATCAAAAACAATATCTCAAAGATTTACTAGAAAAATTTGGAATGAAAGATTTCAAACCTAAACATACACCTGGCAAAAATAATATTCATAAGTTATGTAATGAAATAAACACGCTATCTGAAGACAAACAATAGAGAAATTGTAGGTAGCCTTATATATGCAATGACCGCAACCAGGCAAGACTTACGTTTTATAGTAACAAAGCTTTAACAATTTATAAACAAACCTAAGAAAATCACATGCTGTTAGCTAAGCATGTTTTAGGATACATAAGATCCACAATTGACCGGTGACTAGTACTTAAACCCGTCCAAAGAGGCAGTGTAGCAGAAGTACTGTTATGACAAATAACAGCAGCAGCAACAACAGCCGCCATTAACAATGTTTGAAATATCTGCTTGACTTCTAAGCTGGGCGCTGATTGGAGCAAACACATAATTTCGATTCAGGCTTGCCCAATCAGAAACAATCTCTCATGCGAGCAGAACACTTGTTTCCGAAGTTTATTTAAGGGAGTGTTTGCCACTGTCCTTTCTCTTTAGCTGCAAGCAGGCCCCTACTGTGTAATCAACCCATGTTGTTGAGTTCAACCACCAACCTCTTCTCATGGGATGCAAACCAAAACCTGTCGAGCCACGAGCCTTCAGCGTCGACAAGAAAGCTTCAATATGGTTGACTTGCCACACGTGGATTTATTTTTTAATAACAGTTCAACACACACCTACTTACAAACCACATATGAACTCGGCCTGCTTTTAAATCACACATACATATATATGGACTATTAAAAACATTCTCCTGTTATGATCTCTTCTCCATTCCCTACAAACAGGACATTAATTCTTCATATTATGATCTCTCAAACCTTTTCAAACTCATGGACTTATCCTCTGTTACTAACACCTCCTCTATATATTACATGTTTAACGAAGATGACCAATAAAGTTGATATTAATGTTAGAATGGGACTTTATCCTTCTAATCTCTAGCAACAACATTGATTCTTGTCATTACGTATTGACTTTTGATTGGATAAAAGCTCTAACCAGCAGTTTCTTTTAACCAATCAAAATGCAAGCAATATTCACTTCCTAATCCTATGTACTGTATAAAAACCCAAACACAGCGTTTCTCATTCTGTTTTTCCTGTTATCTTTCAGACAACATACGTGTGTACGTCACAATCTCCAGCCTAGCCCCTTTTTTGGGGGTGGGGGTGGGGTGAAGGACCTCTCAGCAAGCAACACACACACAAGAGACTTTCACAAACTACTAAACAGCACCAGCATATACACACTGTTAATCAAACACCGTTACTTAGACACAAGTACGTACACTCACTCACTAACAAAACAAGCACGCTAATATACACACACATCTTCATATGCCTATCCTATTTACAGACTGTAAACGCACATGGCACCAGCCGGAATGAATAAACATACATTCTCTCACAAACCAAACAGAGGCACACCATTTGCACACATGTAAACACATTGGATGCCAGCCAAAAGAAACATGTGTAGTCAATTTTTCCTTGCACACTAAATAACTCCTCTTTCACCAGAACGTTCTTGGGGCTGTCTGAACTTTCATATTCCACAAATGCTTTATCTTTCATTATCTTGTGTTGTCAATAAAAAATAATTATTTTGTATGGTTGGACTTTGTCATTCTTTCTTTTGATAATGTCCTATTCTTTTCAAACCTACTAAAAATACTCTAAGTTTCTGTGATGCCGATTGGGAAAATTCACAAGAAGCATAACCGGATATGGATTTAGATGAAGGACCATTAATTTCTTGGAAAATGCACAAACAACTAACAGTTGCATTACCTACTTGTAAAGCTGAATATATGGCGCGGCTACACAAGAAGGTAAATATTGAAAAGCACTCATGACAGATTTACTAAATATAAAAGATTGATACATTCTCATCGTATTGAGATAATCAGAGCGCAATAGCCTTATCAAAAAAACCTGTACACCACCAAATATCAAAACGCATAGATATTAGATTTCGTTTTATTAGAGATGAGTTTTAAAATGGCACTGTTCTGTCTAGCGTAGAATAAATCCCTTAGCATTTATCTCCCTTTGCCAGAGACAGCATAGGCACTCTTGAACATATCCATGTCACAGTTGAAGAAAACATGGCCAATATATCTACTATATCAGTAAATAAATTCAGAAATGAAAATTTCAGACATTTACTAATGGCATTCTAAAATACCCCCCCCCCCAGAAGAAAGAAAGAGAGATAAAATAGGGTAAGTAGGTAAAAATACTCGATTTTTTAATACATGAAAAATTGCCTAAGAATTTTAAAGCCAGAAATGGCTTTCTATTCTATAGTTTAAATGCTTCATATTTTTTCTAAATTTTCGAAGGGTCACAAAGTAATTCATTCTTTTTTTTTTCAACTATAGACAAAAGATTAAAATGGCTGAACGAAATGCATTCTGTTCGATTAAATTTCATAATTAAAGAAAGTGAAAGAACTGACCTGCAAAATTATTGCCCCATAAGTCTCCTCCTGCTCTTTGCTAAAATCTTTGAATTATTAATCAATCTAGAGATAGTCTACCAGCTAAAAAATTCTTTCTGACCAACAGTGTGAAATTATGGACTATGAGCCCAAACCATGGAGAATGTGAGGGAATGATTCACCAGAAAAGCAAAAGTCATCGGAAGTGAGATGAGTAAAAAAGCGAAGAAGGGGGATGGGGGGAAATTTTAAAACTCTTGAGACAGAATTGTGCTCACAGTTAGTGGTCAATTTCCGGATGGACAGCTGAGATGGTGAGCGCTGAAGTAGCCAGTTTCTGCTGATCGGGAGGGGAGTGGTGACTAAGACAAAAGCCAGGACATAGGATTTCTGGTTGTAGGTTAATATATTTAGGAGTCAAAATTGCTCGAGTTTGCGTCTCGAGGAGGTCTCCGAGAGAGAGTTCGGATTTAAGCAGATCGGGGTAGATGTGAGGAAGCAGGCAGAGCTCAGCAGATGGTGAGATGGTGAGATGGGTTGACTACTTTGACTGACCGACAATGATGGCTTCGACAGACAAATTATCTCAGGTCTTAGCTGATATATGGGAACTTAACTAAGATGTGGATGCTAGCGTTTGGGGATCCTTTTCTGTGACAGTGTCACACACACACCCAAAGACAACTGACTTACACAATGTATCTGAGTTTGTGTTTTTTCTTGTGAGTCTGTATTGTTTTGTTTTTGTATACTTGGAAACCAGTGCTTGTGCCCTCGGCGATCGTCAATGGAATAGATGATACGGCCAAAACAAGAGATGTAGACGAACAGAAAACCATAGCACGAACATTGGGGTGGCAGTGATCTTCAGGGACGGGCATGTGGTTGTAAAAAATGTTGCCATGACTCAAAGATTCGACTCTTACAAGCCAACGGAAAGAAAGAAGCAAAAATAGAGAAAACAACAACAAAATAGAGAAAAAACAAGCGTAAGAGTTCACATGAAAATGAAAGAAAATAAAGAAAGTAAAGATTATGGCTACAAGCGAAAACAAACCAAAACAAAAAAAAATACAGACAAGAAAACTCACAGAAAGAAAGAAGGAACAAACGCACAGACTCACACAAAAAAAAAGAAGAGAAGAAAAAGAAAGTGATCGGAAATAAAAAAGGTAAGTTAGGGAGGCTTTCTCTTTTTTTGACTCTGCGTACACAAGACAATTGGATTTAGTGGTTTAAAGGGGGAGGGGGATTAGACAACGTTGTGCTTTTAAAAGTGTGTGAGGTATGTCGCAGCTATATGGCTCCGGGACACGGGGAAAGTTAGGAGTGTCTGATGATGAAAAGAGTGAAAGAGGAGAGGGAGGAATGAGAGGAGGAAGGAAAGACAAAGGCTGCTAACTTTTTTTAGGGTGTTGTGTCACATCTAAATACACTAAAAGAACTTTTTATTTTTAATATGATATTAAGGGTCGATTTATACTGAAAGTTTTAAGTTTATATTTGTAGATATTAAGTTTAGAAAAAAAGAGAGAGGAAAATGAAAACAAGTGCTTTTGTTTGGAATGATGTGTACTGTATGTTGGGATGGGGACTTAATGGGAAAATACATTTTTAAAAAAGAGAGAAGAGATAAAATAGCAGTACTATTGTTTATATATGTTATTGTTGTTTATTTGTTGTTAATTTTTTTTATAACGTTTCCTCTTCTCTGTAATTGTGATCGGGTTTTCACCTGTAGTTCATCTCGTTTTAGGATCGATTTTGTCCCACTTGCGCTGAGTATAATATACCTTTGTGGGGCGATTCCCCAACAGGTGGAGATGAGAGTGTGGACAGAGTGCGACAGTACAGTGTGGAACCTCTCACTTGGACGTCAGGCTCGGGGTGCACTTATAGGAGGTCGTGAAGCGGGGAGCCATTTGGTTATTTTATGAGAATGCAAGCCGAGGAGGGAGATTGGTGAAAAAGTCACAATATTCATTCACAGAGAGGTCTTCCATAATTATAAAGGTGCTGTGCTCGTTCGTCCCCCTCATCCCTGGTTGACAGGCAGAAAAGGACACAGAGTAGGTTTACTAGGAAGATAGCACATTTTATGAAAGAAGTATTAGATAATATGTGACTTGTTAATAAATCTCATGAGGTCTCTGACTGCTGGGTGGGCTTGTGGTCCAGTGGTGCATTGCGTATTGGTGGAGGAGTGATAGTGAAGGAACACTGAACGGAAAAGGTATGAATAGTGGGTATTCTGCATGGAAGTCATGGTGCTTAACTTGATCAGAGGATTTGGTGGAACACGATACATGTGTTGCTGTGAGATGCTGGGAAAAGAGGCATTCGGGAACTTAAATATTAGATAAGGATATGACGCAGTGAAACCCTGTGTATGAGAACTGTGTCCACCTTGCACGGTATGCGCAGTCAGCTCTATGACCCAATGACAGACAGAGAATGACTGAGAACCATGTGTTTAGGAATAGAAAGTAGAGAAGGATGTGTGAGTTAGTATCCAGAAAGTGGTTAAATATGTAGCAGACTGGAGGAAAGTTTAATGGTTGGAGACTGTGTGATTGGTTAGGAATGAAGTTGGCTCAATTGGTGATTTTGGTAGCTGTTAGCTGGGATAAGTTGGGAATCATAGTGTTTTAATGTTTAAATTTTCTGATCAAGGGTGGTTCACGATACATGTGATGGGAAACGTAAGAAAAAGAAAAAGGAGAGGTAAGCCGATTATTTTTGTGGAGGAGGGAGAGAGAGACACCCTTCACTTTACAAAATTAAAAAACAAACAATCAGAATGAAAAAGAAAAGAAACATATATGTGTTGTATGTTGCAGTTGTATTTGCCCCAGGGAGTGGGTCTTGATCAACATTGTTATTTTTGTGTTGTTAAAAAAATAAAAACTGCAGACACATTGTATTTTATGTAAAAAATGTAATTTGTTGTTGTGAAGAGATGTTTTTTCATGTTTTGTCTGGAAAATTGTGTAAGGACGTTGCTTTTATGGTTGTCAAAAAATATGTAGGAATGTGAGAGGTGTTGATAAAGTCCTCTTGGTAGGAGGTAAAAAAAAAATTCTTGATTTTTTTAGGAGGGAGGGACAGAAAATAAAATGGCAGAATGCCTGGTAATATGAAAGGTGATTTAAAAGTTCATTTGGTGGGAGGTGTGTTAAATGTTTTCTGTTTTTTTATGGTCGAGGGTAAAAAAAATATGGTAAAATGCCAGTTTATATAAGAGGTGATTTAAAAGTCTTTTAGGAGGAGGTGAAAAAAAATCTCCATAATTTTTTAGGAGTGGGGAGGGAGAAAATAAAATGGCGGAATGCCAGGTAATATGAGAGGTGATTTAAAAGTCCTCTTGGTAGAAGGTATGTTAAAAGTACACCTAGTTGTTTTTTTTCTACCTCGATGGAGGGGCGAGATTGATTTCCTCTCTCTGATATGGGAAGCAAGTACCAGTGGGCAGGAGCCTGTCCAAAAAGGAATTGCTTTGTTGTGTTTTTTTATGGGTACTTAAATATCCTTTGGCTGGCAAGAGGGTTAAATGCACTCTTTTAATTCCAATTCAGATATCACCCAGTCGGTTTTTGTTTTGTTGTTCTTGCTTTTGGTTGACTGTCATGTCTCTGCTGTTTCGTAACTTATGTAATATGAATGTATGATTTAGTTTATAATTTATGTAATGTGAATGTATGAATTTTGTATGATTTATGCAATATGACTATGATTTTTGTTTTGTAATTTATGTAATAAATGACAAGTTGGGCATGGGAGGTGTGTGATACTATGGGCTGCCCCTCCTCTCATTCGAGCCAGGACCTCAGAGAATGTGAGGAAATGATTCACCAGAAAAGCAAAAGTTATTGGAAGTGAGATGAGTGGGATGGGTAGATGGGAGTGGCTGAGAGGGTGAGCACGGAAGTAGTCAGTTTCTGCTGATCAACGGGGGTTTACTGAGACAAAGACCAGATGTTTAGGATTTCCAGTGAAAACTTGTAAAGCAGTGCATGCGTCATCGCGAGACAAAATGAAAAAAAAAAAACGACATGAACATTGAGGTCGGCGATCGTCTGGGACCAGCATATGATTGTAAAAAAGTATGGATTTAAACAATTCTACTGTGGATAGCATAACGGTCATCTCTCAACACATAAACTGGATAAAGCAAGTAAAACTAGGGCGGTAGCGCTTGATATATCCAAGGTCTTTGACAAGGTCTGTCATTAAGGTCTTAATTAATAATATATTATATAATAATATATATGATAATAATATATTTAATAGGGTATCTTTTACGACGCTCAGCAGACTAAAAACGCTCAAAAAACAAATATACAACAAATAAAAGTAACTGTAGGTGATAAAAGTTATTTTCAAACTTACCTGTGGCATTTGTTTGTATTTTTAACCCGTTCGAAGTGCTATTTATTAGAAACTAAATTGTTCATCACACCAAAATCGCAAAATCCAAGATGGCGGTCGTGGGGGGCTATGTAAGAGAATCATGACCGACCGCCATTTTTTTTTGTGCAAAAAAAAAAACAAGAATTTTTTTTTACATCTAATAAAAACCCATCTATACTATGTAAAAATATCAACAAATATCATAGCTAAGTAGGAAAATATCTATTCTCGACCTAGGTCGCCTTTAATTGTTGCATATTTATGTTTTTAATCACTTTATCGTTCGTTTTCTTGAACCCGTTCACGACTCTGCTGAGCGTTGTAAAAGATACCCATTTAATATAATCAGATCCTTCTTGGCTAAAAGAAAGAGACAGGTCTTCTTGATGGCTGTACATCTAAACAACATCACATTAATGCGGGTTTGCCTCAGGGGTCGATACTTAGACCTTTATTATTCCTGATTTTAATAAACGACCCCGCTGATGCAATTGTGTCCGAGATGTGTATATTTGCTGATGATACCACACTCTATTCTCAACATGTGGGCAAAACGAATGCAAACATATCCAAGGCAATGGCTTGATCCTTAGAAAATGACCTCCAGTCTGTAGCGGAATGGGGCCAAAAATGGATGGTTACATTAATGCTACCAAGACAAAGCTCCTTTCCTTTAACAATTAAAAAGAATAATTCAACATGTAATTATCAAAGTCACATAGTTGCAAAAAAAAACAAAAAAACACATACATAAAGTTGTCTTATAATTTTATTAATATACGTATTAATTAAAAATATACAAAATACATGCATTTAAAAAATGTTTTTAATATTTTCAACAATATAAGTGAAAAAAAAGTACTCTTAAAGAGAATAATTTTGAATTGAAAAAAAAATCAAAATAATTTCATAATGAATTTCTCCATTTTCACCCATTAGTCAAAACATCTGCTTCTGTCTGCATCTACTGGGAGTGCCAGACCCATGCAGATTTAAACTCTCATGATCTTCAAACCTATTTACATATTTCCTTTTCTTCCTTGTTGATAATCTAAGTTTAGTCGAGGTCAAGTTGGTAATAAAACCTTAACATCCAAACATTCATTTAATTGATTGACCTCGCACGATAACAGCAACAAGATGAATGCTTGATAGTTAAGGTGGCCTCAGCTTTAAAAATAAAAAAAGCAAAAACAATATTTTGAATCTAGGTTATTCCCGTTTCTTTCCTAGAACTTTCCATCTGTGGAACACAATATATTAGGACTGCTTTCCAGATGACTACAATAGTGTCGTTTTCAAGTCCAATGTTAACAAATACTTGTTGAGCCGTCCTCTTAAATAATCAAATTCTGACCATTCCACCCATCGTTTCCAATCCTCTCATGATGTTGTTCATCGTCCAATTGATAATCTCATCAACCTTTATCCTCGAGTGGCCTCTGGACCTTGATAAGTGGTGACGCATTCAGGGTCGGCGGGACAGTTATAAAAATGGGGGGGGGGTCGTCTTCTCCTAAGGGGGGGGGGCGGTTAAACCCATGTATATCAACTTAATTATTGATGACCGTAAAGTGGGGGGGGGGGCCCAAGTCAAAAAGTGAGCGGTGCCGCCATCCATGGCATTAGTATATAAAAAAAAGAAAAGAAACAGACATTTTTTTATCTGTTGCTCATACCATATCTTAGGTGGCCTAATGGTCATCACTGCAGACTATGGAATTAGCAAATCATGTTAAAGCTCATTACATTCACTCATTCACTAAAATTATTGAGGAAGGTATGAACCGCTGACTCTCTTCCATCTATGGGTAACATAGCAGATTGAGTTCAGTGAACCATTATGTTTTAGCTATTGTGTTTCAGTATTAAATAACCTAAAAAAGCTTCATGTGCCTTAAAATAGACAAACTAAATAACATTGACACCAAAGGTCATATTGACCAATCATTTACGATCCTGAGCCATGTTGTCAGTAAGAGACTCAAAAAGGTTATTTCCTAGTTTAAAGTCGCTAATTATTTATAGTGAAATGGGTTTTATGATTTTATTTTTAAATAAAGTTTGTGTGTGTGTTTGTGTGTGTGTTTGTGTGTGTGGAGGGGTATCCACCTTGGTTATATATTATGATTTCATACCATCTTGTCATCTCAGAGAAATTCAGGAATCTGTATTGAACTTTTTAATTCAGAGCAGTTTTTAATCACTATTTTGCTTGTACCAGTCAACGTATTTATGTTGTTTTTTTTAATTTTTCACTAAAACATGATTTTAAGTAAAAATAAATTGTTTGGGAGTAATGCCGAAACACATTTCATGGTAAATAATTAACAACCTTCACCTAGTGAATTTCTCCCAAAGTTGTGAGTTGACGGGTAGCATCTTCATAAAAATATGTTAACAAAGTGGTCGCATTTTATAATTTTGTCAAACCTTTTCTACAAACCTATGAGAAGGAAATGAAAAAAACTATACTTGAAAAACTTATTTAAAAAGTGAATTGAAGATGTCTTTTGTTTGTTTCTAATACAGCTAAACTAAAAGGAACAATTGCTGCCTAATTAAAATTACGCCCCCTTAAAGGAAATACTGGTATAACCGGTAGTCACATCATTACAATATATCATGTATTTATAACGAACGTTTATGCGTAATATCTGTGACCTAAATCATTGTAAGCAAGTAATTTATAATTGTGTAACCATTAATTAATGTAAATAATGGCGGGACTGTCTCTATGTTCAAGAATGTTAACTTATATCATCATTGTTTACTTTAAAAAAAAAAATAATAAATAAATAAATAAATAAATAAATAATAATAATAATAATAATAATAATAATAATAATAATAATAATAATAATAATAATAATAATAATAATAATAATAATAATAAAAAAATCATTGTGTTCAACGCTCAGGTGCACAACAACTCATCAAAAATACATGTACATGTGTGCATGTGTATATGGTACATCAGGTGTAGTTTGTGTGAATTTCGTGAAGCATGACGGTTTTAAAGGGTGCAGTGTCTCGGCAGCCAACAACCGACCGATGCAGACAGTCTGTTCCATGCATTAGCAATTTTGAGTGTGAAAAAATGTTTCTGAAAGTCATGGGAGCTGTGCTAGGCATGTCTACATGTGCTAGAGACATGGGGATCAAAAATGGTTAACAATTTTGTGGTTGTTTACTAAATCAGTTTTTTAGACGTCGGAACTTAAATAAATTCAAGCCCACGAAACAAGGCGTTCAGAGTATGGCAGGCATCTGATAGAGAGTATTTGCTTGGTTGCAGATCTCTAAACCGTTTCTAGGCAGTCAATGTTTTGAGAAAGATAACATTTGCATCATTAGTCTGGAACCCCTAACTGTGGTCATACTATAGCTGTATAAAGTTTTAAATAGATGGCTGGATAGGGTCTAACAAATATCTTGCTGAGTGATACTAATACTGTCTTCTTGACAATTTTAGAAATGTGTCTTGTCCAACACAAATCTTTGCTGACAGGTCACGTTATTATTGTCATTTTTCGCCTTCTTGTCTCATGCTTGAGATTATACATTTCGTCAATGACTTCCAACTTTTCTTTTCTGTTGCCATTTCGCTTGTACCGCCCGCCAGGATCATCATTAACTGATAGTCTCCATGTCTTAAGCGGCCTACCACATGGCTTTAGGCCATCAGTGTCAATATGGGACACACTTTGGAGAATTTTGGATGAATAACGGCGGGTGATGTGACCATACTAGTTGAGACGTTGTGCGACATACTTTCTTATGGAGGCTGGTAGAGTGAGATTGGCAATTTTCTCTATCCAATGCGCTGCAGCAAGGATTGTGTCGTTTTGATGTATCGTCGTTGACCATGTTTCACAGCCATACAAGAGTATAGGTCGGACATGTGTGTTGTATTGACATATGATGGGATCCCTGCATTTTGTAAAATTGTTGACAGCTGCCTGAAGACTTTCCATCTGTTTTATAGTTGTGTCAGTTCATCCACTCAAATCAATTGTGTTACCTAGGTAGGTGAAATTATTGACTATTTTGACACCTGCAGCAACTTCTCTTTCCATGGGAGGAGGATTTTGACAGGTGCTGCAAATAAAATTAGCTACATCGACTACTGTAGCACTGGCAGGTTGTTGCACCTTTTGTGACATCACTTGCTGCATATTTGGCATTTGATGGAGTTCGAGCCAGTTTCAAGTTTAAAGATGCTGCAGAGGTATTTGCCTTGTGGAGCAGATATCTGTTTAGTATCAGGTATCTTATGCTTTGTCTTTTTCATATTAATCTTGAAGCCGCCACTTTCAAGCACTGATTTCCACCTGCTAAATGCTGTACTCACTTTTGTTGCACTGGGTGCACTGATAGCAATATCATCTGCATCCAGAATCTCCCACAGAGCACTATTTCTGCAGGTTATCACCTCGTAAAGGACAATTATAAATAAGAGTGGGCTAATTACTGATTCCTGGTGCACTTTTACCGTTATTTCTAGGGGTTCAAAAAGTACACCAGCAAAAGTCATGACCATGGTCGGGTCTGGAAACTGCATTCACTAATTGCTTGGTAACAAGTTTGCGCCTGACGGCCCAGAGAATAACCTTTGTTGGCACCTTGTCAAAGGCCTTTTCCAGTTTAATGTCATCTGCAGTACTGTGTCATTCTTTAAGTTGGCATCTATGTCATTAAACATGCAACAAACAGAAGGGAACTAAGAACAGATTCCTGTGGTGCACCAGATGACATCTCATATGGTAAAGAATTCTCTCCTAGAATTATGGCTACTTCTTTTTTGAGAATGGAAAATTTCAAGCAGTTAAAAAAATCATCCTTCACACCCAATTACAGAGAGTTTTGCTATCTTTTTTGTAGTACAGTATTAAAAAAAGCCTTAGCAACACAAAGATAAACGACATCAACCTACCTATGAACATGCATGAGCATGTTCACTGCACTGGCCGTGATCGTCCCACTCATTGTGCCGGTCCAAAGCTGTTGATCGATTCAGTCAGGGTTGAAACAAAGAATTCTCATTCCAAGTAAATCCAGTTTATAAACAATTAACCGATGTTTATTGTTTTGGAATACTCGTTTTCTTAGGTTGAGTAGCAGACTTGCAAAATGAGATTTTTTAACCTGGCCAAATAAAAAAACCCATAAACCCAATCAACACAATCCTTTGGCTAAGAGCTCCGAGTCACACCGACCCAACTGACTGCCAGTGCTCAGCAAAACAAAACTGCCTGCTTCATGTCCAGAGGGCTGGCTCTCACCCCTCCCCTTTCTATCTCATGGAATATTTTCACTCCTGACCGGTATCTTGGATTGTGGTCTTTCTCAGTGGTCACCATTCCACCACCCAAAGGCTGACCACCGGAGATATCCAATGGAGATAATAGCCAGACAGTGTCCAATCAAAGGGGTTTATCTCTAGACAATTTATGAACATTACTTTTCTCAAGTCTCAGCATGATTTCCTGTTTAATGAGGCACTTACTTTATTTCAAACAAAAGACAAATTCTGTGTGGTCCAATACATAATCAGAGATATTTTCAATTTCTTCTATGCCCCCCTCCCTTTCGTTTGGCCGAACATCTATCACATGCAACGTCTGCCATTTGCCTGCAGCACTAAAACATGCAGCCTAGTGCATGTTAACACCACTCATGAGTCACTATCAGTGGTCTGAGTGATGTACTCAAGAAACTCAATAAGCTGATTGCAATAACTGGAGTTAGGAATAATTCCAAATTGCAAGGGCCAATATGAGCCTATGAAAGCTTCAAAAGTTTGAGAGTGTTTATTTGACACAGAATTCCATCAGGCAATACAGCTTGTAAGCTGACTGGACGATAGTTGACAGGTGATGTGTGATTACTTTTTTGAACATTGAAATAACACTTTAGGAATCTTTCATGAATAAAAATATGTTGGATATGTTTAATTACTGGAAAAGATTTGCTACTTCTTGAAGTGTTAGATAGTGGAGGTTGCAGAATCCCAGCCTAAATTCGGTTTCACTTCATAATTCAGAAGTGGCAGTTAAGACCCTAAATTCAACTGCCTTGTACAAATCAGATGGCAAAATGGTTGCCGCAAGAACTCGTTTCCAAAAAATAAGACAATTTCTTTTAAAAACTACTACTTGCTTGTTTGTTTTTTTCAAACTTGGAATAATAATTGTCAACACAAATCTGCATAACATAAAATTGGAATCTTATTTAATTTTTTAAGTGGTGATTGCCAGTTCAAGAAACTTAAGCTTATATCAATCAATCAGTTTTATTAGCAAAAAATAGCAAAGTTTTTGAAGATAGTGCATCTATATACCGCCTGAAGTTTATCCAAGACGACTTTAAACCTGCATATTGTAAGCATCATCATGACTTTCTTTGGCAGGTTGTTCCAGAGAGCAGAAACACAGACAGAGAATGCTGTTTTTATTCTATTGAAATGAAAGCGACAATGGTACATCTTCTGTGGATGACCGCGGAGATTGCGACTAGGTGTTGGGGTAAAAAACTCCTCTGAAGGTAGATTTATATTCCATTACATATATAATGACGTTTCAGTAAAAGTTATACCTTCTTTTTTTCAGATATGTAAAAAAAAGTATAGAAAATGTTGGTATTAATGTGAAGACAACATAAGACCTTGAGGGAAGGCTATATTTCGCAGAAGTTTTTCCAGTCATTATTTGGTACTTTACTAGTTGAAAGGCGTTAATTATTTACAATGAAATATGTTTTGGCATTACTCGCAAACAATTTATTTTTACATAACATCAAATAAGTTAACTATTGCAAGTTGACCGAATAAAAATTTTCCCGTTGGAAAAATATGATTTTGAAGAATATTCAACAATATGTCAAGGGAGATCAGTTTAAATTCATATGTAACCAAGAGAGATACCTCTACCCTTTTATTTAATTAAAATAAAAGCAGTAACAGCATTATTTCCTTTGGTTTTATATTATGAATTTAGACTTCTCTCTCTTGGTGTCTTTTTGAATATTCTTGGAAGCCATATTGTATTTTTCAAATTCTATTTCAGAGTAAATAATTGACCCCTTAAACTATTAAATTACACAGTATTTATCATCCTATTGTTAGTGTTCCTGCTTAACTGTTGGATTTTTTTACCGTTTTTTGTCCACCATTTTGGAGTTTCCCTCCTAATAAACAATGGTAGTATAGGAACTATTGGAATATCTCACCTAATTTAAAAGCAAACATTTGTAGAAATTAAGCAAAGTCAAAAATTGAATGTCAAAGTTTATTCTAAAATAATACATAACCTTTATTTACTTCCTGTTGAACAACCAAAATTAATGAATCAAGAACAGAATTAAGAAATGTTCAAAAGTCTATACAAAGAAAGTGTTGTTATGTCCATGGACATTGTAATACACAGCCTTCGTCGGGACCACAGCGGCAAGCTAGTGACAATGATAAATATATAAAAAAAAGTAAAAATGTCCGGAAGTGGTCCGTGATTCCCCAGGTTCCAATATTACCAATAGAATACAGGGAGAAGGGGATTCTCCAATTCAAGAAATCACATAGAAAACAAGGAAGAATAATTAACAGGTAAAAGACGACTCAAACACCAAGTTAAGGTATAAACAATATTTATTTACAGAATAACGGAAGAAAAGATAAATATATGGAAAACAAAATAATAAGAAAACAAAGCACTATTTTTAAAGGAATGGGGTACTGGATAATGTAGCTAACAGCGAGCAAAAGTCATGATCAAAATATGCCCCAATCAAATCACGGAAAGAAAGAAAATTAGGGTTTACTCACTCACAAGTATAAGTCTCTCCAACGGAGCTAAAAGTTTGATAATCACACTTATCCAAAATCCACACTGATCATGGGATGGAAACTCATTGGCAGTGTTCGGAGAGCAAGCGTTGTAAATCGTAAGTGCGTATGCGACTGTGGAATTGCATCTCGGCGCTATCTAATCTTCTCACGTGGGGGGAGGGTGGGGGTGGGGGGGTGGGGGGCTAAGTGTAATCGTTTCTCCACAATGTTCCTATCTTGGGACGGCCTGGGTGGGGTGTGTGTGCGTGTTAGATTTCTCTGAGCTGCCGATTTGATGAATCATGGCCTCAGGTGCTGGCTATTGCTTATTGTGTCCTATCAAGCTACAGCACGGCCCTTTAATGTGGGGTCATCTGCGTTCAGTTAGGTACGCAGCGGGGCGGTGTATTGCTGGTTGGACGCTAGATTCTTTTCTGGTGAGTGTAAGAACAAGGGATCAGCGGGGGCGTTGCTTTAACATCTCAAATACATTTTCTTTCACTCATGTCAGCTTGACCCCCATGGCGTCTGTGAAGAGGGACAAAATGGGCTAAACTCGCTTAAAAAAAAATGTTTATAAATACATTCTACTTTTCTAATTTTGGTTAAACCATCCCCATTTGTAACAATATGGACTTGAGTAGTGAGTTTGTGAGACTGACAATCCATGATTGTGACTTGTGTTTTTTGCCAAACTGTCGGTAATCAGCAGCTACAGCAGAGTTTATTTGCCTGCCAAGAATATGCATAGTAGTGTCTGACAAGGATTCGTTTGGCAAGTTGAGTCTCTCACTGCATTTCTGTGTGGACAGCGCCTAAGCACCTGCTTGTATAGATAACACGAATAGGTGCCCAGCTTCAGGAGGCGACCGTTTCCGATTGGTTGAAGTTGATATAGGCAACTAATCGAGATTGAGTATTTTGATCTAATCAACACCAAGCATTTCAACCAAGTAAACATTGAATGTTTCGGAGATCTTTTCTCTGGTGCTGTTGTTGTTATTGCTGGAACAGGCGTTACACACATTAAGAGGCTAAAACATGATTGTTGATAATTTTCATCCATATCCACTAACGTTCAAGGAACGTTGTTGGGGAGTCATGCAGATATTTTAGCTGTCATAACTTTTAAGCGGGTATGATAGAACCTGGTGAATTCTATGTCCTCTCCAGGCCACATACAGCACCTGCTATTCCCAAATGGTCACCCATTTAGTACTGGCCAGGTTCAACGTTACTAACTTCAATGATCTAACGGGAACCGGTGTGTCAACGTGATAATTTAATTAACATTAACTTTAGGGGAATAATAAAAAAAATACTGTCCAGCACTATTTCAAAACTCCTGACATGAAATCAAAATGGCTTTCACAAAAATGGATCAACGTCTACGCAAATCATAAAAGTTTGGATGATTATGGAAGGTTTACATAAAAGAAATCTGATGGCCGTTTTGTTCGTGGATTTCTCTAATGCTTCTGATTTGATTCACAGAGGGAAGATGAAGGAAATTATTCTGGCATATGGTATTCCAAATGAGACTGTTGATGCAATAATGATCTTGTACAGCAAAACCCAGTCTATGGTATGATCGCCTGATGAAGATACCATTTTTTCTTTTATGTGAGTGCTGGTGTTCTTCAGGGTGATACAATAGCTCCCTATCTGTTTATAATCTGTCTTGACTACATCCTCCGAATGTCAGTTGACAAGTTGAAAGAAAATGGCTTAACATTGGTACCTGCAGAGAAAATTACAGATGCAGGCTATGCTGATGACTTTTTGATTTTTGCCGACACCACTAAACAAACAAAAGCCCAATTACACGGTCTCGTAGAAATGGCAAATTGTATTGGGCTTTTTGTTAACACAAACAGAGCACATTCTCCTGAACTAACATGGAAATATCTCTTCGCGAAATGGAACTTGTCTCAAAAATATCTTGCAATTTTTCTTTGCAACTTTATTGCAAAGAAAAATTGCACAAAGAGTGAACTAAATGTGTGAATCAGCAAAGCCTGAGCTGGACAATTTGAAAGCAATCTGGATCTGGAAGTCAAATCTTCCTACCAAGATGAAACATGATTTCTTACATCAAGTCTAGTATATGGAAGTAGCACTCGGACTTTTACCAATTGGAGAAAATTGATGGTGTGTAAACCAGAATACTAAGAGCAGTACCCCCACGAGAGAGCAACTCTATGGTAACTCTATAGCAACTCTTCAGATCTGAGAGAGAAGAACCAGATTTGCTGGTCACTTCTGAAGAATTAATAATGAAATCATCAACGATATTCTTTTGTAGATGTCAAAACAAGAATGTCGTTCAGTTGGGAAACCGCACAGAACCTACGCCAAGCAACTAACAGTAGACTCACAAATGCACCTAGGAAGACCTACCTGATGTGATGGAGAACAGAGCGAGATGGCGTGAGAGAGTTAGGGGGATCTGGGATCCGTGACACTATCACGGCTATGATGAAAGCAAGTTTAAATGTCTACAGGAAATGCGGACAAAAGTTGATCGGCAAAATAAAGATGGTCGATATAAATAAATAAAAACTCCATGTTTTACCATTAAAAAGTGTTCAAATCTTTTTCTTTGGTTTTGATTACTTAAGGGTTATTGCAATTTGCTAACCCTGTTTCTCATTAGAAAATGTTACCTTTTTGTTTAAAAAAAATTTTCTTAAATTTTTGTTTAGTAAAACTTAGTTATTTCCCTTTTTTACTTAGCGGTAATCTTTCTTTTGCCTATCATCATGTTTTGTCTGCGTTTCATGTAGACGACTAAACCTACTGTTTTTAATGTTTTAGTATATATTTTTTATACTAAAATATTTTAAGTAAAAAATAAGTTGTTTTGAGGGCAATTAAATGCCACAGAAACCTATTTCACTGTAAATAATAAGCAACTATATATTAGGACATTTTCAATATTTCAACGGTCTCTAATACTACAATTGACCCCAACTCCCTCCCCCCAAAATTATTCCCAATCATTTGGAATTTTTCACTTTTTGTTTTCGAAACGAATGCATCTGTTTTTTAAATGACTGTTTTCAATGGATGATACGTACAAACCTTTCTTGATGATGATAATTTTGAACCTTTAATATAAGACGACAACATATCACCTTTTGTTGTTTCTCTCTTTAGTGGTCCCCCGATTTATAAAATCGGGGGACCTATGTTTTGAGGCATTTCCGTCCGTCCGGATTTTTCTCCGCAACCATCCATTGAATTTCTCTGAAATTTTGCATGAAGTTGTAACTTTTGTCAGGTTAGAAAGTGACATTCTCCGATTTAAAAAAAAAATCTGGTGTAGCCCCCCAGGGGGTCAAAAGGCCCCAAAATGGCAAAACATGACATTTTTTGTCCCATAACTTTTCATCCATCCATTCAATTTCTCTGAAACTTGGCCAAAATATGGAGGCAATTGTTCCTAATAGAAAATAAGTATCGTTGACCTTGGAAAAAATCTGGTTCGCGCCCCCAGGGGGTCAAAAGTCTCCAAAATGGCAAAAAATGACCCTTTTCTCCCATAACGTTTGATCCATCCATTCAATTTTTCTGAAACTTGGTCAAAACGTAGAGGCAATTGTTCTGGATATAAAATGAGCATCCTTGATCTCAGAAAAATTCTGGTTCGTGCCCCCAGGGGGTACAATGGAGGTCAAAAATGCCCCAAATTGCCCAAATTTATTGCATTTTACACTCGCCTCATCGAATCACATACAGAGGGGGACCACGCATGCGCGGCTTGTTGTAATTAAAATATTAGACATTTCATTAAGACCATTTAAAAAAAAAAAGTTTAAACATTCTTTAAACAGATCGTGTACGTTTTCAGCTTGCCAAATTCTATTTCCGAAAGACGCCATTCTAATTTGTAGTTTTAAAATTACATTGCAATTTAAGGTGTAGTAGCAAAGAAAATATTCATAAAGATTTAATTTAATTATCGAACTTAGTATTTTTGCATGCATATTCTTTTTACTAAGTTTTAAATTTGTATATATCTTTCTTCCTTGTATCTGTTTTTTGGGTAAATTGTCGTGTCCCAGCCAAAATGGCGGACAATGAATCGGATGCAATTTTCCGACCTCACAAATGAGTAAGTAAACCCAAATAAATTGTTTGGAACTAATTTCAAATTTACCTTAAATTATTTTGGGGAAATTGGTTCAAAACAATTTATTTGGGTTTACTTTCTCATTTGTGAGGTTGGAAAAAAATCAGAAAATTGCAGCCGATTCATTGTCCGCCATTTGGGCTGGGAAACGACTAATTTACCAGTTTTTCTGTTGTAAAACAAAATACTAAGCTCTCTTAAAAATATGGATATTAAATTAAATGTTTATTATTTTTTTTTCTTTTGTAATGTAATTTTTAAAACTACAAATGGAATAATCCTATAAAATGGCGCCTTTTTGGAGAAAAGGGAAACGGAGACAACCAAGTAAACACATCAACAATAACGATGTTATTTTTAACGCAAATTATACCTCTAAAGTTCATTTTATATTATTTACTTACGAAATAAATCATAGTCACCACTATTACCCGAGACCCCGTGTATTTCCATCATGTTAGGTTAGTTAGTGATTTCTCTTACCGAGGGTGCTGAACAAAACAATCATGTCAAATGTCGGGCGTTTTTGTTATTTCTGCAAATAAATAAATCACCATTAGCATTTTTACCTTGACATTTAACATGTTTACAAAAAATGTAAATAAATGAAGGGTTATTAACTTATTTAAATTTCCCCTTTTTAGGGACGGCATTTCCGCTACTTGAAAAAAAAAAAGATCAAAGAAAAATAAGATTTTCTTTTTGTTAAATTTGTAGAACTTTTGGCACTTGTACAGTTTAACATCTCCAGGCAAATTTAGAAAGCCATTCTTAACAGGGGGAGGGAGGGCGTTGTTAACTCTTCCGCTTGCCGCGGACGGAACTCTCCTAAAATGAAAACAATTAATAGCAGTCCCTAATTACTTACCTGACCACGATGACAGTTAGACACAAGGTTGATTTTTAATGTGGGAAAGATCCAGTTCCCCCCCAAAAGGGGTACTCTGGATTGGAACAAACTGAATCATAAGTGATTGAAGGGCGAAGAAGAAAAATGTGATATTAGTTTGAAAACATACAAAAACGTTGATTGATTCTTCTGGTGTTTTATCAAATGAATTACCTAATTATTCTGGGGGAAAAAGATAATAATGGTTGGTAATTGCTTAGTTTAGCGTCGTACAAACGGGGCAGCCTCTATTGCGAACCTCCGTTGAAATTTTATTAAAATTAAATTTAGTAGATTGATTACAGGGGAAAAATATATTCTGAAAATTTGGAGCTTAACCGGAAGAGTGTACTACAAAGAATGCCACTTCTGATCTGCTTTTTAATGCCCAATTCTGCTAACATGTTTTTCTTGGATCCATGCTAATATTGTTATACTATTATGAGAGTGAAAATTTAGTTCGAACCACCTACTTAATATAATTTTAATTATTTTTAAACTGAAATTTCAGCGCAGGTTTGTAATTAGGCCGTTTTTGTTTGTACGCCGTTAAACTACTAATGGTAATACCATCTTCCTACCATGCAACTAATGCATGTGGGTACAGGTACTGTCTTCTTCCCTTTCTTTCTTTGCATAATTCTTCGGTGAGTCATCGTTCACCCTAAATCATAGAATACAATATTGACTAGCAGTTACTTTTTTTCTCACTCTCATACACTTTCCCTCTCTTTATTGACAAATACAAAACGCGCACTTTCTCTCTTAACTGAACTGCGTTTCCTCCACTTTGACTATTTTTAGTATTTGAAGAGGTTCGGTTGTAAAAAAACAAAAAAAAAAACGCGCACACACACAGAAAAATCAATTTTTTTACTCTTTTTCCATTCCTCTTGAATATTTTACATTTAAAAATAATAAACAGGAAAGAAAAAATACAAATACTGTTGTTTTGTTGAATAAGAGACGGCGAACGGGGGCAGTAATGGTCAAATCTCAATGTTATCACACTACCCCCCCCCCTTGCGCCTTCTTTCTCCAACTTTATTTCAATTATCGCATTTTACATCCTACCCTCCTACTACTTACAGGTCAACACTTATTGTTTGTTTTTTTAACTGTTGGTCAAAGACTGAAAGAACTGACAATATTTTATGTAGCAGTTTAGTGGCAATCTTCCAGTATTGGTACGTAAATTAATTTAAAAAATGGTAACAATCTTGTTGCATCTTTATATTTAAGCAATTTGGGTATCTTTAAGAATGATCAGTACGCTGAAAACGCTAAAAAAAACAAATATACAACAAATAAAAGTAACTGTCGTCGATAAAAGTTAATTTAAAACTGACCTGTGATATTTGTTTGTATTTTTAAACCGTTCCAACTGCTATTTAGTAGAAATCAATAGTTTTATCACGCGAACTTGCAAAAAAAAAAAAAAAAATGGCGCTTGCTCGTAAGACGCCATATTGTCTAAAAAAACGAGTAAAAAATGAACAAGAAATTTTTTTTACATCTAATAAAAACCCATTTATAGTACGTAAAAATACAAACAAATATCATAGGTAAGTAGACAAATATCTCTTCTCGACGTAGGTTAAACTCACTTGTTGCATATTTATTTTTATAACCCCGTTCTCGTTAGTTTTTTGGACCCCGTCCGCGACTGTACTGATCATTCTTAAAGATACCCAAATTACTTAAATATAAAGATGCAACAAGGCCAACCGGAAGCTCATCAACAAATAATAAAAATAAAGATTTTTAGATATTCTTTCGTATTACCACCCCGAACATAGGGTGAATGAAGGGCATTTTTGTTTTACGAATAAAAAACAAAAACAATTTCCGATAAAATATAATAGATCTTCATTTTTAATACGCAATGTTTTATTTTACATACCAATACCGCGTGATTGTAAATTTAGTTACTGGCTACTTCTTCCTTAAGTGTGTTTCTGTTTGTATATTTTGTGCGTAGGTGTGAACGTGTGCACGCTCCCACGTATGTGTAAATGTGTCGACGCTGTTAAAGAAAGAGTTACTACTACCATTTAGTAGTTGTATATTGTATCAACAACAACAGTTGTCTTATACTTAGTTTTAAACAATTGAGTTTCATATCGCTAATGAGTGAAGAGATCTTGTCCAGGTCAGTAGGAAACTCAAACTATTTATGGCTAGGCTCCTATCTACGTTGGTCTTCTTACCGTCTTCCTCCCTTCTGTCATGGTGGTAAGTAAATATTAAATAAAATATGTAAATGAGATTGCTCTTCTCTTTTTCAATAACTCTGGACATTGCTATGTAAAAGGGATAAAATACACGCAAAATATACGAGAAATAAAACTCCTTTTTTTCCTTGCGATCTTGTCACACGTAAAAAAAGTTGCGTAATTTGAATCAAAATCTTTTTTTTCTCTTATAAAATAATAATGGCCTAGTCGTAAGTTAGTAAGCTAATTACTTATTTATCACTACTGCACTACCTTGTGTATGTTTCTTTTATATCTTTGTTTTATTATTTATTCAACATATCTAAAACAAACAAAAAATGAATTTGCGAACACTAACAGTAACACTCTAGGATACAGTTTGACCAGATAAAAAAAAATCTTGCACTTTGTCTAAGAAAAGATTTTTAAAAAGCAAACGATTAAGCAGAAAAATTAAATACGTATACCGGACTTCAATAAAACTTGTATTACGAAAAATGGTTGCCAAAATAAACATATCTGCATGTTTGTAACTTTATTTAAGAAAAAATGTCTCACTTGTTGCCTTCGTTATAAATACATTACATAAAATGCCAACTTGGACTTACGTCACAATAACCTGTGTTCCCGACCATCCTTTTTTTCTTTCTTTCGTGATATTGTGTGGTTGAATATGAAGATGCGCTTCGTTTTACACTTAAATTACTGTAAAAAATGTCGTCAGTTAATTGAGGTTTTTGATGCGTTTGCTAGTAGAAAATTGCGAACCTATTTGTGGAGAAATCTTTTAATGACGTTTGCTCCTCATCTCTCCCCGTAGATCACTGGATGCATAAGTAATACGACCCCCCCCCCTCCGTAATATACAATCCAATGGAAACTTCGAAAACAAATAGTTATTTTTTATTTACAAAGAATTTTTATTAAAATTCATAAATTAGTTGGTCTTTTTATATCACAGCTCACTCTAATGACTAGCTTCAAAATGCTTTTGGTGCAAATTGAATTAAATTGTTGAATAGTTTTCATTTATTTTCTATTTAAAAGAACTCCAGCTCAAAGTCTAAAAAAGAACACAATTTGAATATTTTTATATTCACTAACAAATATACATTTCAGATGGAAATTAATCAGTTTGTCTATTTGTTTCCTTTTAGTGATTTGAGCAAATTTTATCTTCAAACTCGTCGGAAATTACTAAAAAAAAGTAAAGAAAAAGAAAACAGTTTAGTTTAATTCTTAGGTTTGAGGGTGCAGTTTGCCGTTTAAATTTAACGTAAAATGATCACCCAATTCCGGATCGCAGGCGTTCTCTTCACGGTAAATATTCTTATATCGCGCACAAGTTGACGCGAGAAGGAGTTGTGTTTACTGTTTGCATTATCAAAATAAGGACGTGAATGAGAAAAAATATTAAAACTAACAATAAAAAAAAAACTATATATATACAATTTTAGGATAAACACATTTTATAATTTAAATATTATACATTAATTATTATATATATATATATATATTTGTAAAAAAATAACATTTCATATATTGAGGAGAAAACCATTGAATTAATTGTTATTTTTTCTTTTTTCCTTGCTTGAGTTTTGATAGCAACCCAGGATCGACGGTTGCCAAGGGTTACCAAACTTCAATGATTAAACAGTTGAACAGAAACGGCTAAAAATGCAATTCGTATGAATCAACGAATTATGATCTGTTGATTTGCTTGATTCTGTTTTGTTGAAATTGATTTCCATGATAGAATTAGGCACTCACAGGAGGGACCTCATGAAGGTTGTCAATATCTCTAGTGAAAGTGATATTATAGGCCAGACAGAAATTGAACAGTAACACTGAACAGTCCCGCGTTGGTAAACACTTCACTGCCACCAATACGTAAATAACAACTTGTGTTCAATTAACTTAATAAAACGATTAAACAGTAAGTAAGGAATGTGTATCCAGAAGATTTCAGTACTTACGGAGTCAATCTCGAGTATCAACGGAGAATCCTAAGTCAGTCCCAGAAATGGCTGAAGCAGGTGACGACTTGAAAGTCACCTTTTTTTAAAGAAGTTTTTTCAATTTTTAAAAAAGTTTTGTAATCTTAACTTAACCCGTTGCATGCTTAGTGTCGTCTGCCTTTCTACAATTTTTTCGCGGCTTTCAAATAGTAAACTGCTTCGTTGATATTCGAGACTGACTCCCTAAGTACTGACATCCTCTGGATACTCATTCCTTAAAAGTACTTAATGTACTGTGTTTCGGTATTAAATAAAGTAAAAATGGTTGATTTGCCGTAATACAGACTAAACCATAGCTGGAGAGGAGAATGGGTTCATACCTTTCCCAGGGGTATTATTAGTACAATAAGTAAATAATTTGGCTTGACGATTCCATAATCTCTACCCAGTGTGTTTGTTTTCAGTCATTTTTTTTTTTTAAATGAATACCAGAATTTTCAAAACTGGTTTTTAATCCTTTCTTCTTCTGAGCTTAATTATTTCTGGAAATTTAGAATATTTTTTGGTAAAATTAAAATGAAATCTCGGAGTAAAAACTCACAGCAACAACAAAAAGAAACAACTCTGTCACCCTATGCTACTAGAGCTAAACATTCTCTAAGTAACTCATGTGTGTATCAGAATGAGGTAGCACGTTATCTGTCCATTTTCTAACATAAATGTTTTCGAGAGACAGTGTCTTTAACCATCCACCCCTCAAAATACGAGATGTCTCAGGAAAGGTGTTAATGGCAACTTTATATTGATATTTGTTTGGTCAATTAAAATAAATGACCTCTGACCCTAGATCATGTTTTCAGCTGCAATAAATTATATCTTTGCACAAGGAATTTCTGCATTGGAACTCACGACTTGTGTAGCATGGCCAGAGCATGGCCAATGTATGGAATGCCATAAAAAAATTGTCTGTGAGTGTTTGGGTGAGTGCCAAGGAAAAAATGCCTGTCTTAAGTAATGACTTTACTTTTTATGTATGGAATCCCGTCATCATAAACGAATAATCTCTTCATCATTAATCTTATAGCTATATTAATAAAGTTATGAGATAATTTCACGTTTGTTTGTATGTTTTTCTCGCGTCAACGAGACTTAGAAAATTACACATTCTATTATTTTTTATGCCTCCTATTATTAGTCAAATATTTATTGAAATCAAAAATGCAATAGCGTAAAAGAAAATGTTAAAAATTCATGAAAATTAATCAGAATGCATTTCGGTTTCTTATCTATCTTCTAAATTTAATTTTGTAAAAATCTACCAGAATTTTACAAAGCTGAGGTTGGGACGATTTCTTTGAGTGGGGGATGAATTTTGATAATACAGTAACATAGTGTTCAATGCTAGGTGCAGGAGGATATGGTTTCTCATTTATTCCCGGGCAACGCCGTGTATTCCTACTAATATATATATATATATATACAAGACGAAAACCGTTGAGATCTTGTTGAGGATTGTCCTTTCATTGGGTTGGGTGAAAAAAAAGAAAAACGATATCCGTCGTTAGCATCGGATATCAGTTCCTTTTAGTTTGAGTACTAAACTGCTGTAACCCAGTTTGACCTGCAGGGTTTGTCTGCAACCTTTCTTTGTGTTTTTCTTTTCTTTGCACTAGCTGTGTCAACCAGCACTTATTGATAGATGGGCTGATCCCATTTATTCCAAACATAAGGGAACAAAAAGTGGTTTGTTTACAGTTATTAGGAGAAATATCTCCTAATAGTCTGTGTATATATTCCTTTTTCACACCTTCCCATCTAATGTAGACTCCAAGCCTAAACCCATACATATAAATACCCATACACTGAGGATTATTTATAACAAAACAAAAAAAAAACATTGGGATAAACATTCTCCCCATTGTGGCATTGATCGATTTCCAATCTAAACACTGGACCCTGTCCTTTGAACCATTTAATGATTTTTTTTTTCAAATTGAATTGCTTTATATAAAACAGTTAATAAATGAATGCAAGAAAGATGAAGACTTAACGTTCTTTTTGCATATATTTGAACAATTTGCTATTTTTTTTATTTAGGATTTGATCAGGACGAACTATTAAAATCATATTGGCAGCCCCTACTAATTTAATATAATAGGTGAACAATGTATTTATTTATATGAATAATTTTCACTATTCATATTGAATTTATCTTGAATTGCTGGTGTTATTTTTTTTTATAATAGACAGGCAATGATCGGATAGTCTTGCTAATTTGCATATAAATTAAACAAAACTATGAATGAAAGTTAAATATCAGAACAAACAAATAACCGATTCAACCACAGCTTTCACAATCAGTAAAAAATCTTTGATTACAATTATATGGATCTAAATATAAAGATATTTGCCAAAGTCAGTGTTTTATTTCAGAAATTCTCTATTTCAAATAATTCCCCAAATTAATCATTAAAATTGTAAAATAAATTAAACTATATTTCCAAATTATATCTAAAATAAAATTACTTGCTAACGTGAGTAAAACTACTCACGTTAGCAAGTAATTTTATTTTAGATATAATTTGGAAAATATAGTTTAATTTATTTTACAATTTTAATGATTAATTTGACGCCTCAAAATACTAAAATTTACATTAGAAATTTCAGTTTATTTTGGTGTACATTAAATTTTTTAAAAAAATTGGTGTACGACAAACTTTATTTAATCCATTGAGGGTAGAGCTCCCTCATTCTGTATCCCATGTCTTTTAGATATAACGTATCAGTTACTTTTTCTTAAGTTCCGTCACCAGAGATTGAACTCACAACCTAAACGATAAACGGTTCTATTCAACATCCACCGAAGTTTACCAATTATGACAAATGCCATCTGAAGAAGGCTGGTGAGTACAATGACGAAGACGTTGTGAATATGAGGACAACAGTCTGAAACGTGTAAATGACAACAAAATGTCATCTTAGACATGGTGTCAAACACGTAAAAAAATATTGTGAAGAGTAAAATTATTGACTTATAAATATTATTAAAACCAGATAAAATCACCATTCTTTATTGATATGCAAAAATCAATAATTCAGATTGACATTTGGTGTTTTTTTTTTAATATCTTTGAAAAATGAACACTAGAGTCAGGACTAACTACTCTTGAAAGACCACCACCACCAACGGAATGGATAGTTTCACAAGTTCTCTGTGAACTGCAGTTTTATTTTTTTGTTCTCTTAAAATGTCAGAAAAATATTATATAAGAGATGCTTTTAACAGTTCACATATTAGAAACACATTTTATTTTGAGGGTATACTTTCTATGCTCTCTGTTAAAAAACATGTTTTGTTAAAATACAATTTCTAGGAGTTAAGTAAAAGCAACTTAGTTGTGTATAACATTATTTTCTTCTGGTTAATCAATTTGCTCACATTGAGGTGAGCTGAAAAAATATCTTCCCTACAGTTGTATAATAAAATATCCTATTCCCTATAAAATACATAGTTTATTAAATAAATACTGAAAATTTCATTAAAATTCGAAAATTCTACAATTTTTGCTGATTAAAAAAAAAAGAAGCTAATGCTTTGGTTCATCTACCAAAAGTAGGCTCCTTTTCACCCCACCTCCACCCGTATCAGATTTATGATGTCATAACGGTGACACTGATCAACATTATACGTCAATAACATTAGATTGAAAGATGTGTCCCTATTTTCTAATCATTAGGTTAAAGTTATTGTTCTAGATATACTAATCCTACATCAGTATGACCTCATTTGAATTTGTCTATCAAAAATGCAACTTAAGTGAAAAGTTCACCATTTTTTGTAAAGATTTGTTAGTTTTAAACTTAACCAACTGAAAAACCTATCTACACTAAGCGAGATATTATCTTATACTATAAATGTAAGTTGTCTGTCGGGTGATGCAATTGAATACAAAGATTTATAACAAGATCAAACAACTTTTCTCAAGTAAAATCTTATGAGCAATCCAATGATATTAGTTTTGTATTAGGGCTATAAATAGGAATGTTTGATATTCGATTTATAAAATGTTGTCCACATAGAAAATCATTTTATTTTCTCCACATGGTAACATGGTTCAAGTGTTTTATTGCATCAAAGAGATGACACATGTGATTGGAAAATATGGAACACTTCTTAGCCATAATATTCAATGTTTATTAATAAATGCCGGCATTACAGATACAATGGCGATAGGACATAAAAAATATTACTGAAGGAAAACATGAACATATCTGGATAAAGAATGTAATCATCCACAGACTGTTTCACTGTATCACAGCTCTTCAGTGCAGCTGGACTAGCACCTGTCCCTAGCCAGGGATCGAACCTTCAACCACCGAGTTGATAATCGTTAGCTCTATCCATTACTCCAACGGGAGAAGCATTCATAAATGGTATCTACAATGTCTATTTATATAAACATTAACTGCCGCTTCCATCGTGCTTAATTTGTTTATTTACAAAGAGCTTTGCATTACGCTAAGAAGCAGCAGGAGACATCACCCAACAACAGTGCTCAACCCGAAAAGGGGGGGAAGAATGTAAGAGAAATATATGGATTCTAAATTAAGGAATTACACATGTCCTCATACAACCTAAAATAAATGAGTTTTTAAAGAGACAAAGCAAAATGTAAATATATTTAGATATATTTCACATGTGATGATGTACCATGAGAATTTACGAACCAAATTCGTTTGGGGGATTTGCCTATATCACTGAGGATCGTTGACTCGAGATTAAAATATGATAAAACAATAAAAAAAAAAAGATGCACAGCATAATCATGTCGACACACTGGTTCTTGTTAGATCACCGAAGTTAAGTAACGCTGAGCTTGGTCAATACCAGATGAGTGAGCATTCGGGAATACTAGGCGTTGTATGTGGGAGAACAGCGACACTTTCCTGCAAAAGCTAACATCATCATCTCCCCTAACTGGAATATATATGTTATCGGGGATCACTTGTGAATTTAATATTCCCTAGAAACTTCCTCCTTACGAGGAAGCTGGCCCCACCATACTCAGGGTGAATGTCACATCAGATACAGGTACCAGGATCAAAAGAGATTTTTATGGACAAATTTTGTTAGGGTTTGAACGCATGCTAAAAAGCAGACGATGTCGATCAGGCATCTGATCAACTTGAAAGCTGATTTTAAATCAAAACGGATATTGAGAAACATATGAAGGCGCAATTTTCTCCCAGCTATGAACAAAGTATCAAAAGTTTGTAGAGCTTTCAAATGTTAAAATAGTACATGTTTTGTGCCGCTGTTACTTCGTACAGAGACAAGTGACCCCATATCATGAAATGAGTAGAATTTAAAAATTAAAAGACATTTGCTTGTTATTGAAATATAGATTCTAAGAAGTGATTGCAAACCACACTAAAAATTGGTCGATCTAAAAAAATAATAGAGCATTTTTTTTCGTTTGGTGTGATTGTAAAGAAGCACCAAATATTTATATCTCTATTTATATAAAGTTAAGTATGTGTATATGTTTATATATTTCTATGTATAGGATTCACTTCTAAACTAATTAACCAACCATTATGAATTTTGGAACACAGCTTCTATTTATAGGGTTGAGTAATGTGGGCTATATTTAATTTAGTTTTATGCAAAGGGAGTGGAGGCCCTTTGTGAAAATTCAGAGACCTTTGATTTTGTGAAATCTTGGCAATAAACATTAAAAATCAATTAAGAAATATTCCTCAAATTTCAGTTTTTTCTTTGGAGTATTTTAAAGGATTTTTAGGGTGCATAATATGGGCACAACTTTCCATTTGATAATTCAAATATTTCAGATTTACCTTGAATTTGATCCATAATTAAGCAAGATTCCCTGAATTTCAGTTTCTTTTTAAGACCCATTAAGCTTAAGTCTTACATTTTAGACATTTTCTTGTATCAAAATTGTGACAGCAGATAATAACAGACACAAATTAGCATTTATATTTTTGCTGGAAATTGTTGGCTGTATGATCGCAGTATGTAAAGATGTCTGCAGGTAAGAACATGTTAAATAGGATAATTGGCAGAAGAAAGACGAAACCATGGAGCTTGTTATAATAAGAAATTTAATACAATGCTAAAATAGAAACAGGAGAGAAAGAAACAAAAAGAAAAACATAGGAAAAAGGGTTTTCCTTTGGATGGAGCATGAGCAATATATGCAGCATTTGATGCACATATTTTTTATGTACAGTAAAGTTCAGAGTTTGAAAGGCACTTAACTGTTTAGATCCCTTTGCTCTCTTAGAGAACTGTATCAGACGCAACACAATCTTTTTTTGATAAGTTGAATCATTCCTGGATTATTCTCATAATAGAAGAAAAATGTTCAGGCAATGATGCGTTCAATATTCATTGTTTTGATATTAAAAAAAAAAAAAATTAATTATAAAATGTTTATATACTTCAAGGCATGTAAACTTTATCTCCGACAGAACATGATATATTGTTCGACTGTTTCTTTCAATTCACTATCAAATGTTGCGCCTCTTCTCACATTGCTGTTCGTCCAAAGTACATAGGGATATTTTTTTCTTCTTTTCTACACAACTGGTAGCGTCTTTCTTCCACTACCCCTGTAGTTTTGTTGTTCTAAACACGCAAGAGGAAAAAAAGAAAGTAGACAGTCGCTTGCAGCGAAGCGCTGTATAGCCTCCCTTCCACTCTTCGTTTGCTGTTCATGCTCCGGGAGAGAAAGAAAGAGATAAAAAGCAGAAAGTAGACTCTTGTCGAGGCGTTGTATTGCTTTATCCTCTCTCTTCTGTCTGTCTAATGTTACACTGGCTCGCCCCTGCCACAAAATCATGTAATGGATTTTGTCCAAATTGGAATAAGGATTCTTGACATTATATTTTGATTTTAATTTTCGTAAAACAACATAAAAGTGATGCAAAACTGTTGATTGTGGAATTAATTTTATTTTAGCCGTCCTGGGATGGATATTCTTCTAATGTATGTATATATATATAATATACAAATTATATATTTAAAAACTATGTCACATATTTCAGAGACGTACCATGGTTTCATTGACATGGATGAACCTTTTACCGTTTAGAAAAAGCCGTTAGAGTCCATTCAAATCATCAGCGACTCACGAAATGAAATAATAATTGGTATTTTAGCTCTTATATTTTTGCGATTGAGCACTTTCTTGATTTCTTTTCAACATACCTGGACACACTATATATATTAATTGAATGAGATAATAAAATGAGTAATTAATCAGATTTTATTAAAGATTTTATTTTCAAAGCTTAATTTTATTACCTGCAGTAATGTCATTGTGGTAATGGTCCTCTGAGGAGAAGATTTTTTTTGAAAACTCATGAGTTAAAGAACACAATATCACTCCATTGTTTTTGAACTTTAATAAAATCTGATTAATTTTCTATTTTATTATGTCATTCAATTAATATTATTGCTCTATACACTATATTGAGCTTTGTTTTTATCCTGATAGTCTAGTGGTTAAAGATATTATTTATATCTTTAAAGTATTATCTTACTATGTGTGTATATATATATATATATATATATATATATAAATAAACAAACACATGAATAAATCCAAATATTTAAGCATATTTCCATATCAAAGCTAACATCAAAACGGCTCTCATCTTAAATTGTTAAGAGATTCTGTTAGCACACACCATGTTAATTACAAAAGACTTATACAAGAGTTATTGTAAATCACATTTGCATAAAGATCTTTAAAAACCGGTTTTAATAAATAACTGTCCTATTTTAAAGTTTATTTTATCATTTTGTTTTATATAAGCAACAGGTTTATGTATATAAAAAGTATTTTAAAAAAATGGATGAATAGCTAAAATCTCTTACATATTTTTTTTTTCCATTTCAAGTGAATTCTCAAGAGATAATTCAAATGACCTTACAGACACACAAAAACTGAATTTTGCTCTTGAAATAATTATCAGTTCAGGATTAGTCGTTGTGTACATCGTTTTTTCAGCATCACAAATTCTCTTTTTTAAATAATCTGTATGATTATTTGATTTTTAATTTTAAAATTTAAACTGTAAAATTTAAAATGTAACAGCAATGTAAAAGTATACATAAAGATATTTTTTAAAAAAACATAACTTAGTATTTTTTGTGATAACTTTAATATAGAAAGAAAAACTCAATAATCGGAGAGAGAAAAAAACCCTTAAGTAACAAATACAAAGAAACTTTGGCCTTTTGGTTCAGATCAAGATGTGGTATCTGTTCTGTCCTCGGTCAGTGAAAGAGGGGTCCTTCTCGACTAAGGCAATTTAAATTTTTGTCCCAATCCAGAGTGCCCATTTTTTAGAGGAGCTGCATTTTCCCATATTAAAAACCGACCATGTGCCTAATTCTTCTCATTGTGGAGAGGCAAGTAAATAGGGACAATACGGCATACAAGAAGAACGTCCGACTCAAAGTCCACAGAAAACGGTGTAGGGTAAAAATTTGTTCCTCTTATTAAAGACTTCCTGTTTTGGTTAAAAATAAGTAATCAAATAGGTGTTATGGAAAAGTTTTATTTTAAATAATTTTTTTTTACAAAAATAAGTATTCACATAGGTATAATAAATATAATGAAATGTTTTTGTTTTTTTATTTGGGGGGGGGGGATAGTCAAACAAGTGGTTTTATTTTCTTTCGGAAATAATAAAATGTTTTTGTTTTTTAATTTGAAATATATATTTTAGAAAAATAAGTTATCAAATATGAATTTGTGGGGGGGAAAATATAATTTTTTCTAAACATTGAAATATGAATGTTTCTAACAATCATAGTACTGTAGCAGCTTACATGAGTGAACTACTTTCTATCGGCGGTGAGTTGTAATTCGGCTTAGCGTTTATGTAACCATCGCCTGTTCAACGCATGAACAAGCAACTCGCCTAAGCTCAACGAGATTCATGTGCGATGAATCATCTTGGTGCGAACACAAACCGACATACTTGGCCTTTTGGCTAAGATCAAAGTGTAGTATCTGTTCCGTGCAGTTCTAGGAGGTCCACCCTCCCAGGCTTTGCCGCCCCTCTTTGGGGAGGAGTAAGTTTATTGCTTACTGTCTGAGGCGCCCCTACCGGAGAATGCCGACGGGGCTGCCCAGGCAATTTTTAAATGGCCAGAGTGCTCACCTCTCGAGCGCTGGCTTTTCAAACCCCACTTTCTCGACCCGATCTTGGGTCACATCTTACTTGTGGGAGTAAGATAAAACTGGCCTTGTGCCTAACTCCTGGGGAGGAGTAAATAAAACCTCAGTTCCAGCTTGTATTTCAAAGATACAATACCTACATTCCTGTGCTCTCTACCAGCCCTGCGGTAGGTGAGTCGATGAACTCCAGGATAAGATTATTTCGTTTTGTCTATCAACCAATTGTACAACCTTCATTCTGTTCCTGTGTTTCCTGTAAATAAAACTGGATATTTCTTTAGTTTTGAAGCCATTGTTTATTTCGTGAGGAATGGTGATCCCGTTTGCTTATTATATTGCAGTCAGATTTGGCCAGGCGAATTACTTCTCCAACTAAGTTCGTCAATCTGATTTTCTTCTCGCTTTAAACCCTCAACTGAAGTAGTCAGATCGTATATATGATATAGCCGAAGTAATTTGTTTTAACTCGGCGACGCCAGAGAAACTCCTTTATTTTTTTTTAACTTAGTTCACCCCAAACAAGGCAAGTTGCCACCATAGACGTAAGGGGCTACTGAGAATTAGGGTGAACGTTTAGGGGGGGGGGGGTCATCCTAAATTGGGAACTGTGCAGCAAGATGCTTGTTTACATTAGTTTTAAATTTCTGCATGTCGGTAGAGTCGAGGAAACAGGGAGCAGGGGAGGAGTTCCAAAGGCCAGCAGTTCGAGGAAAGAAGCTATTGGAGTAGAAGGTTCTCCGGCATCTGGGGACACAGTGGATGGATGGGATCCAGCTTATTGTCGGGTTGGTCGAGAGGGCACCAGAGCAGCAAGTTCATCGGAGCACATTTCATTGAAGTACTTGTAAAACAAGCACAAGGATGCAAATTACAGCGATGGGACAGGGGCTTGAGCTTGGTGGATAGTGAGGAACCTATTAAATTAGATACTCTTTTTTGGACCTTGTCTAAGAGGAAGAGATTGGTGGATAGTGCACCAGCCCAGATGTGACAACAATACTTCATGCAAGTAGCTGTTGAAGTTTTCTGGACTAGTGCCTCGCATAGTTTATTATTTGCCTATTTTAAATAAAGTCTTGTCACTTGCTAACAGTTAAGTATAGAGAAAACGAAACTACCAAATAACGCAATGTATATATATATATATATATATATATATATATATATATTTACATTAAAGGTCATCACTTATCAAGGCCCAAAGGCCACTCGAGGATAGGGGTTCAAGAATTTGACTGGTGGATGGTGAGACAACATCGCGTTCACCAGCACGATGCTTGTAGCAGGGCAAAAAATTGATTATTTACGGGGACGGTTCAAGAAAAACTTGTTTACATTGGACTTGAAGACGATCATATTGTAGCTGGCAGGGAAGCAGGCTCGTGGCACTGTGTTCCACACACGAGCAGTTCTAGGAAAAAAGCTCTGCTCATGGAACTTTCGTTTCGTCTTGGGTACGCAGAAGGAGAAAGGGAAATCATTGACAGTGGTAGTAGCTAGGCGGATTCTTATTGTGAATGTTTTACAGGGTGGGGGGGGGACCATAGATTTTTAGCTCAGTCGAGCACCTACTATGAAAATAACGGTAGAGCAAAGAAAGACTAGCAACATCTCTTCTGTGAGAGAGTGACTGTAGGGAAGAGAAGAAAACATCCCCCACTAAATTTCAAAGTCGGTTTTGGACATTCAATGCAGGAAATGGTGCTCTGAGCGGCACCTCCCCATATGTGTCAGCAGTACTCCATCTTAGGACTCTTGTACAGGTAGAGTATGGTGTATGGCATGAGATACCTTCTGGAGCGGTAGAATGATCCGACCATTTTTCCAGCGGTCTTAGCAACAGATTTGATGTAAGTCTTCCATTTCAAGTCTGAAGAGAAGGTCAGTCACAGGAGCTTATCAAAGCAGTGGGCGGCCTCAAGGGGAGAGCCGTTCATTTCAACTGGGACAAAGTGGGGATCAAAGCGTTGGTGGTGAAAGGATAGGAGCTTGGTCTTTGACGTATTAAAAGTAACCAGCAACCTTTTCCCCCATAGCACCACTTGCTCCAGGCCAGAAGAGAGAGAGCCAGAAACAACCTGATCATTAATGCTCTTCGAGGTGTTTCCATAGATGGTTGCGTCATCAGCATAAATGTTGATGAATGATCTTAGAATGTGGTTTGAGAGATCATTTATGAAAATCAGGAAGAGGGTTGGGTCCAGAATGGAACCCTAAGACATGCCGGCGTTGATACTGTGTGCCGGATGATATAATAATACAGGGTGACCCCCAAAAACGGGCCCCAAATCTAATTAGGCCCCGTTTCTTAGTGTTTCGTCTGAATTAAATGAATTTTGGGGCATAACTAGTTTATTATATTCACAACATCATATCAAAACACTAGGGTATTTGGCCTTTTTTTCTCCGTTCTACAGCATGTGTTCTAGATGGACTCCTTTTAGCTCCGTGTATTTCTTGAGGCGCAGAACGAAGTTGTCCATGACGTTCTTACAGACTGAATTGGGAATGGCTCTCATATCCTCTCTGATGGCTTCCTTGAGTTCCGTGATGGTTCTGGATTTCCTTGCGTACATTCTGTCCTTAAGATAGCCCCAAAGGAATTAATCTGGGGGGCTTAGGTCTGGGCTATGGGGTGGCCACTCAAAATTAGTCTTGAGACTGATCACTCGGCCTCCGAAGTTCTATTTAAGCCAATCTCAGGACAGGTTTGAGGTGTGAGAACTTGCACTGTCTTGCTGGAACCAGAACTTGCTCATGAGCGACAAGTAGAGAGTCTGGAGCTCACTCTTGAAGGTTTTGTGGACCTCCACATACCGCTCCTTGGTGACTGTCACTGCTGCGCCAGATTCTTTGATGAAGATTGGTCCGATGATGCCTCTGACCGAGATTGCAGCCCACACCGTGCACTTAGGAGAGTGCGGGGGCTTGGTGGCTACTTCATTGGGTCTGGAGGACCCCCAGAAGACATTTGTCTTGGAGTTCGCCTTTCTGTCAAGATGGAAGTGGGCTTCATCTGAGGTCCAAAGGAGGTTAAGGAAACCTGGTGTCTCCTCGATCTTATCGAGCATCTTGACTGCCATAGCGCTCCTCTGCTTCTTGTCTGAGGCTGTAAGGGTCTGCAGCGTCTGTATTCTGTATGGGTAAGCCCTGATATTGTTCACCAGCACTCTCCTGCAAGTCTCACGGGAGATACCGAGGAACTGACTTCGCTTATGCACAGATCGTTTTGGACTCTCCCGGAGAGACTCTCTCACACTTTCGACCAGCTCGGCTGTCCGCTTCTTGGGACGTGCCGAGTGGCTTGGACGGTTCTCACTGGCAGCGTTGAAGATCTCCACGGTCCCATACTTCTCGAAGTGGTCCACCCAGTTCTGAATTCTGCTTTTGGATGGAACCTTTTCACATCCGAACTGATGCATGAAACTGTCCTGGGTTTTCTTAAACGAGCCTGTCTTGTAGTAAAATTTAACACAGTGTATTCTTTGTCCCAGCTCCCACTGAGGTCTGTGTGTACTCACGGTCGTTGATTCTGCCATGTCCTGTAAAATAAGGGCAATCGGTGAATAAATAAAGGAGATATCACATAAAGTGTACACGGGGCCCGTTTTTTTTGAGTCACCCTGTATTATGGATGAAGTTTAATAAAAGGAACAAATTTTGACCATACACCGTTTTCTGTGGACGTTCTTCTGGTACGCCGACAAACAGAGGAATACCCGACTAAAAGTCAGCAGCAAACGGTGTCCAGTCAGATTTAGTTCCTGATATTAAAGACTTCCTGTTTTAGGTCCATACTTTTCTAGTTTGCCAAGTTTTGTACTAATTTTTATTTATTAAACTGTTAGATGAAAACAGTCATTTAAAAATAGAGAATAGTCTTCATTATGAAAAATAAGCATATAATTGTCATTTTATTTTGTTACTTTTCGAAATAGAACAGCCACACCCCGCAACCAGGCATTTGGCTCATGTGACTCAATCGCAATCATTTAAAAATAGAGAATCGTCTTCATTATTAAAAATAAGCATATAATTGTAATTTTATCCCCCTCCCCCCCCGAATACATTTTTTTTTTCGGTTTATTTCTATTTTGTTACTTTTCCAAATAGAATTAACGTTGATGGATTTTCCGCCCATTCCTAAGTCTGCTCTCAATTTAAATATATTGTACTTTTCGGTGCGTTATTGCCCCCAATACAATACTTTTTTTTTCGGTTTATTTTTATTTTTTGACTTTTCCAAATAGATCCGCCACACCCGCCGCCAGACATTTGGCTCTATTTTTAAATGGCTGCGATTGAGTCACGTGAGCCTGGCGGCGGGGTGTGGCGGATCTATTTTGAAAAGTAACAAAATAAAAATAAACAGAAAACAAAAATATTGTATTCGGGGAGGGGACAATAAAAAACCGAAAAGTACAATATATTTAAATCGAGAGCAGACTTAGGAATGTGCGAAAACTCCATCAACGTTAATTCTATTTCGAAAAGTAACAAAATAAAAATAAACCAAAAAAAAAATGTATTGGGGGGGGGGGGTAAATAGACAATTATATGCTTATTTTTAATAATGAAGACGATTCTCTATTTTTAAATGACTGCGATTGAGTCACGTGAGCCAAATGCCCGGCGGCAGAAAAGTGCTGTCCGGTGAAAGTACAGAATATTTAACATGTTAAGAATAGCTTTCTAAATAATCTTCTGAAGTTTACGGACCGTGCTTACAAAATAACGTTATTATTTAGAAAGCCATTCTTACCATGGGGGGGGGGGGAGGCTTTGTTAACTATTCTGTACTTTCATATAACAATTTAATTAATAAATTTGAGAAATTGATGCTCTCGCCGGAAGTTATACTACGGATGAAGTTTAATATCAGGAATTAAATCTGACTAAACACCGTTTGTTGCTGACTGAGTCAGGTACTCTTGCTACTTTACATCTTAATTGCAATGTAAATTTAAAAATACTAATCGAATAATAATGCCGTCTTTTGAAAAGAGAATTTTGGACGCTGAAAACGTACACAACATTTATTGTTTTAAAATATAATGAACAAAATATACACATTTTCATTTTAAAACAGTAAACATTGTTTTTTGGAGAAATATTGTATTTTCTATGAAATGTAAAATTTCAACTTTTTGCCGCGCTGTTTATAATAAAACTTAAAAACATAAATAAACTCGCAACGTTTTATGTTCTATTAATAAATAAGATTTCAAGTCTTATGAATATGAATTCATAATATTATCATAAAAAATTGCCATCATTTTTACCTGTAAAATTCAGACCAAATATGGAGCCCAATTTGCAAGCGAACCGGTAACGACCAAAACATTAGCCTTTTTTTTTCATTGGAAAAATCGGATTATCCTTTTTCATAAATTATTTAATAAAATTTGATGTATTTAAATAAGGTATTTCGATTTTAAAATCTTAATTTTCAATATTTTTTTATTTTTATTTAATCGCAAGTTTTTTTTTCTGGCAAAATATTTTAAAATTTTCTCAATTTCCATTAAGACGCAGAAGTTAGGAAGCCCCCCCTCCCACATTTAATGCCTTTAAATTTCGAAAAAAAGTAAGATCCCGCCCTCGCCAAAAGTGGAATTTAAAAAAAAAATCAGAAATATTTAAGGTCTAATCGCTAGAGATTCATTTATGATATCTTTTCTTAAAACCCCCAAAACAAACCCCCTAAATTTGAAATGGAGGAAGGATTTAGTTAGTTGCAGCAGTATGAGCTCTAGTAGTGTTCTCCATTGGAAGGAGGTTATTTTCTTTTTCGTCTTTCTTTTAAGATGCGTGGGAGGAGGGTCGGAACTCATCTTCTTTTTGACGACGTGGATTTTAATGTCGTCATTACTTGGAATAAATAAAAAATAATAATTTGCACCAAAAGAAGGCAAATTAAGGTTTGCTTCTTAAACTTTAAGACACCTCCGTTCAAATGATACTGCTAACTGACAAGGCGCCAACACCATCTAAAGCCTTGAAAAATAAATTCGTAAAATATATTTTTGTCATGAATATACTGCAGGAGTAAGATTAAGAAAAAAAAGAAAATCCTAATAGTCAAAGGTTCACAATCACGTGTTCAGTTGGTTGCCAAGGACGGGACATCGGACATAAGCCATTTTTAGTTCTCTCTTATAGTTATTCAATTGCGTTGTTGAATTTTACTTTTCAATTTTATACAATTAAAAAAAAATCAGATTAATTTTTCGAAAATAATAATACAATAAAAATAAATAAGCGTAAATTACTGTTATATTTCTTTAAAAAATAAAACTAGCCACGCGACTTTACCTCACGGCCTTATTGCATCAATATCCAATGACATGAAAAAAATGGTCTTCAATCGTTACTAGTTGTCTGCTTTTTTCTTATATTAAAAGTACACGACGCCGCCTTCATAACACGTGTTCAGACAACACGTAAAAACTAATACGAAAAAAAAACACACACACTAAAAGAATTGGTTGGTCACTGTGACCGCAAGTTTTTAATGTTTTTAGGTAATAAACAGTTGAGGAATCTATTTACAAAAAACAATAAACGAACAAAATAAAACAATGAACTTAATTGGATAGGTTGTTATTTGTTAGGTAGTAAATTATGAAATACAGGATATTACTTTTTTTTATTAAAAAATGGAAATCTGCAAGACTTATACTGTTTTGTTGCACATACGCGTAAAGTTCTCTTCTTAAAGTAGAATAAAAACAAAACAACAAATAATAGCCTTACTAGGAGTTTATTGCTAGTAATGTGGCAATGTCAGTAGTAGCAGTCGTTACAATTGACAAGCTGCAACTGCTAAATGTAACTACTGTCCAAGCATAAAATCAATGGAAAATTAAACAGCGCGCGTTATTGTCAGAAAAAAAGTAGGTCAGGCACAATAGTAATCTTGGATAGCTGCAAGAAATACGCTATAATTTTAAAGGAAATACGCTATAATTTTAAACAGCATAGCCAACATTTTTCTTAAGTCTATGAGAATAGTATTTATATTTGATTTTATTCATTAAAAACAATTTTTTTCCATAAAGTTTTAACATTTTAATAATTAATGGCATTGTATGAGACATCGAAAAGAGAAATATGACCCTCACCTTTTCTTTAATTTTATGATTGTTATTTTTTGGTAATATTTTTTTATAGGAGAAAGAAAGTGGAAGCACCAACTTTTTGTTTATTCGTCGATTCGACAATAACTTTTATTTACAAATTAGGCATGAGTGGGTGTGTAGTCTTTCACTGTCTATCCTTCTCTTAACTAACCAATTATGATCCATTTGTATCAATATTTCGACATTTTTTTCATCGAACTTAGCTTCAACTGCATTTTTTCTTTTTAGAAATTGCACAAGTTTGTCTTGAGATATAAATGCCATTTAAAAAAAACAACAAAAACATGTACATAAACGGGGTGAGGGCCACCTGTAAATCAACCAATTAAAAGCGAGCCGCACGCAACTCGTGATTTCATTGGTTGATTGTTAGCAAAAAGTAAAAATGGTGGCGAGGTGCACTTATAATACAACCTTGGTTGGGGAGGGGGGTACATTGGCTAAGCTGTTGAATATACTGCAATGGAAGAGGGGTAATGTAATATTAAATAGAAAGAAAAAAGGAAAATAAATAAGAGTGTGTCAAAATTAATGCACTTGGGAAAAAATAAATAAAATAAAAAGAGAAAGAAAGTAATAATTACAGTCATCATCATCATAATCAATAACTAGAAAACAACTCGTTTTCTTTCCCCCCCAACGGAAATAATCACCGTTTCGTGTGTCAACATTTTAGCGCTGATACGAATCTAACGAAAGGATTTCAATGATAACTAAGTCGAAATACTTACACCGTTCATTAAGAAGATATTATTGTGTTTTAAAAAACAAACCTAGTGCTTTATTATTATTTTCTGCAGCAGATGTTATGAAGTGTTTCTGGTTTCCATCAGTATTACTGCCAGTCTCTCGCGTTGTTCCCCTTTCTACCTCATCATCTTCGTAGTCCCCGCCATAATGATGGCGCCAACGAACGATCCCGGTTCTCGGATTATATCTCTCAACTTTAACTGCCTTTCATTTTTCATTTTTTATGGCAATTTTCAAAATTAACATGTCACGATAGCAAGGAAGTCATCATTTAATATACAATATATTGAGACATTCGTTCATTGTGAATTTTAACAGACAATCGGTAAGTTTAACTTAGTTTTTCCTTTTTAAAATGTCTTTAATTAGACTTGACCATACCTTTTTAGTTTTTAAACATAATTTTTCAGTATTTCTGTCATTTAAAATGAGTTGATTCATATATTTATATTGAAAAGAGGTAATAGATAATATAATTTAAACATTTTTTATTTATCAGTTTTTCTTTTAGAGTTAAAATATTCATTTATCAATGAAAGGAATTTCATGCCTGTTCCTTGTGTTTTTATTTAATTTTTGCTCTCATATTTTTAAATTGGACCCATAAATGATTAAATTGTAACAATAATTGAAATATTCTTATTCTATTTGTCTTTCCTGTGTATATTTCGGCTTTATATGGAAATTTTCATTTAATAATCTATGTTTTCAATGTTTGTTTATTTGTTTTTTGTAAATCAGCTTGCGTGTTAAAATGAAACCCGACTTTGTGTCCACTCGTAAATGCCGCCGAGATGAATAGTTTTTCTTAATTTTTAGTTTTTATACGTCTTTAAATTGCACATTTCATCCATCTAATCATTATCGATATTACTGTTGTCTATTTGTGTTTCTGTGTTAATCTTTTGAATGTGTTTTTGCAAGTTTTCCATTTGGAGGGAAATCAGAAATTTATGGCGCGATTTTTCCTTAACGAAACAAACAGGCTAAACTTTATTATGGCCGCACGTGTGCAATCACTTCGACTTTTATTTATAACCATTTGTATTGAATTAGTTATTACATAATTCGGAGATCAATCGTAGTATAGGGACAGTTGGAATATCTCACCGATTTAGCTTGGTTTTCGCCAAAATTTTAGATAAGTAATTGTTCTTTCTCATATTGTACTTATTGTCCTGAAATACATTCTAATTTACTTTTTATCGTTTTATAAGTTTTGTTCCAAAATTTTCTCCATAACCCTTATTATCATTATTGTTATTATTATTAAATTATCCAACCTCTTCGTTTTTGCTTTTAAATTCCGTTTTTGCTTTTAAATTCCGTTAAAACATAACAGTATATCTATTTTTTAGTCAAGTATTTGTGTTTATAATATCAATATTAAACGTAAGAATATTGCCGCCAGCGATTATAACTTTGAATTAAAGTTAGATTTTCAACAATTTTAAAAGTAAATTAGAATTTTATTTCAGAACAAAAATTACAATTAAGATCAAACGAAATTGGCGAGATATTCCAACGACTACAATTAGTATCCTAAAGATTGTCGATTAAAAATTTAGTATAAAATAATAATAATAAAAAAAATAATGATATCATTAACCGGACGGTTCCTAGTTGACAAACATGATATATATATATATATATATATATATATATATATATATATATATAAAATGATCCGTATTAGTTTAAAAGTAAAACCATTTATGTAAAAATACGGCAAAGAAATAAATGTTAAACTCTCTCATTCACGTGTTTTTATGAAAATAACCATTTAAAATAACATTAATCGTTAATCAAAATTAAAATCATTTGTAGAAAAAGTCAATTATAAAATGTAAGTTTTGTTGTTTATTGATCCAATCACATTTAGAAAAATGAATATATTTTTATTACAATTCCGATTCTAGTAAAAGTGTAGCCTTTATTTTCGAAAATGGAGCAATTACCATCAATCCAGTTTTCAGTAGTAACAACAGCTACCATAACTCTTAAGCAGCTGCAGTATTAATTATGAAAATAATTTAAATTCTTCACTAACAAGCTTTTTTTCCCCTTTAGGATTTGAAAGATTTAAGTTCCTGTCTTCTAATTAATTATATAATTACATTTAGAAGGAAACAATCTTGAACAATATTCATGTTTTTATCTGCTGACAACTGATTTTTTAAAAAGTTCATTTTCGTTTTCACTTTCGTTTTTTATTTATTTACTTTTTTAGGTTTCAATTTCACACTGTAAACCCAAAAGATCGCCGTTTATACATACGGTCATCTTTTTCGACTAACATTTTAAAAGTAGCGAAAATATAGTTACAAAAATGGGTACTTCTACAGAATTTGAACCGATTTTTTTTAACCCTAACCCTAAATTCGGTTGGCAAAAGTCGATTTGGTTCGTTTCAAATTCTATGAAACCACCCAAAAATGAGTTCATTTCATTCGGCCGTCGGTATAAAATTCAATTAATATCAAATGTTTTTTTTTTTTGTTGGTGGTGAGAGGGGTTATCTGTCAAAATAGTCCCCATTTATTTGCCTCCCCGTGAAGGCAGAATTAAACAAAAGGTCGGTTTTTAATGTAGGGGAAATCCAGCTCCCCCAAAAGGGGCATTGTGAGTTGGCAAAAATAAAAATTGCCTCAGTCTAGTAGGATCCCTCCCTCACTGACCGACGACAGAACACACTACACCTTGATACCATCCCCCAAATAGTCAGGTAAAATAGAAACATAATTTCTTGTTGACATCAAAAATACAGAATCATTTTCGTTATATTAATCGAGAAAAAAAAAGTTGGTCATCAGTGATAAACTGGTTTCACTGCAGGATTTAAAATAATCATATCCACACCACTAGCAACTCAATTGAATTATATATATATATATATATATATATTTATATATATATATTTATATATATTTAAATAGAAATTGTGATAGCTCAACAGTGTAAGGCTAGAGCTATGTTGTATACACTATTTTTTAAAATTTTATACCATATCCAATGTTATGAAGGACAGATTCACATCATTTCACAAAAACTTGTTTTTTATTCAGCATACAATATATATAATAAGATATATGTAAAATGCTCCTATATATATATATATATATGAGATAGATAGGAAGATTTTAGTTCGTAAACATTTCTAAACTCAACTTCAGCTATTTAATATGTAGTATTATTTCATCTTTTTGTTTTTTTGTTTTGCTAATACATTTTTTGAAATAACTAGGTTTTTGTTATTTAAGTTTTAGTTTAGGGTTAAACCGTACACTATACAATTTGTATCACTAGTTTTTTTTCTTAGTAACCTTCACATTGTACTGTACTAAATTATTTAATCGAACTATAAATTAATCATTAAAAAAAAACCCGCAAATAATACAATGCTATTGTTATTTTTATTGATTGAACACAGCACAAGTTATTAAACATACGAACTAATAAACCAACAATAATATTATCTATGCTTTGCTCCAATTTGGTTGACATTGATTGCCAAAAGGGGAGAAGTAAAATGCAGTCACAGCAGCCAGCTACTACATTTAACTAAATTTCAAGTGTCAGATGTTTTGTGTCGCAAATAACTCCTTGCATAGTTGAAATAAACGAAATTCTTTTTAAATTAACCGTCATGCATTGTTAGTCATTTCTGCCAATGTTCTCTTTATTTCTTTCATGTTATTGAATGACTGGCTTCCATCAAAAGTCAAACTGTCAGTTGAGAAGTTGTCATATTCATTGACATTACCCAGCAGATGTTGCAAAAAAGAATGTTGTTGACATATTTCTCCATTAGAAAATCATTTGCTTCCCCTCCATATGACTTTAATTTAAATAGAAAATTAGTGAAAAGTAAAAAGGTCGACAAAATCATTATAAATGTCGTAGGTATATTTATATAATTTTTTGTTTTCTATTTAAATTGGTTAATTCTGGAAAAATTCAGTTTGTTCCTCTCGGGTAAATTAACGTTGAAACAAACAAAATTTCTCATTTCCGTTTGGGAGGGATTTTATTTTTTTATTTTAAAAATAAAGTCTTAAAAATTAAAAAAAATTTTTTTTTTTTTTTTAAATTGGTGCTTCTATAGAATTTGAACCGAATCAAACGTACTTTTGCTGAATTGAACCTAAAACTTACGTTAGGGTAAAAAAAATAAAAGCAAAAAAACAAAACAAAACAGTTCGATTCAAATTCTGTGGAAGTTCCAAAAAAATAAATAATCTTTAAAACTATCAGGCAAGATATTGTGTATGTATGTATGTGTGTGTATTTTTCTCGTTTATACGTAACTTTGATAAATACGCATTGAATTATTTTTATTTACTATTAATCGAATATTTATTGAAATCAAATAAGAGAAAAACAAATAAATTTAAAACTAAATTGTAAACATGGCTATATTTTGAACTATTTTCTTTAATCCCCTAGTAATTAATAAAAGAACATTAACAACACTTTCTTTGAAATAATTTTTATTAACGATTAGAATTAATTTTATTTTAAAGAAATTAAATCCGTATTTTTATACAAAATGTTCTCAAGAGTTAGAGAACGCAACAACTTATTTTTATTTATTGGGTGTATTTATATTCAAAACATAATCATATTTACATTTTTTAAATAGGATTTTTACAAATTCGTTTTAGTTTTCCCTTATTTTTCATTTACATTTTTATTTTTAATTCAATGTGTATTTATCAAAATTATGTGTAGGGGAGAAACGCACACACATAAAATATTGTCCGATAGTTTTTTTTAATTATTAATACAGAGAAAAAATCCGAATAATTATCATATTTTGATGTTTTTTATTGGAGCTAATTAGTTTTTTGGGTGGGTGTAGGTGTAATAATATTTTTTCAAGCTAAACCTTTTTTGTTTATCATGTAAACGAACTATTATTGCTATTTTTTTTTATTGTTTTCGTTGAGTTATAAATACTTCCATCTACATATGTTTACATGTAGAGAGAGAGAGAGAGAGAGAGAAAAGAAAAGCTTGGTTTTCGTCCCGTGACCCACCCTCATTTGAATAACGTAACCTCCATGAATGTTTTTATAACTGACCAATGTTGAACGCTATTGACGCGTGGTCACAGTGACCTGCTTACAAGTGGGAGCAGCAGCTATGTAGATTTCTTTAGAAGACATTATTACAAATAAGGTTAGCATTTCTTGGGTGAAAAGTTGAATTATTCAAATTCTTTTAAATGTTTATTACTATTACAGTTAAACAATTGTCCCTAATTTCTGGCTACACGTTGCTATTCTTATGAAGTTATTACAATTCCACTAAATAGTATTTATTGAAACCGTATGTGGTAGTAAATATTGTTTTAACAAAAGAAAAACCATAAAATTATATACTTGCCTATTTCTTCTATATTTAGCAATTCAATTAAAACTTGAAGAGTAATATAAATCATTGTTAATCAAATGTTTAGGATGTTAAGTGAAGAAACGTTTGTAATTTTTAAATGTTTATTTTGCTGCATGATAAAGAAAATAAAACAAAAAAAAAGCATACATTTTAAGTGTTTTCTTTTTATGTTTTGGTCTAAATATATTATTTGAATTAACAAAATATCTATCAGCATAAGACATGGGAATCATCTTCAAGATACTAGTTTTGAAAAAAAAGGTGTTTTAAATTAAGTTTTTGCGATTTAAAACTCATTTATGCAAAAAAAAAAAAAAAAATTTTAAATAAATAAACTTTCTACTTGTGGTTTTATGAAATATAAATGCGAATTTGAGGAAGAATTTTGACTGAGAATATAAGTTAATTGATTTCTTCACCATGTACCCTCTTTTGTTTTCTTTTTCTTCATAATATAGTTCTGAAAAAGTGTCCGGTAAATGGGGGGAGTGGGGTTCAAACTCGGCATGGAGTGAATCCGGGTTTTCTACCGTAAAGTACAGAAGATGACCGAACCAACCCATTCTTCTTTTTGCTGTGAAGTTAGTGGTTTGGTTTGTTCTCATAGCCCCTCAATGCCAACATGATGTGACTCATACAATCCCTTAATCATCTTAAATGCTCAACTGTCAGAGCCATTGAGTCTAGTTGCCAGGATGTTCTTTAATAGTTATGCCACAGACTCATACATTTGAACAGAAAGCAACAACACATCTCAGAAAAAAAAACACTCGCCCCCACAAGGATTAGTGGGTACATGATTGGTTTAATGGGGTATGTTGAGTTAAGGTCCCATCAGATCTATTGCAATCATTTATGGAAAAGGTATGACTCTGCAATTTCCCTCCAACTATGGATAAAAATAGCAACTTGTGTTCCATCAATCGTTTCCAATATGATAGTGTTTCTGCATTAACTAACCCATAAAGGTTTGCTCTGCTGTAAAACAGTCACCCACTATGATTAAGTGCTGAGGTGTATCAACTTGGTATACTACCTGAAAGGCCAACGTTCAGATTCCTCGGCCTAACATTCACAGGTAACATGAATTGGAACAAATACATTGAAGACATTGCCAGGGCTGCTGCAAAGAAAGTGAGCTCCCTCTACCGTGCTAGAAAACTTCTCACACCTGGCAGTATCCTATATCTCTACAAAGCCATCATCTGCCCATGCATGATGGAGTATTGTTGTCACATCTGGGTTGGTGTACCATCCACTAGTCTCCCCCTCTTAGACAAGGTCTAAAAGAGAGTCGCCAACTTATTAGGTCCCTCACTATCCACCAAGCTCCAGCCCCTGTCCCATCGCTGCAATGTTGTATCCTTGTGCTTGTTTTACAAGTACTTCAATGGATTATGCTCCGATGAACTGGCTGCTCTGGTGCTCCCTCGACGTAAATACACTCGACTAACCCGACAATCAGCTAAATCCCATCCATTCACTGTGGAGGTCCCCAGATGCCGGAGAGACTTCTACTCCAATCCCTTCTTTCCTCGAGCTGCCGGCCTTTAGAACTCTCTCCCTGCTCCCTGTTTCCTCAACTGTACTGACATGCAGAAATTTAAAACTAATGTGAACAAACATCTTGCTACACAGCTCCCAATTTAGGATAACCTCCAAAACTTTCACCCTAATTCTCAGTAGCCCCTTACGTCTACAGTGGCAATTTGCCTTGTTTGGGGTGAATTAAGTTTTTTTTTTAAATAGAAGAAAAAAAAGAAGCTAAATACCCTTAGGGACAGTATGAATCTGCCCATATTCCTTCTAGCTATGAGTTAAATCGCATTACTAACCTTGTTCTACTAACATACCTGAAGAAGAGTGAATTCCATGAAATAGAATTATCAACTGCATGTGGCATGTCAGGGCACCTACATAGTATAAAAGAATTATACCCAATATTACTTTTGATACTCCAAGTCCAGAAAGAAGAACAATAAAAAAGAGTAGAAAGTGGCCTTTGGGCTTTGATAAGCGGTGACTCTTTAGTATAAGAAAAAAAAAGTGAAATTTACACCTGACTCAGGAGAGAGGGAGGAAAAATCAAAGGGCTAAATTTAAAAACACACACAAAAGAGAAAGAAGAAAATGTGAACAGTAAAATAATTTTATAGTATCATAAATTTTATATAGCTACCGTACAGGTACTGAACGTATAAATATACTGTTTTAAAAGACATGGTATCAAAAAATAGTTAATCTATACTCATGGCCCATTCTGGGCTATGGGATGAGAGATCAGTTTGAGCCACATAATTTGTTCAATTCATTCACTAATCAATGAAATAAAATAGAAGATAAATTTCCAATGTCAAATTAATAGCAAAATGAACATCCATAAGCTGTACTATTTGATAGAAATCAATGGTTTTGATAAGTAAATCTCTCTCTTTAAAATCACTTTTCGTTTTTTGATATTTCTCTAGCTTACTCTCCAGTCCTCACGGTTCAACGAGTCAACTATCTTCAAATTCAACTCTGTACGGTTTTGTTTAACCACTTGCTTCCACGTTTTCCTTGGCTGGCCAACCTTTCTGCGATTCAAGACACCTATGCTTCTGTGACAATTTATCCTCAAAGATGGACGCCACACATGACCATATCGGTACAACTGATTTGTCCCTAGAATAAACTCTATGCTAGGCAAAAGTAGTGTTTTCAGAAAATCCTCCGACCTAGTGTGTAGGCTTAGGGCAGATTTCACATTGCATATCCATCTAATCATGGATTTCTGTCATTGTGCTGCAGTCAGGCAAAAGAGGACTGGGTGAGGCCTCATCATTCGCTGCTATATAACATGACACTTCTGACATAACTGCTATACAACTTACACCGGATGGAGAAGGATATAGCTTGTGGTATTATCAGAGGAAACAGCTCACGAAATGTCTCCCATGCTGCCATCACTTGTGGTTGTACTAAGTTCACATCCACCACTTACGCTCAGTGTATCTCCTAGATAACAGTAAAAATCTACTATTTCTATGGTGTCATTTAATGCCATCTCTTTGTGGGGATTCCTGTCAATAGGGCGTGCCCGTCATAAAAGAAAAACTAAAAAGATTGTAACTGATTAATTATTGTTATATAATATTAATATAATATATGATAGATTGTGTAGTAAGAATAATCCACATTCATTGACTTTTTTTTCCCTTTTTTTTTTTAAATTTTATAATAAAAAAAAATTGTAAATCAAATTATTTTGAGTCTGACTAGTCTTCTCATTTTAGTTATTATTGTTAACACGTTTTGTCCACTGACGAATCTTAACTCATAAATCTTAAGATGGGCATCCAAACAATGATGGCCTGTCCCTGTAGATTTGGACGAGGTTTTAGAATGTCAGCCTGTTTAATGTTCTCGGTGTCAACAATGTCGTAATATTTTTTGTTTAAACTTTTCCTATTCGCAGTTGTAAATAGCCCCCCCCCCCCTCATTCTTAGTATAGAATGGCCTATTCTGGTTCTCAACTTTTAAATAGCAGTTTTTGTTTACCAAACCTGAATGCAACACATTTTCGTATGACTGATTTTTCGTTGAAGGCCACTTTTATTTTCACTTGAAAACAATCCAGAGCTGCTAGAACATTGTGACAGTAAAATGAAAATGAGGTTACTTGTCAGACTTTAAAATTTTATACTATGGAAGAGTAAATAAATCAATATTATCAAGCAGATCAATTATATATATATATATATATATATATATATAACAATATTAATTTTAAATAAATAATATTAAATTATTTTTACCTACAACGTTTCAAGCTTTCACTCTCATCAGTGTAGGGATGATAATTTCGGACAGTCGCACGGTTCGAACCCGTCACAGAATCAACGTAGACTCCGTAAGCAAGCGCTGTAACCATTAGGCCACGAGACATTACCACATTCAAGAAGGGAATTTCAGTTCTATTTATTCGAAGGGTGGCATATCTAGAAAGACACTAAAGATTCTACGAACGTTGTTGGAATATGCCTTATAGCTACGTGTCATCTATTTTTTTTACTTCCCCAAACCTCAATTTAATCTTATTAAAGGGGCTTATAACAATATTAATTTTAAATAAATAATATTAAATTATTTTTACCTACATACGCTAGCGTTTCAATATATATATATATATATATATATATGACTTCTTTTCAATTTCAAGAGTCAATGGATACTCCCTATAGTGAAGCAAGGGTTGCACAATTACCAGTTGCACATCTGAATCCAGTGGCAAGAAGTCCAGCTCAACTGGAAACAATGTTGTGATAAGCAGAGAAAGACTTGTTATTTCAGAGTTTTCCTTCTTCTAGACTAATTACACGACTATGGCTTGAGTCTAATCTAATCTCAACTATTTAATCTATAGCTGAAGGGAAGATATATAGATTCATCTTTCCCAAGGGTATTAGTGAAAGTGATGCAATAGCCCTGACAGAACTTGGACCAGATATGCTAACAGTCCGTGCCTGTAACCAGTACACCACGCCTCTTACACACACACGCACACACACTAACTAAATTATTATCTACAAATATACACAAGAAAGTCTGTTCTTAGAAGATTTAAGTGAATTCATCTCGATTATGATTGAACCTCCATTTGCTTAACAGTAACGATAATCAATAACTTAATGCACTGACAACATATACAAAAATGAAAACAAAGAAGAATGTTTCAGTCATAGGCCATCATCCATTGTTTTAAGCTAACAATCTCAAATAAACAATCAAGTAATTAGAAACAGTGAAATTGATCTAATAATTTAAAACTGGAATCAAATTAATTTTCACATTAAACATGAAAAAAGTAACAGTTCCATCTTATGTCAATTTCGAACGTTTTTTGTGCTTAATAAAACTTTATATTATTCCAAGTTATCAAATATGTACTTTTAAGTATTTAAATAATCATGTTTTTCTTTTATGTTTAAAAAAAATTTCCAAACTTAAAATTTTTTACAGGATTTAAATAAACTCGACTCCTGCAACTTTTTACCTAAGAGCTGGAGAGTCTGAATTTTTGTAGGAGTTAGAGTTGTCTGAAAAAAATATGAACGTTGCAAGCCAAACATAAAAGGCCTGTTTAAATTCTTCAATTATCAAATTTCTACAATTACAGCATAATTTTGGAGTAGTTTAATGCTTATTAACCTGAGGCAATACCTCCCTCGAAAAGGGAGGGTTTATTGCCTATCAACTGAGATGCTTTCATTGCTGAGAGGACTGACAACATTTTAATGGCTTGTATTAGTGGATCCCCACTCAACATTATCCAACCAACTTTTGTGGAGAAGTAGGTTTGAGAGTTCTTATTTACTTTCCTGAGGGCAAAGTTAGACACAAGGTCGTTTTTTTATGTGGGGGGATATTCAGCTCCCCAAAAAGTGGCACTCTGAATAGCACAAAAATAAAAATTGTCCCAATCAAGAAGGAACTCTCTTTTTCTGACTGAGACAACAGATACTACACTTTTATCACAGCTCGAAGGCCAGGAAGAGTCAAAACATTTCCTTCTAAAATGATTTTTGACCATCTGTTGATAAAAAATATTGAAGATTTTAGCAATTTGATAAAGAAACAAAAACAATGTTTTAAAATTTAGTATATAAAAAAACATGTTTAAAATTGAAAAAAAAAATGTAAAAGGTTATCAGTTATAAATTTGAAGCTGTTATCAATAAAATAATCCAATTAACGTTAAGAATAAAGACGGTTAATTTATGATTTGAAATGATTTATGGATCAAATCAAAGGGTGATAACTCTTATTACCAAAAGGACGTTTTAACAATTCTTTTTGAAGAGTGAAGTGTTTTTATTTAATTCTGCGTGAGCATACCAGTCTTATTAAATGATTAAGCAACAATATGATATAGTTTGCTTTTTCATTCTTTTTTTTAATAAAAAACATGAACTTCTAATGTATCAACACAAAAACTAACCTAACAAACTCTTCTGTTAACATTTTAATGTTCATAAAAAATGCCACGTTTTCTTACACAATTTATTTTTAAATGTAAAAAAAATCCCACAAAGATGTGAATTATAGTGGTGGCTTATTACTTGAACATAATATTCTGAACAAACATTTAAACCGGTTTGTCTGAATGAAGATATAAGCCAGTAAAAATCATAGTGGATGTTAAACCGTTACATTTTTGCAGTACAAATTCACTAGGTTAAAATTTGTCAAAATGTCGGTAATTGGATGATTTTGTTTTTAAATTTACATCAAATTATAATAATGAAAAATTTTAAGCCCTCAGGTCCAATTTTAGCTGACTCGTACAAATATTAACACTAAACAGACAATTATTCAAGAGTTATATATATATATATATATATATATATGAATGAATAAATGCAAAAGTTTTTTTCCCATCAATCCCAACTATATTAACATCAAAACAGGTTGTGCTTATTTAATTCTAATATAATATAAGACTTTGGAATAGTGTATATATAGTAAACTGCAAGAACCCACAAACACCTTCGTCTTCTTAATTTGCACATTTTATAAACAGCCTCTAAAAAATTAATATTCTATCATATACATTTGTAATTTGCATTGTCATATTTTATATACACAATATTTTTGTTGATAGTAAAATGTCTGTCACTGGGATGCTGAGAACAGATACTACACTTTGAATTGTTTGCAGAAAATATAAAAAAAATTTACATTCTAAACAAATTAGGCTCACGGCCATAAAAAGTGTAAGAAAAAGGGGGGCATTGGTCATCCTTGGTCTAAAGTGATAAAAATGTCTATCCTACTCTTAGAATCATCTCAGTCACCACAATACCACATTTACTCTAGGGGCCATCCTACTTAGTATATCCCCAAATTTGTTGAAAATTTTAATTTTCAAAATTCTATATATGTACAAAAATTCACTGTAATAACACTGGGAGTGTGGCACAACAAGTTTGGTTAGTAAGATCCTCCTGACCCTTTCTAAATAATAGACCACCCACTGTTTTCCAGTTTGTTCAAAACCGAAAACCGGCAAATCAATCTCTAAATGGGAGTGTTATCTAAGTGAGAAAATGGGTGTGTCCTTCCAAGATAAATGCAATTTTGGAGAGTCTGAAGACAAAAAATTTAAAGTTGGGAGTGGGCATCTTAGAGGATTTTCTATTATATTAATTCATTCACTCGACTAGCTAAGAGGCTAAACTTACCCGAAGGGCTGGGGTCTGACTACCAGGAACCGCGTGCACCATGCTCATACAGGGAACACGTACTCATACTTCAGTCCTTTTCGTATACACAGGCTCCCTACTGGTATCCACCTTTTTTCAAAAACCAAGGAATGTAATCTTTTTCTATCACATCTGATCTTGACCTTCAGCTGGTGCTTAAAGAACGCGATCAGATCCTGATCAGCAAGAGATTCAACCCCTTGGTCATCTCTCAGACGCGACATCCATACCAGAATTTGTGCTACGACCAGGATCGCGAGAAACGCCTTTAGTTTCTTCTTGTCCCACCACTGTCTAACGTTATAGATTATGGTAGGATATGGTTAGCGGCAGAGGATGCTCGGGATCGATACGGGTCGTCACCTCGTTGAAATGCTCCATTTAAAGAAAGTGTGATCGGGTGTTTTTTCTTCGAGCATGTCGCAGCGCGGACATTCGGGTGAGTCTTCCATTCAAAAACTGTTTTGTATGGTATTGAGGGGTAATGCATTTCGGACCAATCGAAAGGTCAGAGAGAACTCAAAGTTGTTAAAATGACTCATACCAAAAGGATCGTCAGCTGCCTAATCTCCTGTGGAGTTGCTTTCTAGAAGACCAAGAAAGGTCACTGGGCCGAGGAAACTTTTAGAGAGCAGCTCGGCACTCTCTGAAGAACTGCGATTCGCCCCATGGCGTACGACGGCCCTCGACCACTATTCCACTCAGGAAAGCCAGTCTCGGCATTTATATGACACGTCAAGTCAGGCATCCCCATGCCTCCCTCACATAGACATTGAATACAGACTTGTCTGCGAACCCAGTACCTCTGCCGGTCCCAGAGAAGCGAGGACAACAGGCGGTTCGCACGCAGGGGAAGTACAGCCAATCGATAACAGATAAGATGAAAGACGTAAGTGGCGCACGCATCAGCTCTACCCTTAAAGAGAGTTACCTGTGAAGCCAAGTGTTAACCAACGCGTTAACCTTTGACTGTATCTCCGACCAGTTCCTCTGAAGCTGGAGGCCCGGTCCGAACCACACGTTAAGGATTCAAACTGGGCTATCTGTCCAGCAGAAAGTAGCCGGAACGGTGATGTCACCGCTCCAGGCACTCGACCGCAGACAGTTTACTTGCTGCAATTGATTTTGGCCCCTGTGATCGTTTCCTAACATGGGAGCACCTCTGTCACCCTCTCAATGTGTAGGAAGCACGACACAAAGAGGATGATGTCATCGGTGAACGCGGAAACCTTGACTCGCCAGGCAAAGCGATTCCATGTGGGACCGAACTTGCCTCCCCGCTCCTTAGCTTGGGCAGTAGCGGCTCCAACGCAAGGATGTAGAGCAGGGGCGGACAGCTTTGACGTACCGACCAGGAGATAGTGAAAGATTAGAAGTGATCCAAGTTGATCTGCGCGACTTCTGTGTCGTCTTCTATCCCTTCTAGTATCGTACAAATCCAATGTAAGTTGTTCTGAATCGATCTCCTCTTTATAGCGTAGTTCTGCTCGAGTTCGATCAATTCTTCAATAACACCTTGCAACCGGTTCGATAAGATCTTTGCTAAAATCTTTAACTCTGTTTAGCAGAGTTATGGGCCTGTAATCGTCTAGTTCCTCCCCTTCATGCCTGTCCTGCTTCTTCAGCAATGTGATTACTCTCTTGGTGACTTGACCCAGTATAGAACCCTTGTCAAACAAATGGTTAAACACATCCATCAGAATCAGTACAAACATGTGCGATAGCCTCAAATACAATTCATAGGGCAGATCAAGTTCTGGCAATTTGTTGCACTAGGCCTGCTTCAACACAGCCAAGACCTTGCTCTGTGTAACCCTGCCTTCGCAACCAACTGCTCTAGACGCATCGAGGCAGCCAAATAGTTGCCAAATTCATGGACCGAGAGGGTGGGTAGTTTGGTGAAGCGCTCCTTAAAATGCTCCTGAAATCCTTTGCAGATCTCCCGAATCGATTCCAAGGAATGTCTATCTGGGTGCTTGACTTTTCCAATGTACTTATCTGAGCCATGCCTAGAAACTTCCTTACGCTCATTTGCATCAGAATTCACAACTTCATTGGAAACTTTCCTTAGCCACTTTGTCCTCGTAACGTTCGCTAGCCTCGTGTTGGAGGTCCTGCTTAGCTAGTTCTATGCTTTCAGTATTTCCCCAGACACTGTCTGAATTAGTTTCTCTTCTAAATACTTCTTCACCTTGTCCTTATCTAGTGCGAGATGCTGAGTTTTCAAGCTAACCCACCACTTATTCCAGGTAAAGCCTGCTGGATAGGTATTTGTAGCTTTTCCTGGAAGTTTCGTATCTCAAGCAAGGAGGTATTCAACTTCCAGTACCCGGCTAATTTAGGCCTATTTCCTAAGTTGAACTAGGCCATAACTAGTTTATGGTCTGATTGACCTAGCCATTTGAACGGCAGACATGATATAAAGTCTGTTTTCCCTTCTAACTAACATCCTATCCAAATAAGTATTTGGGTAGGAAGGCACACTATTTGTCTATGTTCACATCTCCCGTCCCGAATGATCGACACAAAACCTGTCCAAACTAGTCTCACACCTCTCCGTCTCGCCTAATGATGATTTGATAAATCAAAACAAAAGTACTTGCGAAAAAAGAAAGAAAAATTGAACGGGAAATCCACAGCATTTATATAGACACCAATTTGACCCCTGCAACATCTCATCACTACAGACGCTCATTTTAAATAGGTAAATTATTAGCCCAACAGTAAAGACATTCTAAACACACCAAGACTAACCTCGCCTAATGATGATTTGATAAATTAAATTTAAAGTAATTGCTAAAAACGAAAGAAAAATTGGACCAAGATAACAATAAGGACCCCAGTTCAGTAACAAAACAAGCGGGACATCTTTTCGAAGCACCGGCGATTTCCGGTTGACCTTGCAATACACGTGGTCGTTATTTACAAAACAACTCGGGTTTTTTTTCTTTTAACATGTATACGCTTTTTTTAAATCGGCTGACTTGTAATCTGTCGTTTGGCAATAAACAAAACAATTTATCATTTTTTTTTTTTTACTTTTATTTACTAAATAAAAAACAAATTTTAAACGCAATTCTATATTTCGTGTTGTGTATTTTAAGAAAAAGTGGATACTTTTTTTTCTTTTCGTAGGGAGGCGAGTAACTAGCGAAGTTTTATTTATTTGTTTATAATTGTTGCTTACAAAAAAAAAAGGAAAAAAACTTCATAAATTTTAAATTGCTTCCGTTTGGAAACTGATTTTTGAAGTCTAACTTCGCCCTCATGGGGAGGCAAAAGTGTAGTATCTATTTTGATACTACACTTCATCATTCCTGCGGTCAGTGATTTTTTTTTTTAACATGTTAATATTTTTTTTTGGGGGGGGGGGGTATGTATTTTTTAAAATGTAGGGTCCATTTTCTTTTTTCCTTTTATTTACTAAATAAACAAATAAAATATTTACGGTTTTCTTTTAAGACATGTTAATATTTTATTTGGGTGGAAAATAAAACATTGAAACGTCTTTTTTTTTTACAATACGTTTTAATTTTTTGTTGTATTTATCCTCCTCAGTTTAGAAGGATTTCTCCATCACTCACCACAGAGAGGAGTGATGAAGTGTATTATCTAGACAGATACTACACTTTGCTCCTAGCCAAAAGGTCAAGGACAGTTTTGAAAAAAATATGTTCTGTGTGTTTTTTTAATACAATCCCATATATTTAACTATTTTTTAAAAACATTAACTTTAGTAACAATAAATTAACATTTTTAAATTATTTTAAGAAATATTTAATTTTAATTTAATCCCATGATACCATCACGTGATCAAATTAAATAATTACAAATTTCAAAAGTTGGAGAAGTCAAAATTGTACGTGATATTTTTAAAAATCTAGGAAAAATTGTGGAAAAAAATACGGTAACAAATGGATAAATCCATTTTCAAAGATGTGGTTTGTCCTTTGATTACAAAAGAGACTATATCCATAATTGAATGGATGAAGCAACATTATCTGCTTGCAAGTGCAATGCAGTGTGACTGCTGCAATGTCCATATGAATTGGACAAAACATTCAGCGGCCCTGGACAAATATGTCTGGAAATGCCAGAATAAAAACTGTACAAAATTTAAAAACCGAACGTCAATAAGATGCAAGTCATTTTTTTAAAAATCCAAGTTATCCTTGCAGACATGGATATTGGCTATATATCTATGGAGCCAAAGAATAAGCCAAAAACATGCCATGATGCAAATGAATGTTTCAGCGAAAACTACCAAGGAGGTGTATGCAGCATTCCGTGAAATATGCAACACATACTTTATGAATAACCCAATAAGACTTGGTGGGCCTGAGAAAATCGTTCAAATAGATGAATCATGTTTTTCTCACAAACCAAAGAATCATCGTGGAAGAGGCCCTCACAAGCCATTATGGGTTTTTGGACTGGTTGACACAAGCAGTAAACCTGCAAGAGGCTATATGGAAATAGTCGAAAAAAGAAACAAAGAGACTTTATTACCAATAATAAAAAACATTGTTTTGCCAGGAACGACCATTCATAGTGATGAGTGGAAAGCGTATAAGGGGATAGAAAAGCATTTGGGATTTTCTCACTACACTGTGAACCATTCACGTTATTTTGTGAATCCGGACAATAACGTCCACACACAGACAATAGAAAGCTATTGGAATCGCCATAAACGATTTATTAAAGCAATGCTTGGGTGTAGAAGATCCCACTTGGACTCCTATCTAAAGGAATTCCTGTGGCATGAAAGACACACAGAAAACACCTTTTATAAATTGTGCGACACCATCTCTGCACAATATCCATTTCCGTAACTTTATTTTGTTTCAATGTTTTGTTCCCTACATTAAAAACCCACCTTGTGTCTATCTTTGCCCTTGTAGGGAGGCGAGTAAATAGCGAAGTTTTGTTTTTTAATAAGAAATAAGTTATAAAAAGATTTGTAAATAAAATTATGCATTTGTTAAATCTTATTTCATTTGTTGCTTACAGAAAAAAAAGGACAGAAACTTCATAAACTTTAAATTGCTTCCGTTTAGAAACTGATTTTTGAAGTCTAACTCCGCCCTCGTGGGGAGGCAAAACGAAAGATTACAAGTCAGCCGATTTTTAAAAAAGCGTATATATTTCATTTATTTATTAAAATAACTTGCGTAATCTTCCGTTTTGCCTCCTCGGGCTAGGAGCAAAGTGTAGTATGGAAAAATCCTTCTAAACTGAGGTAAGATCCAGAGTGCTCCTTTTTATGTCTTAAAAGAAAACCGTAAATATTTTATTTGTTTATTTAGTAAATAAAAGGAAAAAAGAAAATGGACCCTACATTTTAAAAAATACATACCCCCCCCCCCCCCCCCAAAAAAAATATTAACATGTTAAAAAAAAAAATCACTGACCGCAGGAATGATGAAGTGTAGTATCAAAATAGATACTACACTTTTGCCTCCCCATGAGGGCGAAGTTAGACTTCAAAAATCAGTTTCCAAACGGAAGCAATTTAAAATTTATGAAGTTTTTTCCTTTTTTTCTGTAAGCAACAATTATAAACAAATAAATAAAACTTCGCTAGTTACTCGCCTCCCTACGAAAAGAAAAAAAAGTATCCACTTTTTCTTAAAATACACAACACGAAATATAGAATTGCGTTTAAAATTTGTTTTTTATTTAGTAAATAAAAGTAAAAAAAAATGATAAATTGTTTTGTTTATTGCCAAACGACAGATTACAAGTCAGCCGATTTAAAAAAAAGCGTATACATGTTAAAAGAAAAAAAACCCGAGTTGTTTTGTAAATAACGACCACGTGTATTGCAAGGTCAACCGGAAATCGCCGGTGCTTCGAAAAGATGTCCCGCTTGTTTTGTTACTGAACTGGGGTCCTTATTGTTATCTTGCTCCGAAAAATTAAACAAAAAACCCACGACACTTATATAAACACCAATTTGACCAAAATACTAAATGGATTATTCGAAAAATTCAAAAAAAAATTCTCATCAAATAAAAACGCTCTGTTATTTTAACACTTGTCTAAATGAAACCATGCTGCCTAAATATGTACAACATACACACACACACACACACACACACACACACACATGGCCTGTCTAAAAAATATCCGACCTTAGACCAGAAAAAATATTTCAAATACGTGATGGGGTTGGGACACTAATTCCTTGTTCTTGCACACACTTAGTCCACCGATCCATCCACTGCCAGAAACACCTCTGGAAGTCTTCTTTTGGAATGATGTTCATCTCCGCCGTCATGTTAGATTCAGCAGGTGTTTGGAGAAAATGTGATGGATATAACAGAAATTAAGGAGTGGTTCAACCGATTAAAAAATGGCGGTACATCAGCGGAGAGTGACCAGTTTTCTGACAGGCCTCAAATTGCTCACAGTGCAGCTGTTGTTGAGAGGGTGCAAAAAAAAAGAAATAATGCAGAACGTGACAGCAGAGATGTACACCATTCCAAAAGAAGACTTCCAGAGGTGTTTCCGGCAGTGGATGGATCATAAAGAAAAACGCACAGGATTTATTTCCTATAGAAAAACAATTGATTAACTGATCTAAAACGCTAGAATGGTTCGAAAATCGTGAATTTTTTACATTAAATGTATGTGAAACTGCTAAGTTTTCAGGGTGTTCACAAGTAATTGCCCTACCACTAACCCGAAATCTGAGTGGCAAGCTCCCCTCCCACAAAGACCCTCTTAAAACTACACATAATCGTCTTTAAAAAAGAAAGAAAAAAGGAGACCGCCCCAAAAAAAGAAAAAAGAAAAACGCACAGGATTTATCTCCTATAGAGAAAAAATCCCCACTCTAAATTTTAAAATAATTGTTTTTGTTTCTTTCTTTCTTTCTGCCAAGTTTTTCAGAGTGTTAACATATAATTGTCTTTAAAAAAAAAAAAGTAGAATCTCATATTTCGGGGAGGCAATAGGGTGATTTAGCGGAAGGTGTTAGTCTACAATAATGCCAAAGAAATCTTGCAATATATTCATTTTTAAACAGTTCTAGTAGATTTTAGTTTCTTGTATATAAAATGTATTACAATTCAACTTTGAGTTCTCTAACTTCTTTCTTTTAATGGATACATGGTATTTTTAAGGTATTGCAGTATATTTATGTGAATTTACTGCAGATTACTTGGCATATTCTGATTCCTTGTACAAAAATACACTTATGGTAAATTTCATTGCTTAAGCTTGTGTTTTAACAAAGATATAACATTTTTACTGAAAACTTAGTGTAAAAAAATGTGATGAAATGCATATGGTCTTAAAGAGGGGAAAATATCCAATCATGTGAGGCACAAAAAATATAACTTCCTTATTTTTAGTCAGATTTAAAAAATTTAAAGATTCTTTCTTAGATTGTCAAGCTCTTTCTATATATGCCATTATTGAGATTTTAAGCAATTTAAATTTTTTCATGTGTATTGCTAGTTAAATAAAGTGTAAATAATAGAAGAGTTAACTGCATTCACCAATGGTCAACATAGTCAGGTCCTAGATCCCCCCCCCCCTCAAACAAAAAAACAAAGGCAAAACTATGACATATCAATCAAAGATACTGTATAAGTAGGAAAGAATGGTGTCCAGTGAAAGAGTAATATAAAAACAGAACTGAAATTTATATATTTTCCTTTTCAGTGCTTGCAAAGATTTATATAATTTTTTTTTTCATGTTCATTGCTGTTTAGTTCTAATGTGGGTGTGTGCGTGCATAAATTTGACACCAGTAAAAAAAACAAAAAACGTCTAGAATCTTCCTGATGCTTCTGTGGGTTGTTCGCCCCAAAGCTGTGACTTAGGAAACCCACCTTCGCAAGTAGAGGTTGTAGACGGAGACCTGAAGGCATGATACAGGATAGGTTCAGGTGGAGAATACTGCCGAATTTGTTTGGCTTCGTGCACTACTGTGCAAGATGGAAAGGGGGATATGATTACATACATATACACTTTTAAATACCGCATCTCTGCCACATAAAAATCTGAAAGGACATGGTAAACTTCCTATCTGTGCACTCCTGGGATGCACGTCACAACCAATTTCAGTGGAAACGTCGGGTGTGTTTGGCCCCGAGACTGTTAAATTTTTTCAGGACGTTAGACGGAGGATTTCAACATCTAGGCACGAGCCCCGTGAGTCAGCCTGGTTGTTCCAACGCATCTCCCTGGCTATCGTTCATGGCAACGCTATGTCAGTAACGGCGGCGTCACTTCCGTTCTAATCGTCATCTATTGACTCTCTCTTTCTTTCTCCCTCTCTATCTATCTACCTATGTCTGTATCTGTCTCTTTGCTTCTCTTTCTCTCACATTATTGTTTTATAAATAATTGGACTTGTTTTGGTTTGTCTTCACAATGGCAGCCATGATTGTTTATTTATTGTTGGTTTGAAATTGTATTTCTTGTCGTGGAATAAAATTTTAATGATGAAAAGAGTACCCTGGAAAGCATAAAGAGATGTGATTCGGAAAAAAAAAAATACATTGATTGAAATTGGCTGTTACAGTTTCATTGTTGAATTTTATGTTAAAAAGAACATTAGTTTTCAAAGTGAACAAATTTCTAATCTTTAATGATGGACTTATTAGAATTTATCGTCTTCCTACCCTATTTCCTCTTTCTATGATCTTCAACTTGACTTGAACATTTCGGTCAAAGTGTTTGAGAAAGAGAAAAAAAATTAAGAAAAACATTTTATTTAAAAAAACTTGGCGCCTCCAAAAATTTCAACTTCACCCGTGGTTCATGTTTTTAACCTTATACTAGCAGGGTTACCTGGCATTGTCCGGGTTAGTGTGGGATAGTATATGCAACATTATATTAAGGAGAGTTTACTTTAACAGCAACAGTGATGCTGTCAGCAAGATATCTTACCAACTGAGCTATACATATTTTAATACGCTTAATCTAACGCTTATAAATTAGATTAATTTCATTGTGTAACATGTTAGAAAAGTGTCATTAGCTCCTTTAAGACAGAACTACTTCTATTATGTTTGCATGCTAATTCTACATGTGAATACACTTATATTTAAGGTACACTCCCTAGTATGTCTTCGTTTTTAGAAACAAACATGCACACAGAAATATTCCTCTATATATATATATATATATATATATATATATATATATATATGAGAGAGAGAGAGAGAGTGTGTGTGTGTGTGTCTGAGAGGCGTGACATACTAAATAGAGCAAAGTTCATTACTTACATTTTATTATATTAAAAAAAGGAAAAATATATTCTTTGATTTCATGTCATTTTATTTAAAAATAGTCTGGTGTAGAATGAAACCGTGCACTCAATGTTTTCAGTGAAACTTTTCTAACTAAACAATCCAGTCATTTGTTAAGTCAACTTGACAAAATGACACGTATAAGAAAAATCGGATATACATATTTGAAGTTTTAAGGTGGTTCTGTCCCCCATGGCTCACTTAGAGGTGGGTGCATGTAGACATTCAACACATAAGGGTAACATAGAGATTTGGGACCACTTTCATTGTGTTCCCCAGAAAATTTCATACATTTCATTTGAATTTCATAAAAATAGGATATATTCTAAGTTTTAAAGGGGTTATGCCCTCGTAGCCCCCTTAAGGGTGCACTTACATAAGAATACACTTTTAGATTTTATGTAGATTCTCTAACCTTTCTTCCGATAGGGAACACGAAAACACATAGACATTGAGTTTTATATAGATATATAGATAAACATTTTTGATAAATGTTCTGTAATGAAGCTTAATGTCACTGAGGCACTGAAAAAAAAAAAGAAGCATTCTTTCACTTTCTGTCACTTTAATTATATTGTATATAAACAGATAATGTGGCCATGAGTGTTTAATTAAACAACATTGCGTTTTCTATGCTTATCTTTTCTACCGGGTTAATTTGAGATCTTAGCTGTTTTCTCTCAGAACTGCCTTCCAAAATTAAGTTTTACTCAGGCAACAGACTTTGAGAATAATGGTTCAGGAGTCTGCGATTTTTCAGGTAAGATAGGAGTTGAAATTGACAATTTTTCCAGGTTTGATGTCCATTTTTTTAGAGTAGGGAATTTTTGCAAACATAGGAATGGTAAGAGATATGTGGTTTTACTTAAGACAAAATGCGTTTTTTTTTTTAAATTCTTGGTTTCACTTGTATATTGGAGAGTGCAAGAAATTTTTTTATTTTCAAAACCATTCGATATAGTGCTATTATTACCAAACAACCATATTCAAGGCAACACAGTGGGAAAAGTCATTCAGATTTTTATAAAATTAAATTTTATAAACTTTATTAACACATTACATACATTTGATTTTAAACGGGCCTTCAGGCTTACATCAGATTGGAGCATGGTTCCGGTTTAAATCTTAGGAAGTCATCATCCCAGTCATTACCTCCTCCTTTGGGATGGAGCCATTGGTTTATTGCCAGTCACCTGGGCGCTCCTACTGGGGAATGCCAACAAGTCCAATCACAGCAAATTTTGCACCCATCCAGAGTGTCCTCTTGGGGGTGTGGGGCTGAATCCCTCACTATAAACTGACGTTATGCCTAACTTTACTGCAGTAGAAGACCGGTAAATATACTTAAATAGACAGGTCCCCTCAAAAAGGGAAGAAAACTACTTGTATGTCAAAAAGTCAAGGATGAGTGTGATGCTGTATTATAATAGTAAACAGGACCCTCCGTTCAAAATAATAGAAAATTAAATCTTATGGGATTCTTTTTAATGATTTTTTCTGGTATTTTTTAACAGGTTGCATATTTTTGTTGTTGGAGTGATTTAAGTTGAACAAAACTATGCTGTGAAGGGGAGATCGATTCAGAACAATTTGGATCAGTCCAAAGCTTTTGACAGGGTCGACTCGCTTTTTGTCATCTGTTTTAGAAGACATCTAGTTTTAACCTGGACTTCTTCAAATGGATCTCCATTTTGTATCGCTCAACAACAGCAGTGGTGCAAGTAAATAGAAAGCCTTTGGAGTCATTCGCTGTCTCTTGATCAGTACGTCAAAGTTGTTGGCTGTCATCCTAACTTTCTGTCCTTGCGTTGGAGCTGCTACTTTATAGGGTGATATGTTCTGTCCTATGCGGAATCGCTTTACCTGAGTGCAAACAAAGGTTTCTGCATTCACCGATGATATCAACGTAATGACTGAAGCGCTTGCACATTATGAAAAGATTACGGGGGTGGTATCATTTGCATCAAATCAATCGTCTTACAGTTGGGTGCCTGGAACGATAGCATTTTGCTTCCAGGTTCTTTCTGTGGGATGGATGGTCCTGTTTGAATCCTTGGCATGCGGTTCAAACTGAATCTCCATATCTAGGAGAATTGGTTGGAGGTAGTCAAAGGTTAAAGCATCATTTTAGACTTGGTTTTGAAGTAAACTTTCCTTGAAGTGTAGACATGCACCATGAACGTCTTTCCTCTCATCCGTTACCGACTTCCTGTACTTCCTTTGCATGTGAGCCGTGTAACAGTCTTCCAGCGCCTTCTGTCCTTCCTTCTTTGACTTAGAGGAAGGTCGTGGGTTTGCAGACGGGTCTGTATTCAATGTCCGTGTCAAAGGAAGTTTGGGATGTCTAACTTAGCAAGTCATCGACATGCTGAGAGACTAACTTTCTTGAGTCAAACCTTGATAAATGAGTCTGCATAGGATCCTGCGGTCGAGAATGTATTTCTCAGGCATATCTTCAGCCCTTCAGTTGAGGACTGTCATAGACCGAGGGATGAATGCGTTTTGTCACCATTTATTGAAATAATTTTATTAGATTTTTTATTATAAAATACAAATGAGAAGCGAGATAACATGAATAAATTTTTTAAATATTTAAGTAAACTTTAACATGAAAAACAAGAATCTCAATTTCAAAGGATGACTATTTTACACTTATTTACAATATAACTGCCAAACTGCACTGCCAAGTGATCTTTCTGCTGTTTAGGTATAACCCCTCCTCCTCACAAAAAAGCATGCTAAAATAAGGGGGTAAAAAATTTGAACAGAATGGAGATTCAAAGTTTTATTCTTCGTAAAAATTGTCGTCATGATCACTGTTTTAAGAAGTTAACTGTCGAAAATGAAATTAATTAATTATAGAAGGTTGTATTCAACAGTTAACTCCTTAAATAAGAGAACAATTGACTCAGAAATTTACCAACTCCTTAGTGTCATCGTAAAGTATCCCAAACCAAAATTTTATTTTCGTTATAGCTACAAAAAATTTAATGTGGGCACATAGATCTTTGTAAAATATATAATAGTACCAAATTTATTTTGGTAGCTCAATTAACAACCGAATTATGAACATTCAAAGTTTGTTGGAAATGAAAAAAATTAGTCTTGTGTACTAAGTCAATTTTCAGGATACAACCAAAAATGCAGGCTTCAGGTGAGTGAAAAATTCTTGCACGTGTAATGTCATCTTATGATAAATAAAATTAATTCTAATGGAAGCAATAATTTATTAGATCAAAACCGGCCTAAATGTTAGGCAAGAACCCTCCTCACATAAAAAAGACGCACAAAAATGATACGGAAGCAGAACTTTCACTGTTCATATAAGATTCATTTTAACAGCTAGCACATTAGAGATTCATCTAGATTTTTCTTTTAATAGTAAATCAATAGAAGAAAAAAAAGATTTAGACGACGTAAAAACAGGGAAACACAATTTGATAATAGGACAAATATTTCTTTAGTATTTCATTCGCTAAAGTTTTCAACTTGGATTTTTTTTTTTTGTGAAAGACAACTTAAAAACCTATATTAAGCCCACCATGTTAACCAGTGGCACTTTTATTAAAGATAGTCCTATCTTTATATGCATAGACACAATGTCGTGTATGTCAAATTTGAAAAACACCAACTTTTTTCTTTTTTTTTTTATGTAAAAGAATTAATCGGCCAGCACCAAAAATAGTGACCTAACTTGAAGTAACCTGAAAAAAAAAATTGTTATTAATAAATTTTTTTCTGATCTACTGAAAGAAAGAATTATATATTTATAAAGATAAAAGCTTGAATTTTGTTTACATGTAAATTTTATCAAAATAATCGAGAAAATAAGTGAGATATCACAAGTTGAAATTCAATGAAATTTCACTATATTTACCTGTTTTCACACTCTATACTAGGTTGGTTTGTGGCATAATTCAATGAGACTAACTAATCATCGTCACAAGAGAATGAATGTTTTAGAAAAAAATGCTAAATAAAAACTGAGGTATTAAGATGGAAAAACAATACTGAAACTAAAATTGGCATACCGCCCAACTCTAGTATATATAAATACAAATATTGAAATAAAAAAATAACCTGATAAAAGTACTAAAACGAACATTTTAAAAATCCTATTCAAATATAATTTACAAAATTAAATTCACCAGAATGCAAAACAAGTCAGCCATTTTAATTTTTTGTTAATAGTTGAAAAACAAAAAGAATTTTCTTTGTGGTCTTCAAAATTTGAAAAAAAATTAGATGCATTTTAACTGTTGAATAGAAAGTCATTTCTGGCTTCAAAATTCTTAGCAAATTCTCATTAAAAGATTGAAAATTTGGGAAGTTATTTATATCCAATCATTTTATAAATACATTAAAACAACATTACCATAACAAAATTAATTATAGCTTTATAACAATTTGATTCAATTAATAATTTAATGATCAAATGATACTGTAATAATTAAATTTAACTTTCAAAATCCTATTTTTATATATATATATAAAAAAAAAACTGTCTTGGTTAAAAAAAAAAAAAAAAAAAAAAAAAATGGCAAAACAAAAATGGAAGTAAAAAAGACGTCTGAGCACAGCTAGTTGATTATATTAGAACTTACAAACACTGAACTTTTTGATTCATTTTTATTTTAACCATTTTAGCTAAAACAATTGAGTCAGAAAGATTTACATCAAATTACAGTGAATTTTCATGTTAACATATTCATTAACACTTTGTAGTGTGAGTTCCACTTTGAAACTCACTTGCACTACAGAATCTTAATCATCACTATTGTCCTATCAACCCTCATTCTCAAAATGATTTTCATTACTGTAATTCAATAAATACAACTCATCAAGTTTGTATAGTTGGTTGCCAAAACACCCAATTTTTACCAAAATTTTAAGAAATCTGGCTCTGACGTAAGAAAATCTTCCATTAGTTAAAAAAATAATTAAAAAAAAAAAAAAATGTGAAACATGATAAAACATGTTCCAAACCAAAATATATTAAGTGGTGGTCACCATTAAACACAAGCACCACTTAAATTTTTGTTGTTGTTTTGTTTCACTTAATAATGACACAAAAGTTTTTTTTGTTTGATGGAATTTTTCATAGTATATCCCAAGCCATCCCAATTATTACTATGATAGCTGCATAAAAAGTGTGATGTATGGCATTGAGTGGTTGGGCCTCACTTGTCCGAGTCCAAAGAAATGACAGGGCAATGATTAGGTGGATATGCAACATAAAGCCAGACCAGATTTAGAAAATTAGGTAAGACATTCTACTTGAGAAATTGGCCATCCAAAAACTTGATGTCCTAATAAGGGCAAACAGTCTTCACTGGTTTGAGTATGTTTAAAGAAGCAAGGGGTATATCAGCACTTGTAGAGACCTAAGACTTGATAGCAAAAAGAAAGTTGGGCATCCTAAGAAAACATGGAAAGAAACCATCAGGCAAGACCATAAATAGTTGTAATCATGATTACTGGAGACTTAGCATAAAGACACGAGGCAGTATCGAAGGGAACATAGACGATAAACCTGGATAATGAGTGATGTAAATTTAAAAAAAAGAATTTTTTAGTCAAAGTCTGTCATTTAAACCAACTCTGCGATATCTGAAATTTTAAAAGGTCTTACTACGACTTCTCTGATCCAGGCTCCTCATCACTCCTCATCACTGCCACAAATATAAGAAACTGCTTGCTCAGCATACTCTACACGTGTAGCACTTATATGTGGACTGGTATTTCGATCCCTGCAGATTATCCGGCTGGTGGCTCATCACGTAGACAGCTTGAGTCTTGTGTAGACAACATGCAGCAACGATTTGTTTCCTCTTTTTTCATTGTTGCATCTTTTTGATTACAATGATTGTAAACGTTATTAACAAAGAATGGCATAAAATAACAAAGCTTCCAGGGTTTTGTTGTTGTTTGGGGAATGAGAACACAATCATGAAACCGACCAACCGACCGCGTACTTGCTCACTCTTGCAGTCCAGAAAGAAAGAGGAAGATCTGATGAGCTTATTTGCTATGTATCACTAGCAACTTCTTGTGTTGTAACTTCTAATACACATAGCCCTAACTCGACTTCTAATGGAAAATTCCACTCAACTTAATTTTAACCTTACATTGAAATTTCCGATTTAACCTTATTTTTGCACCCCATATCTAAATAATGCTGCGCAAGTATCTAACTTATATTAGAATTATGTATATTTCTCCAACTCTCCTGAACATTAGCCCAATCTAATAATATTAAACCAACAGTGACAATGCCATATTCCTGTATTCCTATCCTAGTCTTTTTCGCTTGTTTAGTTTTGCATTGTTTTGTTTTTTGTTTATTGAAATCGCTCCAGACACGGCATGAAGCCACTTGATGTAAGGTGCTAAAAAAATACTACTTCAAGGTCAAAAGCTAGTCCATGATAAGTGTTAGATGAATAGATTCCGACCCAGAAAACAGCAATTCTTCCCCCATTGTCAGAAACAGCGTTCATGGAATGTGAGAACTAAAGGACAAAAAACGGATACGAGAGTTACGATTTGTTCCTTCCACTGGTCTGTGTGTGTGGGCGGGGAGTATCTTCTATTTAACCCATTTATACATAACCCATTTATACATAACCCATTTATACATAACCCATTTATACATAACACATTTATACATAACCCATTTATACATAACACATTTATACATAACCCATTTATACATAACCCATTTATACATAACCCATTTATACATAACCCATTTATACATAATCCATTTATACATAACCCATTTATACATAACCCATTTATACATAACACATTTATACATAACACATTTATACATAACACATTTATACATAACACATTTATACATAACACATTTATACATAACACATTTATACATAACACATTTATACATAACACATTTATACATAACACATTTATACATAACACATTTATACATAACACATTTATACATAACACATTTATACATAACACATTTATACATAACACATTTATACATAACACATTTATACATAACTATTAATCTAATTTATTTAAATCTATATTTATATTATACGCTTACAACCCCATTGTTACTACTGGTTTAGTATTACGAGATCGTGTTAGTGTTCTAGAAAGATTGTGAAAAATTATAGATTATTTGGGTGGCTTGAAAATAGTACAACTAAACAAAAAGCTGTTCATGTAACAATTCATTGATCGGTTTGTATTTTTCATGATTAACACCTGTAAATAAGAACATGTGGATTGCGGCTATTGCAACATTTCAGGGTTTTATGTTCGTGCATAGTGCCTCAAAAGCAACATTACCCTTTCAAAGGGTTGACATTAAAAGAATAATTTTATTTTTATTTCATTTATTTTATAATGCATAAAAAAATGTTCAATTCAATATACAAATCATTGCAATTATTACATCATTCAGTGTATTTCAATGGTTCTCAGACTTTTTGTGGTGGTTCAAAATTTAAAATGAAAAACATTGAATATCATAATAAAAACACAAGCACTTTATTAATTACTAGACTACCCATGACCCATTGGGTCAATATGGGTACATTGTAAATTAGTGTATACATTTAATTCCCTGCACCAATTGTGAAAGTAAATAGATATTTTAAAAATACATTTATTGGTAGTTTATGAAACATGTCGGGCACTCATCATCCGTGCTTTCAATGGCCAAATAAATTTCTAGCAACTAGCCGTAACGTATTTCCTTTTCTTCTATATTTATGTAATCCTCTTGCTCTCCTTCTCTTAAACTGCTGCTGCTACTACAACCACTCTCCCTCTCCCCACCATTTCTCGCCTCATTCGTTTTTCCTTCCGCCATCTAAAACATTTAATGTGAAAAGTACATACATTGATACATTTCTTTGAACAATACAAAAAAATTAATAAACATAAACTTTTTTTTTGTAATAAATTCCAATTCAAAGTTTTAGTTATTATTTCATACAAAAAAAAAAAGAATTAATAAACATTGCATGACTACTTGTTAACATTTAAAACACTTCTACAATAGTAATAATCTATCATCACTAAAGGAGTGTTGAGAAAAAAGTATAATCTGGTCAAATATGTATTTTATTTGTTGCTTCTCACCATCTGCAACAACTAGTGTCTTCAAGTTTATATATCTCTCAACAGCATCAACAAATAAAATCCTATTGCAGAGATGTTAAGTACAAGAGTTCCTGATGCATGCATACAAATCTGAAAGGATGAAATAAACTCCCTACCCGTGTGTCTCAGTGATGCACCTCAATTTCCCATAAAGAAAATATATCTTGCACAATTTTGTTAAAAAAGAATCTTTTCAAAATAAGCAAATTTCGAATCATTAATCTTTGTCAATCTTCCAGGCTGATATAAATGTGTTCCCTGCTGTTTGTATATCACATTTCCTGTTTCTCTTTAATTTTTACTCGTCAATTTACTTATTTTTCCTTTTCCTCAAGTTAAACAGTTTTGTTTTACAGACATGAAAAAAATATATATTTGCTCTGATAAAATTTCTTTGAATGCGACTCGCAATTTTGTGATGTTCAGATTGTCAATTTAATAGTTTAATTAAAATGTGATTAAATGTAATTTTTTTTTTTTTTTTTTGAATATAGTTCATGCCAAACAAGGCAAGTTGCCATTGTAGACGTAATTAGGGTGAAAGTTTTGGGGGTCATCCTAAATATTGTTTTTGCTTTTAAGTTTTTTCTGTCAATTTAAAAAAAAAAAACTCACCTAAAAAGCTTTTCTGTCAATTTTAAGTAATTCAGGATGATTCAAAATAGTTTTTCGAGACAATAATAAGAAAGAAAAATAAGTCTGGGCTCTAAAATGCTACAATTTATTTAGAAACTTTTGTTGGACTCGATTGAATTTACTAGGGACTAATTCAAATCACCAACTTTACATCCTAGGGAGTCACTACAATCAGTATTTCTGCTATAATTTCAGATTTTATTTCATCAGACACATTAAATGAGGATGAAAAGAAGAAAAAAGATTTTTTAAATTTTAAATTAAAGGTTTATAGTCACTATTTTGTACACAAAAATCCTTTTTTAATTTATTGCTTTTATCTTTGTCTTCTCCCATGCCCAGTTTGGTAAGGGGGGAGGTTCCAACTATAGATTCTTAGAGAGCAAAATAATTGACAGGTTGTTTTTCTTAGAAAATTGATGATCACTATTATTTATTTTTAAAAAAAAGAAGACTTTTGTTAATTTTTATTTCACATCTTAAGGAAAATAATGAAAAAAAATTGTAAAAACAAAATTGAAGAAAATGACTACATTATGTTCATGTATTTTATTAATTAAAATGTTACATTTTTAGCAAGAAAATTGGTTTTGAAAGAAAGAAAAAGGGAATTTGAAAAGACAGCAAATGATTAATTATTAGAAATTACATGAAAAAAAACCCAGATTTGTTTCAAAATTTACAATTTTCACTTAGAAATTCTATTATGAGAGATTTTTGAAGACTGAATTTTCATGGGACTGAGATAATTTTGAAGTTGCAGAAGCAATATCTGGACTAACATAAAAATTGAGAAAGTAGTGGTACAGGAATCTCTGAGAAAGATGAGGGTATGGCTGCAGGACTCTCAGTGGATGGAGTAAGTTCAGGGAACTTTTACTATTTATTACTAACCAGCAGGGTGTTACTGCTGTCAACCAAGGAAAGATTCTATCAGGCATGTGTGCGCGGTGTGATGTATGGAAGTGAAACTTGTCCAGTGATGGTTGCAGATATGTGTTACATGGAGAGTGATGATTTGATATTGATACGATGGCTGTGTAATGTGAGTCTTAAAGACAAGTTTAAATCTGATGACCTGAGAAGATTAAATTTGGACAGTATATGAAGATGTGTGCAGAACTGGAGACTTCGATGGTATGACCACGTTGAAAGAATGGATGAGAGCTTTTAGGTTAGTAACTGTAGAACACTTTAGGGTCAGTTGGCAGGAGAAGGCCAAGAAAGTGATACGGATTTGAAAGAAAGAGGGATAAATAAAGACCTGGGCAAAAAAGGTTAGTTTGGGAGTCAATTTCTAAAAGGCATCTAACACATGCCAACATGGGAAACGGGTGTTAACCTGATATGATTATGAAAATGGAGGAATGATGTTTATTTCTACATTTAGTAAAAGCAAATGGAAGTTCTGAAATTGTCTGGAGAAGTTTTAGAGATGAATATACTTTTTGGTCAAGAAGAAAACTTTTCAAATTTATTTGGTTTGAAAGTTAAGTATGTACCACTCTTTTGTCGAGTGATGTTGATAGTAGTTTTAAACCAATGGATTTGTAACATATGCTCTGCCTATATTTGGCTGGCCACCTAATACATTTAATAATGATGTGATGGATACAGACGCAGGCTGTGAAGTTGTCTGTGCTGAGTTCAAATCCTAACGGATCTATTATGGTTATCTTTGCATTAGTACCTGGGAAAGATATGAACCCACAATTTTGCCTCAATTGGTGATTAAAAAAAATAGCAACTTGTGTTAAATGGATCATTTACGATAAATATTGTGTTAATATATAAATAAAATATTGCATTAAATAAGCCAAAAATATGTTGATTTCCATCAAAGCAGACAAATCAAAAAAATATTTTTAAATATTAAAGCATTTATTTAAAAAAAAAAAAAAATATTTTTTCCATAGTAACAAAAAAACCCCTGCTTATTCCATTGCAGAATTATAAAGATGACAGAAAGATGGAAGATCTCTTTTGGGATGTGTTCTTTGCAAAAACCGAACCTCATAGATCAATGCATACACATGTTTAGGAAAAAGATACACAAATGAAATTATTTCCCTAAAAGGTGACCAACTAAAATAGTGTGGAAAATAATCTCCATATTTACTCATTGAAAGTCAAATGAAATGTATTTGTCTTCCTGTAACCAAGTGAGAGAATCTTTTTAACTGCTGTTGTCTCCACAATATTTAGATTGTTTTAACAAACTTATTTTTCTGAAGAAAAACGTGACCATTAAACTCTTTCCTCTATAACAATCTTTCTTTTCCTGACTGATTTCTTGAGAGAGCATCCGTAGAAAATTTAGCATCAGTTGTTATTAAAAATAACAATAGACAGTTTTAATATTTAATATACGTTTAGTAAATATTAAGTGTACTGCATATTCCTTGGCAGTAATATACTTTTGAAATGTGGATATAGTTCTTCAGGTGCAATTGGTTATCAGGAGTGATTGATGGGGATGACCCTACGATCAGCCATATAAAAAGTACATAGTTTATTGGTTAGATTAACCATGTGACAAAAGCAAGATTTAAAGCTTGACATTAAATTTGGTTTCTGCCAACATTTAAGCTAAGCCACATTTTATGTAAATAGGGGGTGCTAAGACCCCCCCCCCTCTTTTGAAAATAGTTCAGAAGCAACTCTTAGGTAAGAAATTAGAGCTCTATTTAGTAAATAAAGTCTATATAATTTTAAAACTGATAATCTTGTTTGTTATTGCAATGTCATTCACCCTTGTCGGGTTCAGCTGGTTTCTTCCCTAGCCTGCACGCTATATCCCATACCATGGCGGCCCATGCACGGCTATTCTGGGCAAGGACACATGAGATGGCTCACGAATTGCGATTCCACCGTCGAAGGCTAACTACCTGAACTCAGTAAAGTCCTTGATGGTTGTTTTGCGAAAGGAGAGCTAACGCGCGATGTAATCCTCCTTACCTTTCTGTCTGCATGTCACAGCACGGTGGACTCATGATTGGTTAACCATCTCGTGCAATCTTGCTCAGGACCGCTATGCATAAAAAAAATAACTTATCTGTCTTTGCAATAATAGTACAAAGATTTTGATCACACAATTTAATTTGTATTTTACAGCATTTTTTTTTTCTCATGTGCATTTAAAACATTTTTTTTTTTTTTTTTTTACTAATTTGAGCACATTTTTAATACACATTCTAAAATGTTCTTTTATTTTCAGTGAACCATGTCAGTTCGTAGCAAGAAATCCTTAGTAAGAGAACAAAGCCCAGGTGAGTTTCTCAGACATTTTTCTTTAATCATTGTTACACCTGTCCTTTTTTTTTCTTTCTGACATTATCATCATATTGATATTATTATTATTATTATTATTATTATAAGATAGGGTTGATACCTCAGATTTTTTTGCATGACCAAATCCTTTTATGTCTTATTCAAATGTAGATCAACAAAGAATCAGTCAACATTTATAACATAAATAAGTTACCAACAAATATTATGAAAGACTGGGAACTTAATATAGTTGTGAATTGTTACAAGAGTAAAGGGGAAGCACTAGATAGAGGTAATTACAGGGACTTAAACTTTATGGATCAGGCCCTGAAAGTAATTGAGAGAATAATTGAGCATCAAATAAGAAGTCAGATAAGCATAGATGAAATGCAGTTTGGTTTTATGCCTGGGCAAAGTACCACGGGTGCTATATTTATCCTGAGACAAATGCAAGAGAAGTACCTTAGTAAGAAGAACCTGTATTTTTCTTTTGTGGATCTGGAGAAACCTGTTGACAGTGCCAATAGAAATTGTTTGGTGGGCTTTACATAAACTAGGGGCACACGAGTGGTTGGTAAAGGTTGTTCAAGCAGTACAGAAATGCCCAAAGTCATGTTAGAATTAACAGCACATTCAGTGACATCCTTAATGTTTAAGTGGGAGTACAGCAAAGTTCTGTACTGAGTGTTGCTTTTCATTTGTGTCTTAGAAGTATTGTCCAGGGAGTTTTGTACGGGTTGTCTTGAAGAGATGCTGATGATTTAGTACTTGCCTGTGAAACAATGGTAAGTTAAAAACTTAGACGAATGGTAAAGATCTGAGAATGAATGTTACCAAGACCAAAGTGATGTGGCTGTAGTGTTGATAAGCTCCCCAAAAGAGGAAAGTTCCTCTGTTCAGTTTGTGGAAAGGGAGTTCGGTGCAATTTAATTTTTGTGCGGTACTTGTAAGCATTAGGTACTCAAGAAGTGCAGTGAAATTACTGTTTTGTTTTGTTGTTTTTTCGAGAAAGGATAACCAATTTGTGTGCAAAAAGTGTAAGACAATGGAGATGGATGAGAACTCCGGTATGATGAAAGTATATCTAGATGGTGAAGCTATTGAGGCTGTCGAGAAGTTTTGTTACCTTGGTGATACCATTGGAGCACAGGGTGGATTAAGTGCTAGTGTGATTGCAAAAGTTAGAAGTGGATGGAATAAATTCAGGGAACTTCTGCCATTACTAATCAGTAGAGCGTTACCACTGTCGGCCAAGGGAAGTATCTATCAGGCAGGTGTACCCAGTGTGATGTATGGAAGTGAAACCTGCCCAGTTAGGATTGAGGACGCGTTGCATACTGACATGCAGAGGTTTAAAACTAATGTAAACAGACATCTTGCTACACAGCTCCCAACTTAGGATGACACCCTAAACTTACTCCCTAATTCTCAGTAGCCCCTTACGTCTACAGTGGCGCCCTACCTTGTTTGGGGTGAAATATTTAAAGAAAAAAAAAAAAGAGAAAGAGAAAAATTATATGAAAATGATACGATGGATGTGTAATGTGAATCTTAAAAACAGGTTTAGTTCTGATGACCTTAAAGGAAGATTAAATCTAGGCAGTATAGGGAGATGTGAACAGTTGACAACCTGTTTCTCTTTGGTACGATGAGAGAATTAATTTGATAAACCCTAACCTTGTTCTAAACATTTAACTAGAACAAAAATGGAAAGAAGTTAATACCAAGTTTTACAAAAAATGAAATGTTTCCAAAAATCTAAGTCTTTACATTTTAAATATAAACTGAAAAAAATAGCTGTCTCTAGGAAGCTTTTTTTATGCCATTAACACGGCATAAAAAAAAGCTTCATAGATACGGCTATTTTTTTCAGTTTATATTTAAAATGTAAAGACTTAGATTTTTGGAAATTTTTTATAAATGTTTATTTGTTGTAAACAAATTATAGAACTTAAAAAAAAACCCCAAAAAACTACTACTTGCCAAAATAAAACTATTTTCTTTCTAGCAATAATTGTCCTACTGAATAGTTTAAAATAATATAAAATTTTCTGAAAAATATTTTAATTTGAAACATCTATTCAGCTTTTTTCATTGTTGTTGATTGTTGATCTGATAAATTTAATTTAGATTTAAAAATTATTTTTTTAATAGAGCACCTTCTAAATTTTAAAATGCATTTCCAATTTTTTGTTTTTGTATCTAGTGTTTTTTTGTATATTTTTTTTGGTCTCTGATAACTTGCAATAAAAGTTTATTCTTTTATATATATAACCGACATTACTCACTCAGTTATGAATAGAATGTTTTCTCCCAATTTCAGTAGAATTAGTATTAAAGTTGGGCCGTATGACAATTTTAGTTTTGGTATAGTTTTTTTTTTTTTTTTTTTAAATTTAAAAAAAGTTTTTGTTTTGTTCAATTCAGTTTTGATTTTTTTAGTATTTTTTCTTTCTAAGGAAACCATTCATTCTCTTGTGGTGATGGTTAGATATTATTTGACATCTTGTTGAATTCTGCCATTATTACAATAAGGAATTTGTCAATTTGTGACTACATCATTCTTTTTTTCTTTTAATTATAGTACAATTTTTGGCTTTGTTTGTTATAACTCCACCACCCGTTTTTCTCAATATTTTACTAACTAAATTTTTTCTTTTTTTGGTGTATAATTACCTTTTATGTCGCTAGAGAATTGTTTTTTTGGAATTAAAAAAGATATTTTAGAAAGGGGATCAGTTTCCTATATAAATTTAATGTAAACTGATCACTCACATTTTGACCATATTGCATGTTTATTCACCCACTTTTTTTTTTTTACAAACTAAATCTTTTTCTTTTTCTGTGTACAGTTACCTATTAGGTCGCTAGAAAATTCCGGGTCGTTTAGAAATTTTTGAAAACAATTGTGATGGTCAAAAAGTGGGGGATCCATTTACATTAAATTTATATAGGAAACTGATCCCCCTTCTAAATCTAAAATATTTGGAAAAAATTCTAGAAAACACGGAATTCTTTAGCGACAGGATAGGTAATTGTACACAGAAAATATTTTAGAAAATTTGTGATGGTCAAAAAGTGAGGAATCAGTTAACATTAAATTTATATAGGAACTGATCCCCCCCCCCCCCCCCGTCTAAAATCTAAATTATCTGAAAAAAAATTCCAAACATGGAATACTCTAGCGACATAATAGGTAATTGTACACCTAAAAGAGAAAAAAAATTGGTCAGTAAAAAAGTTCAGAAAAACGGGTGGTGGAATATTACAAACAAGCGCCCGATTTTTTTTATGACAAAAAAAAGCGGTATAATTTAAAAAAAACTTAAATATTAAAAAAAAAAAAAATTGAATAAAACCATGCTAAAAATATTGATATGAAGTATGCTATTGATGCAGTTTTCAGTTATTGTAAATAAGTGTAAAATACTTTGTTTTAAATTTGGTGTTTCTTTAAATGTTTTTAAAAAATCAAAGAAAATTACACATGTTTAAATTTATTTATGTTGTCTCGTTTCTTATTTGTATTTTATTTAGAGGGGATGGTACCACAATTAAAAAATCTAATAAGATTATTTTCGTGATAAGAATATATACTTTGTTTTTTTACACTCAACTCTCAGAAGATTAACGAAAAAAGATTTATAAAAAATGTTTAAAGTTCAATGATAAAAAAACATTAGGCCTATCCTGTCCTGTGAAATAAATATTCCATATAATTTTTCAACTTTTGTGTGTTGTCTTTATAAAACCACTGACAATGAGATTTTGAGTGTTAAACTTAATATTTCATGACTTGGATTAAAGTTTAATCATGAAACTTGCAGATAAATTGTCAACTGTAAATAATTAGCATTTATTAACAATTTGATCAAATACAAAGAAAATACTTGCATAAACTACTAAAAAAAAATCGATTTTTGTCTGTCCTTATTTACTTGTCTCACACACACACAAGGGCAGAATTAGACAGAAGGTTGGTTTTTAATGTGGAGGGTATCCAGCTCCCCAAAAATGGGCACTGACTAAGAGAAAAATTAAAATTGCCCCAGTTGAGAAAAATCTCTCCTAGCCGCGTACAGAACAAATACAACACTTTGCTCCCAGTAGAGGGCACGATTTATGAGCATCCCTCTTATGTGCAGTGTGACACATGGTCCTTTTATAAGGGTAAAGCCAGTTTTCTCGCAAGAGAGCACTCTGGCTGGGTGCAAAATAGCCAAGAACGAACTTGTCTGCATTTCCCGGTAAGGGCCTGGCAAGTAACCAACTCCCAGTATGAAACCGGGAAATCAAGTTGTGTGTCATTTGATAGAGAAAACGGTGCTTCTCCAGATTAGGACCTGAACAAAAATCAACTTGGCATGTTTAGGGTCAGTTAGCTCGGGTCCTAATCTGAAGAAGTACCAGGAAAACAACCATTAATTTCCTACTTTATGGATATGTTATTCGTTCAAAACCACTTTTTTTTTATATCATTTTTTATGTTACATATTGTTTTTATTAAAAATTATTAATTTAAAAACAATACATAACATTAACTGATATTTTTCATACAATATTTACTATTCCTTTGTTCTTTTAAAAAAAATTTTTTTGTATATTTACCAAAAGAAATGGTGTCTTCATTCTTTAATTGGGGAAAAAATTAATAATTTTTAAAAAGGAGCCATACATTACAAAACAATAAATACATAAATCATGATTTTTCTGAATATTGATGAACTAGGAAATTACCAAACATTGTTATAGCTCTCCACGACAGTTTATTGCGGTGGCGTAAAAAAATGAAATTACTCTTTGTTTAAAATAATAAAAAAAATTCTTTAAAATTCTGTCAAATTTAACTTTAGATAATTTGAAACTGGTAAATACTTTTGTGATTTTTTTACTCTTTTTATACGTTAATTTTCTATTTTAAATGGAGGATACTGTTTACAATATAAATACATCAAATTGATCCCTGACTTTTTGAGGTATATGTAGTTTTCTTTTCTTTCCTTTTTGGTGTGTGTGTGTGTGGGGGGGTGTATTTAAATGTTGTATGTGTATGATGTTCATTTCATGTAGACATAAGTGTGCAAAGTTGAAATGAACTTGTAACAGCTTTTGAAATACTTTTCATCTACCTCCTTTCTTTGAAAATAGCAGAGAATAGCTCCACAAAGTTATTTTACAATTTTGAATTGAATGAAACATACATTTCCGTTTACAAGCTGTCATTCGTATTTCCCTTTTTTTCATTTGAAAATATTTCATTGCTAAAATGTAAACAAATAGATTTCATACATGTATTATTATCTATTCTAATAAAGAAATAGTCATTAAATATTTACATAATATTTTTGTTCAATTTTTCCTCTTATCTAAATGAATAAATACAAAAGTTGTTTTTCACTTGTCACTCCTATATTACCATCAAAATGCATTACTGTTAAATAAATAATACAACCTATTTTGAAATACTGTATTTCTGGTATTGATGAAAGACCCTGAGACAGAAATTTGAATCCGAATTTGCGTAACTATTTTTAAACAGTCTATAATAAATTAATGTTTAGTGTTATTCATTTTAATTTTATAATCTTATTTCTCCTATATATATGCAATAGTTTCGTCGATATTAACAGTAATTAATTAAAGTGATTTAATAATAAAAAAATAAATAAATTATATAAACTTTTTTTACAATATGCTCATTAATTTTCAAGGAAGGTTGTCGTGCCGACCCTGTTTTAACAGGGTCATTTAATGGAACTAATATACCTCAGCTAGCTATAAAGAAATATATACCGACACATAAGAATTCATAGAGAGAGGGACTAGGTGACTGCTCTCTCACTCCCTCTCCTTTCCCTACTCCCTCTCCACAAAATCCCGGATGTCATTCAAAGATAGTTTATCAGAGCTAAATTTTTGAAAAGCTGAAAAATAAATAACGATACTGATACAGAATCCAACCCAATTTCCGGCAACTTCGTGTTGGCAGCTTTCACCAGGTTACGTAAGCAGTTGGAAAAGGCCGACACGAAGACTGACAGACGATAAATTCGAAACGCTGTTGCGTCATCATTAAGTTAATCAAACAAAAGATATAAGAGGCAACTAATATCTTTAATTAGTGAACATCCGGATAAAACTGAAGTTCAATATACTGGAATGAATTCTAATAAAATTTGACTCGCACCTTATTTTATTACTTCATTTTATATTATGCTATATATATATATATATATATATATATACCGAAACAGGTAAACAACTGTTATTGAGCATAACTTCTTTTTTTTTCATTAAAAGTTTCAAATAAGTATTCTTATAAGTAAATAAAATTAGTCAACTGATTAAAAATTTGTTTTTTTGGCTTTTTTGCTTACTTCTGAACATATTGGGGGGGGGGGGGGGGGTTCTGTTTTTTTTTTTTTTTTTTTTTACTTTGTAACGTTTTCTGTTGCTATCAGCGCAGACGACAAACAAGCAGAAGAGGGGGTCGAGGAAGTGGAAGGAAGATGGTCTACAGGGTACAATGCTGTTATCTGTGCTAATATGGAGACAAAGGGGTTTCTTCGGAACTTCTGTCTCCACATAAATTTGCGCAGGTAGCTGTTAAAGAAGTCCTTGCTTGTACTGCACTCTTTGTTTCGCTTCCTTCCACATTCTCTCGACATGATTAGTAGTAGCCCTCATTATCAGATCCACAAAATTTTCGATGTGGTTGACCATCATGTGATTATACCTCTCCTCTCCTAACTTGCTGTGTACGCTTCTAACAGTCCAATATAACTGGTCTCAGGTAAGACGAATTCGTTTAGATAGAGCGTTAAAATTCATTTTCGCATTTGACAAATTTTTCTTGGTTTACTCAATTGCTGACAACTAACAGCTGATTGGCTAATCGCTTCAACATCTTTCGGCTGTTTACGTAACTTGCCCGAAAGCTGCAGACGCAAAGTAACCAGAAATTGGGCCAGATTCTGTATAAGTACCTAAATAACAATAGAGAGCACAATAGTTTAAAGAAAAACCATGCAAATAATAAATCCTCATATTCACTAAGATGTCTATAAATTTACTTCAAACCTTTATTTGCTTATATTTTGATGTAATGCTCTTTCATTCTTTTGTTTAATAAGATAGTGTTCTTTCTTTTTTTTATACATAAAATTATAATTTGAATAAAAACATCTCTATATTTAAAAGAATTGTTGTAATATATATGTATGTTTTGAAAAATTTTGAAAATGTTTTTTAAGTATATTTTAACAAATTAAGAAAAAAATTGTTTTTACAGAAAATATATTTTTTCATCCACCAGAAACTGAATGTTTACGAGGAAAAAGGGCTCGGCTTAGCAGTGATGATGAAGAAGAACGCAGAGGTAAAAGAATTTCTTTGATGATCCATCTTCATAATCAGATGTATAAGACCCGTGTGTGATCACTGACAGATTTCCTTATCTCCTCAGCTAGTTTTGACCATATATAGACGGATGGTGGTGTATGTTTGGCTGTTACAGACTATGGAATCTGCTATACTTAGTTGAATTACTATCGCATATATTGAATTCCAAGTATACACAAATACTGTTGGGAAAGTTATAAACCCACAACTTTATACCCCAGCCATTCGTAAAAGTAGTAACTTCAGTTTAATCATTTGTATTTACCTATCTATTCATCATAAAAGGTCAAGCTTCATGTGGGGTTTGACCTTTATCAAACATTACAAAGATGCTCATGGCAGATAACAAATGTCTATAACTCCCTTTCCCTAACTCAGAATTCACTCACACGTGAGGGTGCCTCCTAGGACAGCACATAATCCCATCCTTTATTTCTTTTTCTTTTTTCAATGAATCATTTACAATAGTTATTATGCTTTGGCATTAAATAACCCAAAATGTGTAGATATGCCATAAAAGCACACAAACCAAACCCGCTGACCAAATTTAATAAACTTAATAATGTATAGCCAAACTGTTCTAAACATAACTGTTCTTGATTTTTATGTACTGGCAGGCCCATTCTGTGTTTACTGCTCCGAGCCTTGTCCCATATCACCATTTTTATTATCTTTTTTAATTTCTGTAATTTTTAAGTTATAAAGTAAAATGGTGCCTTTGCTGTTTATGGATATCTTGTGTGAACACCGACTCCACATTACTATTGTAAACAATAATAATACCACTTCGATTCCTTGGAAAGTTGTGTTTGATCTTCTGAAGCTTTGTTTTTAATTACATTCCTGGATAGACAGATGAACTATACTTATAGTATAGATTTTTTGGTGCATGTTCAGTGCTTTGGCCATACGGAAAAATTATTTATTTATGAAAACAATATAATGTACTTACTCAGTGGTATTTTATTGTTCAATGTTGAAAAAAGTAGGGAAAATTATCCACTAGAACTTTAATTACAAGTATTTTCCCATTTTACGTATCGCTTCGATGAGTATGCCTCCATCTTGTTTCGTTAGACACAAATCAAGGGCAGATAATAACGCGAAGGGCAGTTGATTTGTGTCCAACGAAACAAGATGGAGGCATACTCATCGAAGCGATTGCTATAATATGTATAATGGGAAAATACTTGTAATTAAAGTTCTAGTGGATAATTTTTCCTACTTTTTTCAACATTGAACAATAAATTACCACTGAGTAAGTACATAATATTGTTTTCATAAATAATTTTTCCATATGGCCGAAGCACTGAACATGCACCGATTTTTTTTTTTTTTTTTTTTTTTTTTTTCCTTCCCCTATAATTCTGTTTTTGACAGCCGACTTATAAGAATTTAAGGTGTCACACTTCAAATATAAAAAAAGTTTTGTTTAATTTTCATTCTTGTAAAATTGTTAAATAAAATACATGGTAACACACATTGTATTTTGTCAGGCTGTTGTTTTAAATTATAAAAATACGTTATCAGTCCACTTCTTTAATATAGAGAATAAAACTGTATAATATTTCTAAGAGAAATTGGTCTTAAAAACACAGAACGGACAAGGGAGTTCTTTTTTTTTCATGCTTTATTCCACTAATTAATTTCCAGTGGTGATGAAGCTTCAATTTAGAATGGTAGAAACTGGAAGATGGGTAGTGCATCTGCCTACTACAGACTTTATCCTCCTCATCAACTGGCAAGTTTACTTGAATATTCACATTTATTTTTTACTGATAAAAAGTTGATTTATTGTGAATATCAACCATGTCAAATCGCAGTTGAATTAATTTTAATTAAAAAAAAAATTTGCATCTTAAAAATTATTTCTAATTTTAACCAGAAATTGCAGTTTGTAATTTTTCTATCCGTTATCGAATGGCAATCAAAACAAATCCTTTGATTATTTATCATCATTGAACTTGCTGTAAAGGTTTCATTGTTGTTGTTACGGCGTTCACCCTGGCTGGGTTGAGCCGACTTCTCTGGCGTGCATGACATTCCGAATCACGTCAGGTCAGTCCTGAGCAAGGTCGCATGAGATGGCTAGCCAATTGCAATTCCACCAGCGAAGGCCGACCACCTGTGGACCTGTGAGTTCGGTTTTCTCGATGGCTGTTGTTCAGGTCCTCAACTGTCCACCAACGTGCTTGCATCACTCTCCCTCGATGAGCTATGTGCCCAAACTATCGAAAGCCATCACTGCAACAAGACAGATGGTAGAGACTTAAGATTGAGACGTTAGTGGAGAACGTCAATGCAAGATGCGGCAGAGGCAGTCGTTAAAAACTTCAATCTTTCGACTACTTGCCACCCTTATCGGCCATGTCTCACCGCCACAGAGAAAGATTGACAGATTAGTAGATGTGTCTCTTTGTTGATATTGAAATCTCCCAAGCCCCCGTAAGAACTGCTGGAGGCGTACAAAGGCAGATCTTGCAGACCCAACTCAACGATCGACCTCCACCGCACCCTGCCCAAATGGAATAATGGTGGATCCAAATGACTTCACGTCCTCCAATACAATGCTATTCAGAAACCAAATAAGAGAGAACCTTAGTCTTCGATGTGTTGATGCGCGTACCCGTGTAAAGCACAGCCTGTACCTCATCCTCAGTCGACCCTACCACTATGATGTTATTTGCATGACAGGTTTGACACTCACCTCCCGTCCAATTGCCACTCCTTGATAGCCCTGGAGAGCATGATCAAGGATCCAGAACTTAGAACCCTACCCTCAAATATATTCTCACGACAAAAACTCTTGTCCCTTTGAAATAGAAATGTTTTTCTTTTGTTCTAACAAAACTGATTTTTTAAATTTCTTTTTTAGCCAGCAAATTAAGTCCTAATGGAATGCGAAGTCCAAGTTTTGGGTCGAACCATAATAAACCTGCTGAGGTAGGTAATAAAAATCTTATCTCTATGTAAACATTTGTTCTTACCATTTTTCTTTTTCCACATAACTGATTGTTGCAGTATAAACCTTAAATTATTCAAGACGGAAATGGCATAATGGTTGATGGTATGGAATTGGCAAGCTGTGTTCAAGTCCTGTAAGAGAGCATTGTGTTCTCTTACATTATATGAATCTCTACATCTCAAACTGATATTTTATATTGGTATTGTATTTAGGCATTAAATAACCCATAAAAGTTGATATGTCATAAAACGAACGGAACAAAAGACTTATCGGCTACTTGATTCTTGTTTTATTGGCTTGAACATGTCTTGTTATATTTAATGTATAAAGTTCTCTGCATTTCTTAACGGACAAAAATCTATATGAAAGTGTGGGCCGCAGAAACATTGACACTGCGAGAATATCCACTGTAAACATAGGAAAAAATGCTTAGAAAATCAATGAGAAAGTTTACAATTAATAGGATTAATTTTTTTTTTAAAAACAGTTAGTTTTATTTATTACATTATTATTATTTATTTATTTTTATGGAAATCACTCCAGACAAGGCATGAAGCCACTTGATGTAAAAAGCTTAAAAAAAAAAAAAATACTGCTTTAAAGTCAAAAACTAGTCAAAGATAGCTGTTAGATGGATAGATTCCGACCCAGAAAACGACAATTCTTTCCCCTTTGTCAGAAATATTGCTCATGAAATGTGAGGACTACAGGACAAAATAAGGGAAGCGAGAATTACGAGGTTGTTGAAAGTAAACCCAAGGTCCACTTTCTACTCTCTTTATTAGATGAGAGTGTAAAGATATGTAAAAACATTTTAAATGTACGTTTTCACTAGATTTTTAAATTGTTAAATAACAATTTTATAATGTAAGTAAATATCTATTATTATACTAAAGCTGAGTAAATCAACGTTTCCTAAAGGCTTTTTTTCTATATTTTTTTTAATAATACAAAATGATTTAGTTATGTTTTAAAAAAGATCTATTTTAATTTTTCTAAAAAGCGTTGGAGGAAGTTATAAGGATAGATTTGAGAAAACGAAGGATAAATAAAGACCTGGTCAGAGACAGGTTAGTTTGGAAGTCAATTTTTTAAAGCCGTTCAACACATGGCAACATGTAAAACAAACGTTAAACCGAAAATGATGTCCTTTTTACACTGTTTATCTCTTCTAGGTTCGTAGCACTTTTTTTTTATTATTAACATATTTTATGATGCCTATATTAGACTCACTTACGAAAATCTATATTTAATATTCTATGTCCTCCCGCACACACATACACTATCATACTAATTTACCTCTGCAGACTAATTTGGTGAAGGCTTTGGACTTTTCTAGGGACTCTTTTATAAAAATAGCCTATATTATCTGTGCACATGTATAGAATCTCCATCATGAATCTTATAAGAATCAGTCCAATGTTTCTGGAATACATACGATACATACGTTATTTTACCATTATTATTATATGCTAGCAATAATCATCCTTGACCTAAATTAAGTAGATTGCAAAAATAAAAGTAAAACTACACAATTTGCTTCATATTGTAATTTGAACCGTCTAAATTCATCTTGGGACAAAATCAGAGTGAAAATAATTATACCTCTGGTGAGGTTGGAACTCACAATCTCTTTCTCTAAGTACGGCATGCTAACCGATTCATCCACAGGGCAAGTACAAGAGAGTGGAAAGTGGACCATAGGTTTACTTTCGGCAGCCTCATAACTCTTGTTTCCCTTATTTTATCCTTTAGTCCCTCACATTTCATGTACAATGTTTCTGACAAAGGGGGAAGAATTTCTGTTTTCTGGGTCGGAATCTATCCATCTAACACTTATCGTTGGCTGGTTTTTGACCTTGAAGTAGTATTTAAAAAAAAATTTTTTTTTTTTTTAACTACTTACATCAAGCGGCTTCATGGCTTGTCTGGAGCGAAAAAAATAGATAAACCAAACTGTTTTCTGCTTTTTTCTCTCTTGTATAAGTCGAATGTAGGTCAAGCACCTATCATCAAAGAGAGAGAAGACAAGAGAGTAAGAGCAAATAAAACGATAAATGTAGAAAAATTGCACCCCCTGTCCATGATAATATTGGGAGTAGATGAAAGTTAGAAGCAGGAGTTTTTAACTCCTGCTTTCTTTATTTATGACTAATAAAAGCGAAATATATTGATGAGGATTAAATATTAAAATTGATTGAAAATTTAAAAAAAATTATTATTATTAAAATTGAAAATAGAAGCCTTTATCAATGCAAGATTAATTATTTTTTTTGTTTTCTTACTTTAATCTTATTAATTTCGGAATAATATTCCATCATCAGAGTTGACCAGTATTGTCTTTTTTTTTTTTTTTTTTTTAAATAAACAAACTTTTTTTATTTTGATATAATGTCCTTGTTAATGGGTGTTATCTGCAGAGATGTTCTTGGCGGTTCTGAATTCAAATTCTGGTTGTAGAACGAAGAAAGCATTGGCATGCTCAAAGTTTAGAAAGATGGGGTCGCTCATTTAAAAGCACTGGTAGGTCAGTATTATTAAGATTGAAAATAGAAGCCTTTATCAAAGTAATAAATTAATCTTGCATTGAAAAAGTTTGTTTATTTTTATTTTTTAGAGAAAAAAAAATGACAATACTGATCAAGTCTAATGGAATATTATTCCGAAATTAATAAGATTAAAGTAAAAAAAAAAAAAAAAAAAAAAAAAAATTAATAAATTAATCTTGCATTGATAAAGGCTTCTATTTTCAATTTTAATAATACTGACCCACCCATGCTTTTGAATGAACCTTTTTAAAAATTTGTTTTTAATAACACAGACCTATATTTACCATAAATTACTGGCAAAACAATTTCCATATATATATATATATATTTGAAATGCTCAAGCTGAATCTAGATCTGAAATTTTATTTTAATACTAGAAGGCACTCTGGTGTTGCATGGGAATGAATGAGAACACCTGTTTACTGTGATAACCTCATGATTATTTTTATTTTTAATTTCTATAATTTTCGAGTTATCAAATAAAATGTCATTTTGGCTCTTCATCGATGTTCAGTGTGAATGCAGACTAAGTGTTATTATACAAAAACAATATAAAATTAATGTTTTACTTGAAAAAATTTGCTTGATCTTGGTACAGAGTTTTGTTTTCAATTGCATCCTTAGACACATCAAAAATCTAGTATAGCCGCTAATAACCTAAGCTGACTTGATATTTTTCAGTATTTTAAACATTACTTATATGCTAAAAAAATGTTTCCTTTTTATTTTTTAAATTGTCTGTTTTACCTTTCTCTTATTTTTTTTTTCTTTCAATAAATAATTCATTTTTACCATATAAATTATGTATTCTAACTTCATTTATTTATTTTTTTCAGTTATTCCGGAAGGACCTAATTAGTGCAATGAAGCTTGCTGATTCTGACCCTCTTCAACCGGAGGAATACTTCCAGATTGCTGATCCTTGGCGTCAGGAATGGGAAAAAGGGGTGCAGGTACCAGTCAACCCTGGAAGCATCCCAGAAATCCATGTTCGGTAAGTTGAAGATTGAATCATGTATTCTTTGAGTCTAAGAACCTATAATTACCCCCATTTAAAAAAAAAAAAAAAAAAAAAAAAAAAAACTATCATTATTTTGATCAGTTTACACTCATAAAAATTTAAAATTGCTACTTTAAAATATATCTGAAATGTAATTTTTCACAAATTTTTTATTTTTCCTTTGTAACTTTTTATTCCTATACATTTTGCCTATGTATTCATTTCAAAATGTATATTTTATAAGAAACTTTGAAATAGTTTTATAAAATCATTCTGTTAAGCTGAATTCATTAAAAAAATCTTTTCCTTCATTTCAGAGTTCTCCGTGAAAAATCTAAAACTGGGGACTTTAAAACGTATGCATAAGTAATTTAAATATTTTACTTTTCTTTAATTTCTTTTTATTTTCATATTTTTCTCCTTTTTCCCTCCAAATTTTCGATTTCAATTTTTTTGTCTTTAACAAATAAATTTCTAATTGAATTATTTACATTTCAAACTTGTTTCTATGTTTTGGCTGTTGTATTCTCTGGCCTTCTTCAGTTGTCTTTTGTCGTAGTTGGTATTTTTTTCAGAATTTCAAACTGAACCCTTTATTTAATTCACCGAAGTAGATTTCTCTCATTTCACATTCCTTACCTTTTTAGATACTTCATATCTGTTAATTTTTTGGTGCTTATACAGATTAAGGTACATATGAAAAACGCATTTCCAAATAAAAACTATTTATACTTATGTAGCAGGAAAAAATAAGTTTCCTAAAAAAAAAAATTAGGAAAAATTACTGAGATTTTTAATAAACGTAAAAATCAATTTTATTGTATTTTTCTGAATCCATGGGTTCTAGTGTAGTGCAAGTAATTTTGAAGAGTAAGTAACAAGGGAGATAAATCGGTCAATCATTTCAGCACAAGTCACAACTTCTCCGAAAATGGATGTGAACGATTTGCTCAATGCAAAATATGATTACATTGATTTTTTTCGTATATTAAAAATCTACTCGATTTCCTAATTTTTTTTTAGGATACTTATTTTTGCCTAAGTAAGTATAAACAACCGTTTTTATCTGGAAATGCGTTTTCATATGTGCACCAGTTTTTTTTTTTTTTTTTTTTTTTTACTGGGTTTGAAATATCGTGAACGTACTAACCCAGACGAGAATAATAGTTTGAAAATGTAAATAACAATAATTTTGAGAACTCTTTTTGTCGACAAGATTTTGTAACTCATGATTAAGTTTCTTCTACATTAATAAGAATGATTTATTTTCTGTTTAGAATTTTGTTAAACAAATGATATTCAAATAAACCTATTCATTGTAAAAGTTATTAATTAATGAATATGTACTAAAATAAATTATTTCAATCAGATAATTCCCTGAATGTTGGTACTTTTTAACAAATACTGCATGTCTTATCTACATTTCAGATTATCTACCCTTTGTCGTACAGTTAGGTATCTAATAATTGTAAAATTTCACTTGTATGCCCAAATAATGAAATTTATTAATAAAATACACTAACTAGAATAAACTGGATTCCTAAAAATATGAAAAAATAAATTTGAAAAAATTTGAAATGGTTAGATTAATTTCATTTGCTGTAGATTTTTACAGCAAATGAAATTAATCTGCCCATTTCAAATTTATTTTTATTTATTTTTTCATATTTTTAGGAATCAAGTTTATTCTAGTTAGTGTAAATGTCACCTTTGTTATGTTAGACAATCGCAATCAAGGTGACATAATGGACATTGCCAACATGATAATCCATGTTAATGTTATTCATTGACTTTTTTCAGAATCTTTTGAAAACACACACATGCACATTCATTTTTATTTATATAGACTACTAGACGACCCGTGATCCTTTGTGTCAACTTTAATACATTGTACATTAGTGTATATTTTAGTAACCTGAACCAATTATGAAGGTAAATAGATTTATTTTAAAACATCAAGAATTTTAAGAAAAAAATTATAAACCTGGACTTAAAAGATTTTTGGAAATATCTTTATTTTATTTAAGTCTATATAGTTTCAATTGTGTTTACAACTGTGAAAGCTATGATTATATCTGTTTTAGTGACTTTTTATTTTAAAACTTTTGTTGTTAATTTACTTTATTTCGGAGAAGTGAAAAGAAAAAAAGAAAAGAAAAAAGTTTGGTGTATGGAAGTGAAACCTGGCCAGTGCAGGTTGAGGACATGCATTGCATGGAGACAAATTATATGAGAATGATACGATGGATGTGTAATGTGAGTCTTAAAGACAGACTTGGTGCTGATGACCTCAGAAGACGGTTAAAATGTGTGCAGTACAGGAGACTGTTGGTATGGTCTTATTGAAAGAATGGATGAGAGTTTTTGGGTTAGTAAATGTAGAACAGTTTAGGTAGCAGGGTCAGGCCAAATAAAACATGGGAAAAAGTGATAAGATGGATGTGAAAAAGAGGGATAAATAAAGACCTGTCCAGAGATAGGTTTGTCCAGAAGTCAATTTTTAAAAGCCACCCAACACATGAAAACATGTAAAATGGAAGTTAGACCAAATACAATGATGTTATACTGCTATTAATTATTGTACTACTATTGATTATATTAAAACATAAACTTCAAAACTATTGATTAGAATTTACCAGATTTTGCATGAAGAGTCCTTGAGATGCTGGATGTCATACGAGTAATACTAATTAGTATGTTTTAAAAAAAAAAGCCCTAAGGAAGGTTTTTTTTTTTTTTTTTTTTTTTTTAAAGAACTATTCATAAAACTCTTTAGAATGTGATTACAACCAGAAAACAAGATGTTTAAACGACAATAAAAACAAGTCATCACACATTGCAGAATATGTTATAACTAATTATTTTGAATGTTTGTTTTTGGTTTCAGTTTACGTAATTCTCGCAAGTTATTACATGCTACTGCAGATGAAAGTTATCGGCAAGGCATGCATGAGTTGACGGGAATGCAGCAGCTCGCAGAACAAGTGGTACGTTATGATCTTGATGACATTGATGTATGCTGGCTCACACAAGTCAATGAAGAAAGAGAAGAAATGGGTAAGTAATAATAATAAAAAAGGACATTCCTCTTTTATATACAGCTGATCCTGGTAGTTTTAAGTGCAGTTTTATCATCTGGCATCATCTCGATGTTGCAAAGGAATTATGAAAACAAAAGATTGCCCGTATATTTTTCTCTGGTATCTGGCAGAGTGTTCTTTATAGAAGTCGTTCTTAGTAACTTGCAAAAGAGGATTTGAGTCACTGTTTGCCTTCTACCATCCTCTTTTTCTATTGGTGATTTCTGACCATTACTGATTTCTGTGTCTCAAACACTATTCATTATATTTACTTTCTTTTTGAAGTCAAATATATTTAAATTAATCTTTTCCTAGGATCTTTTTTTTTTTTTTTTTTCTATTAACTTTTTGATACGATCATTGATATACTGAGATGTTATAGGCAAGACTGTTTTTTCCAAGCGTCTTTTTTATGTCCAAGAAATCATGGCTTTGAAACTACCGCAAATTTAACGTAAAAATGCAATAAATTTTACTGAAATAAAATAGAAATACATTTTACTGAAATAAAATAGAAATAAATTTTACTGAAATAAAATAGAAATCTTCAGTATGAAATGACCCATTGATGATTTGTTAAAGAATATCTCACCTATTAACATGGTTCAGACTGTTGTAATTTCTACAATGTTTCAGCTCTTGTACTCCCCAACTTCCTCCAGGTGTTCTTTAATCTTCTGGAGGTTGTGGTTTAATCTCTAATGAAGGAACCGAAGAAAACAATTGTTATGAGATAGTTAAAAGGCATGGAGCATAGTGAGACCATGAGTGGGTTAAATAAATCATTTCAATAAGTTCAAAATTTCCATAAGGTTACTGACTCTGACAAAAGGCAACTGAAGAAGGCATAAGAGTAGAATAAATGAAACGCTGTGAATATAACAATAGGCAAGATGATGACAAACAGCCTGAAGCATAAATAACAACAAAATTGCAATTCAGAAATTATGTCAATATCTAATTTGATTTAATAATGTATTATTCTAGATCTCTGGTAAAACAAATTGGATGAAAAATGTTGACTTTCTTTCAAGGTGCGTTTTTGCTTTTACCATAAAAGTGTGAAGGTGTAGTGGTTACTTAGCGAACTGTGTTACGGTTGTGTCAGGATTACGACATCACTTTCAATAATGCCCTTAGGAAACTTATGAATCTGTATATCCGTTAAATAGTAGGATAGACTTGACAGTCTAGGAAAAGGAAAACTTCAAAATAACACCACTGCTTATCCCAGAATTGTTCCGAGCGATCTTGGACTTCTCCTTGTCACTGGATTTAAGTAATATCGGTTTAAAAGAAATGTGGCTGGAGATTGCTTCACTATAAACTTAGCGCATGCCACCCTTTCACGTGATATCCATTGTCTCTTGACAGAAAGAAACCATCATATTCATCGAACTATTCATAACAGATAATGGATATTTATTAAGTTTGAAAAGATTTATTACTAACTTGTCTGTGTATCTTAGATAAAAATAATAGTCAGTAAATTTGATTAGGATATGAGGGGAAAAGGACATGTTATTCCCCCTTCTATCATCACCATCATTTTTCTTTTATCTTCCAAATACTAATAGATTAAGCACCAAAATATTATAAAAATTATTTGAAAAAAAAAAAAAAATTTGATATGTAAAATGGATTTCAACTTGATTTTTCAATCAATGATTAACCAAAGATTTCTGTTTAACAATTCATTTTTCGAAATTTTGAGCTTGTTGGTTATTTACGTTAAACTTAAATAAAACTGCCACCCACACTCCTTGAAAAATTGAATGTTAATTTTTCACCAAAAAAAAAAAGAATATTTAATAATCTTATCCGTCTGTGAAAAAAAATAATTTTCAAGTGAAAACTCAAATTGTTAAACAGTTATGTAACATTTCTATTAGTATGATAATACTTAATTTTGTGATTTTTGTTTGATTCTTTTCAGGTGAAAGTTTAATAGATGAATGGATTATGGAAAGAATTATTGAGGAATTAGAGAACCAGGTAATATTTTAATTGTTTTAAGATTTGTTTAAAGTAGATCATGAAAACCGACAAAACCGATTCACATTTAAATCAAACATCTATATTTTTTTCTTTTCCCCCTTAGAGCCATTACAGCATGCAGAAAACTATCAAAACTGAAGAAGGACTTGGAATAGAGTATGATGAAGATGTTATCTGTGATGTTTGTCGTTCGGTAAGTACCATCTTTATTTTATTGTCAAAAATCTACAAAACGAAAACTATTAAAATTCCATTTTAAAACATCAAATAAATTTGGTCTTTTAAAAGTGAATTATTGACCGAAATAAAATTATTTCAGGATATTTAATTAAAAAAAAAAAAATTTATAGGAAAAAAATCTTCTTGATTCCTCCCATCCATTCTGTTAAGCAGATATAAAACCTGACTGCCTTTTTCATATCAAATTTACCTATTTCCAGAGTAATATAAAGTCTCACCTTTTTTTTGCCTTAAGCATCGGCATCACAGAACAGAAAACATTGGTGCTATTTGGATTATTCAAACTACTATTCTCATTTAGCTGTTGTATTCATAACGTTTCAGCCAATATAACCGCTGATCTTTGGGTGAGTCTTTTCCAACTTGGAAACTTTCTATTTGAACTTGGCAGTCTTTGTTTGAAAGGATGCACTTGCAACAGGTCTGAAGTTACATCGACCAAAACGGTGTGAATAAAACAACCAAGATGAGAATAGTAGTCTGAATAATAAAAATTATCGATCCTTATCTTAAAACAAATCTGAAACCATAAAAGATAAAATTGTTGATCCTTTCTGTGCAGCATGTTTTACACTGATGTAATGTTGATTTGCATAAGATAATTTTACTATGTGGTTATTTATTTATATTTTTGTAAATAATGACACATTTGTATTGTACCATGGTTATCCCCATTCCTTTATGGGGGCCACGTTATATAAGACGAAACAGGGAAAGACTTACTTGTCCTTCCGTTAGAGAATTCTCCTCAAATTTCTCGTAGCATTTTCTCTCGCATGTTTGCTTAACATTGAGAACTCGAAAAAACACAAAAGGAAGTTTTAGCGCTCACTTTATTTTCACTGGTTTAAAGTCTTTTCACACTCTTTCTGTGTGTGTGGGGGGGGGGTCTGAGTTCACACCTCCTTCTCTCCTTAGCCATGTCGAAGACGCATCTTCACTGCCCAGTCCAAAATATTCTCTGACTCTTTTCTATTTTTCTAGCTATTCAATTATTTTTGTTTCTTTACATTCCTAACTAGCCCAAAATCACTTTCGTTTATTTTTAAAACCTTGCAATATCGTGTTTGCATTTCATCATAGCATTCTTCATTTAATTCCAAAACTTGACCTCACAGATTTTTCGTTAGAATTAGTATCACACCCACTTACATCAACCCCCTCAGTGGCAATTTTATTACAGTATGTTAGAAAAACAAGTTAACATATATTTTTAACATATGTTAACTTGTTTAGAATTTTAAAAATGATAACAAAAAATAAAATAAAGCTTTAAAAAACAATATTTTTTTTACATTTTATGACAACCAAATTTATGGATAGTTTAATATAACATCTCTTTTCCACAACATCTATTATCTACCCCTTTTAACTTTTTTCATGGACTGACATAATTTTAGGTCCCCCACTATGTTGACATGCCACTTTTTGTTTAAAATAATAATTAGGAATTTAAAAAAAAAAATTTTGAATGCAATCCTATTAAATATTAATTAAACTAAATGTTTTGGAAAAAATTTTGATAATTAATATATTTTTGGAAGAATTTTATTTAGTTTAAAATTTTGGTGCTTCTTTACTTTCACAGCAACATGAAAATATTTAAAGAAATTTATAAACTTTCTTATTTACTTTAAGTAAATGTTAGGTTTCTTATGTTAGCTGAAAATAAGATTGTACGGAAAGAATTACGCAAATTCATCCAGTATTTATTAAATTATAAGAAAAGAAAGGAGAAAAAAACGATCTTACGTATTTATAGACATTTATACTTATTAGACAAGGAAGATAACTCAAATTTTTGTTTTTGGGAAAACTCAAAATGGCGACTGACAGATAAAATCGTTTTTATTTTTAATCTAATAAATACTGAATGAATTTGCATAATTTTTGGTGTACAGTCTTCTTTTAATAACAAAGTATATACATTTCTTTAGGTATTTTTTTTAGAGAGACCTAATACGTCGTCGTGAAAGTAAAGAAGCACCAAAATCTTTATTGAAATAATGAAATAAATGTTGACTTTGTTCTCTGATTACAAATTAGGTGATAAAACTTAATTAGTCTTTAATTGTTTGTTGTTGAAAATACTATGACCATTAACTGCAAACATCAATGAAAATGCAATCAAAATATATCATTTTTTTATTTTCCTTTTTTTTTTTTCAAAGTTTTTCAACCACTCATAAATAAAAAGAAATTAAAGAAACAAAAAAAATATCAATCTATTTTTTCCTATTTTGAAGACAAGTCTGGATTTGAACAAAAAAGGAACTTTTTTCTAATACTTTTCAAAACTATGGTTTGTGCTGTTTCTAATCTTAACCACAAATATTATATTGTCCATCTCGAGGATTAGGGGTAAAAGATGTCCTGTTGATCATTTTCTTGGTACTGGTATCTTTGAAGATGTTCTTGAAGGCTATGACGATTTTAATGTTAAACTAGATTTTATTTACTTAACTAAATGGATTTTCAATGAATGAGGAGTCAGCATTCCCTGCTTCTCGCTTGACCTTTCTAAAATTTTGGTAACTACTAAAATTGGAATCTATCTTCAAATCTCTTCTATGTCATGTGGTTAAGCTAACCAATACACCGGCTACATTTTATGTGCAGTTCTAGATTGATGATCCCTGATAAACTTGGCAAACTCTACACTTCACTTCAAAAGTTTATTATGGCTAAGAATTTGCAACATAAAACAATAACTTGAATCTGTCTCTTCTGTTAACACATGTGGTCAATCTCCAAAAAGAGATGCATATTGTCCCATTTACATTTCTATTACATTTTCAAGATTCTGTATATTTTCAATCTATTTGAAATTAACTTTTATATAAGATGTCATTCTCTTGAAGTGATAATGTATGTTTATTATACTATTAGGATAACTTACAGTTTAATACATTTATTAATTCTTGTATTCTCTTATTGCAGCCTGACACGGAAGAAAATAATGAAATGGTGTTCTGTGATGGCTGTGATATTTGTGTTCATCAGGTAAGTTATAGTCTTGTGACAATATGAGAATTTTAACTTTCATACGATAGCAATGGCAGAAGTTCCCTGAACTTACTCCGTCCACTCCTAACTCTTGAAAATCACAACCAACATCTCTCTGTATTCCAATTACCTAACTTCTGAAAACCTCAATAGCCTCACCATCCAAATATACTTTCTCCACTTAAGTTCTCATCTGTTACCATTGTCTTACACTTTTGTACGTGAACTGGTTATCATCTCTCAAGGTACCAGTAATTCCACTGCACTTCTTGTATACCCAATTCTTACAAGTACCACAAAAAATGGGGTTGCATTTGACTCCTTTCCACAAACTAAGCAGGGGAACTTTCCTTTCCCTAGAAACTTTCCAAAACTACAACTACTCATCATCACTTTGGTTTTGATAACATTCACTAAAGCATCTCTTCCAGACAACCTGTATTAAACTCCCCAGACAATGCTCTTCACAATAATTCTTTTATATATTTTATTTGTAAGAATTTTCTAAGTTTTCATTTTTTTTTAAAATTTCTATCTATCCTTTTGTCTCTCTCCCTTTTTCCCTCTCTCTCCCTTTTTCCCTCTTTTTCTCTCTCTCCCTCTTTTTCTTTCTCTCCCTCCCTCTTTTTCTCTCTCTCCCTCTTTTTCTCTCTCTCCGTCTTTTTCTCTCTCTCCCTCTTTTTCTCTCTCTCCCTCTTTTTCTCTCTCCCTCTTTTTCTCTCTCCCTCTTTTTCTCTCCCTCTTTTCTTCTCTCTCCCTCTTTTCTTCTCTCTCCCTCTTTTCTTCTCTCTCCCTCTTTTCTTCTCTCTCTCCCTCTTTTCTTCTCTCTCTCCCTCTTTTCTTCTCTCTCTCCCTCTTTTCTTCTCTCTCTCCCTCTTTTCTTCTCTCTCTCCCTCTTTTCTTCTCTCTCTCCCTCTTTTCTTCTCTCTCTCCCTCTTTTCTTCTCTCTCTCCCTCTTTTTCTCTCTCTCCCTCTTTTTCTCTCTCTCCCTCTTTTTCTCTCTCTCCCTCTTTTTCTCTCTCTCCCTCTTTTTCTCTCTATCCCTTTTTCTCTCTCTCTCTCTCTTTTCTTCTCCCTATTAATGATGACATTTGCATCTCTATTACTGGCTATGTTGATCCCACCAACCATAACTTTTTTTCGTTTTTGAAAGTTGTTGAGTTTTGCTTTTTATCTTTTCTTAAAGTTAAGAACGAATATGACTGAATTTAGAAATATTAAAATTATCTTATTTTAGTTTTTGGAAGAATTTTTGTTTTTATCCATACTTTAATCAGTTTTTTCATTCAACTTTCTAAATGGACGCATCTGTCAGTTTTTCTTATTTGTCACCATGAAATGTAATTACAATTGTTCTATTGTACGTTTTTCTTTATGATTGTCTTCATAGTTTCTTTTTCTTTCAATCGCTGTTCATTGGCTCAAAATAAGAATATGTTGGGTATTTATTTTTTAATTGTTACAACATAATTTTTCCCTAACATGTGGTCAAGTTAACCACATTATATTATTCTTACCACTTGATAATAATAAAATCTTTTATCACGTTTGAATCTCTGTTAAAAAGACGACCATTTTCGTTAATATAGATTTAAATTCTCTTACAAGCATTTCATCTTTTCAGCCATGTACGAAAAGTCCTAGACTTTGTAATGCGCTTAATGTGACCATTTTATGTTAACACCTGCAATAGAATTCTTAAAACAAAATGTTCACGTTTATTAATGTTGATCATTACAAATACATGTGCAAGTAAATACCTTTTCACTGTTAATTCAGCGTTGTTAGTAAAGAATAGAAACATCAGCATTGAGCATTAGTCCTCTTTGCTTAATGGGACCAGCATGCAACTGCCACGTTAGCAGTCGTTACGCATGTTCTCCTCTCCATGGCTGGAATCTGCATGTGATAAATTACTATGAACAACAGGAATATTAATTTATTTACCTCAAATCAACACCAGCCAGGTTGTTGCTTCATAACTTTCTAGGATTTATTCATATCATATTATCTGTTCAACTAAGCATTTTTAACTAACTTTTACCTATATATCTATTTATTTTTAATTTGCAGTGCTGTCCTAGAAAGTATGAGTCTCTACCAATTTTTCATTATTAAATAATTATTTCTTAATATAACTCATGTTCACTGGTCATATTTTATATTTTTAGGCTTGTTATGGTATTCAAAATATTCCTGAAGGAAGTTGGCTATGTAGACCGTGTGGTTTAAATGTAAAACCTATTTGTATATTGTGCCCAAATACAGATGGAGCCATGAAAAGTACAAGGTATGTGATATTCACGGTTATTAATACTCTCTCACACACCTAGTAAGGGAATTAAAAAAAAAAAAAACAGTCCATAATATTTACAGACTCCTTATCTTCCCTCATTGCCCTAGAAGAAAGGAGATCGTACCACCCTTATATCTTCAATATACTGAAAAAACATAACTTAGTGAAAACACAAAAGGAAATAATCTTGACCTGGATACGAAGCCATGTTGGTATTAAAGGCAATGAAAAGGCAGACAAATTAGTCAAAAAAGCCTTTAACAAAGATATAAAAAATATCAAAATACCATTTACAGATTTTAAAAGAAAAGTCAAAGGGCACATAAAGTCAAAATGGCAAGTTATATCGAATACCTTTCCTCAAAACAAGTTTTATAAACATCAACCTATAGTCGGAACAGAAAACAAAAATATGACAACCGATTAAAGGGAAGACACAGTATTAACATGTAAACGTATTGGCCACACAAGACTGAGCCACATACACCTACTTGGAGGAGAAGATGAGCCTCTATGTAACCATTACAATGAAGGACAAACAATAAAACACATTCTAATCAAGTGCAAAAAATATGCATATATACGCAGCAAATATTACAAAACAACAAATATCAAATGACCCTTATAATGGTTGAAAGGAAGGTCGTTAAACACCATCAAACACACACACATTGCGAAATTTTTTCTTTCTTGAAAATGCTCAGCATAATCTTTTTTTTAAAAATATATTTATAACATTTAAAAAATGATATTTTAAAAATGTTTGTGTCAGTGTTGCAGATAAACTTTGTATGGCCTTACATGTTTTCTCATCTCGGTTGCTGTCATTGTCACAACATTTTGGGTATTGTAAAATCTAGCTTTCTTCAAGTGCATTTTGTCATAGTCAAGAACCTTGGAATTTGGAACTCCACCTTTTATTCTATTCTCATGGTTAACTGCTCTCACTCTGCATCGCACACCTTTTCTTATCAGCTACATTTTTTACTTTAAATGTAAAAATGGTAGCAAACAATATGAGCAAACTCGTCTGAAACATGTAAATAATACTAATCTCTCATCTTTGAAATATTTCTCCAATTCACATATTTTTATGAAATTTACTAAATCGGAAACATTCTAGGAATTTATCTCTCCGGGATGGGTTTTTTTTTTTCTGATGTAAAGATCAACAATAAAAAATAAAATAGAATGGCATTAATTAACATTTTTAATAGACTTTACAAATGTCTAGAGTAAAACAATTAGAAAAAATATGAAAAGTCTGTCATACTAATTGTCCTATTATACTCAATTTTGGATCACCTATACTTGGGATTTGTACCCTTTTGTTTTTAGTATGAATTAATGTGAACTCCTTTATAAGCAGTATCAAGTAATGAAGCAATGCTGTTTCATTTAGCTTTTTGCTAGGTAGGACATATCATGATGTTAGAATACTGTTTAAAATTGACCACAGAATTACCATGAAAAACGTTTAAGGATTACTTTTAAAAAGAAAACAAGACCAACTCTGTTTTTGTGATATTGGTTAATTCCAGTAAGTACCAAAAAGACGGTCTACTAGTAAAGTTGTCTAAAGTTTTTTGCGTTATTTTTACTTAACATCTTATTTGATTGATTTTATACTCTCTTTTTTTTAATTACATCTGACTCTCTTATTATATTTTAACAGAAGCGGCATGAAATGGGCTCATGTAAGCTGTTCCTTGTGGATCCCAGAGGTTGGCATCGGCTGTGTAGAGAAAATGGAACCAATTACTAAAATTTCACAAATTCCTGTAAGTAAATTCTTGTTGTGTATGTTTTCAAAACAAAAATTGATATGTATGATCTGTGTGTGGAATCAGCGGCAGAGATTTTGGCAGGGGAATTTTGAAATTAAAAGAACAGATATTCTAAAGATGCGTTTGCGATAAAAATGCTATTTTAAACTTAAAGCGTGACAGATGAATAGAGAGTCTGTTATAGAAATGTGTAGACACGGCTAAAATGTTTTTTAAATGCCTGTAAAGTTTCACATGAGCACCACTTTATTATCAGTATAAAATATTTTCAGGGTTTGTTGAAAATTGTCACTTTCATATGTGTAAGAATATAGCACATAATAATAATGACAAATCAATTTCATATATATGTAAGAATATAGCACATAATAATATGACATACCTTTCATATATATGTAAGAATATAACACATAATAATGACATACCTTTCATATATGTGTAAGAATATAGCACATAATAATATGACATACCTTTCATATATGTGTAAGAATATAGCACATAATAATATGACATACCTTTCATATATGTGTAAGAATATAGCACATAATATGACATACCTTTCATATATGTGTAAGAATATAGCACATAATAATGACACGCCTTTCATATATGTGTAAGAATATAGCACATAATAATGACATACCTTTCATATATGTGTAAGAATATAGCACATAATAATATGAACTACCTTTTACATTTTTTCCCCTGTTACAATACCCGTTCATTGTGTAACTCTGACGACATTTTGAGAGTATTTTTAGGAGCTCATTCCCTGATGTTTTCCTGTCTCATTACCGAGTTCTTTTATCATAACGTAACAAAAACATGGGAAGCAACTGTGTTACAATCGATACCTCCTACTACACATCTAAAAATAACTTTTTACTTTTATAATTTCTCGCTATTATAAAATTAGATCAAAACAATTTGCTTAGTTTGAAATTCAAATGTATTTTTATTTTTAGAATTATTACTTTTTATATATAGTTAATCTTAATTTGTCAAATTATGGATTTAGACTTATTAAAGATTTCAAATAAAATGTTTAATAAACTTAATTTTAAAAGGTTGATTTTTTAATAATATACATTTTTTTCCTTTTCAGCCAAGCCGATGGGCGTTAGTATGTTGTCTTTGTAAAGAGCGTATTGGTGCGTGCATTCAATGTTCTGTAAAGACCTGTAAAACGGCTTTCCACGTAACCTGTGCATTTAAAAATAATCTTGAAATGAAGACCATACTTGAATCTGAAGAGGAGGGTGGTGTGAAATTGAAGGTATGTTAGAAATGTGTCTGGTCTTTGGTAAAATGTTTTCATCCTAGTTTTGACATGAAGTCATTATAGATTATCTTAACTCAGCATCTGTTAAATAGTTTTAGAACTATTTAACAGGTATCTAAATTTCTGTATTAATACATTGTCTACAATGTTGGTACTATGAAGGAACTATTTAAAGACATCAGAATAGAAATCATAATGTCCTTTCTGAAAATGGTGGGTTTATACCTAAAAATCTAATATCTATAAGTTCAATAACCCGAACTTCCCTAGGAGAAATTAATCACTTGCAGACTGTTTTACTCAAGAAATTTAAACATATAAAAGAAATTCATCCAAATCTGTTAAAAATTTTAAAATATAAGTCTCAAGCATGAAATCCTTTTACCAATATAAATGGATTTGGCATTAAATAACCCAAAAGGGTTGATATGCTGTAAAAAATAAAAATAAGTTGTCTGTTTTCCTCATTTACGCATAATTTTGATCAATACACATTTTTTTAATCTAATCTATTAACTAATCAAATATTTATCAAAAATAAAACAATGGACAATTATGAACATGACCGTTTTTAATTACTTTTCTCTAAGCCATCTACCTGGCAATATGTTTCGACCCAAGCAACTCAAGGCAAATACAGGTATAAAAAATAATTTCTTGGATATTCAAAATCAATTGGATAAGTTGAATAAATTTCATTTTAGTGAGGATGAGTTACATTTTGATAAAGGTTTCTTACACATGAATTGAGAACATGTTTCTTTATATTTCAGGCCTATTGTCCCAAACACAGTAAAAAACGTGAATCATGCCAAACTGATTCTGAGACCGACTCACCAATGAAAGATCAGCTTTCGAGTGGGCCTGAAGAATTGTTGAATGACGATAAAGCAAACGTGCGTGGATCAAGGTAACTTGGTGATTTCACACATTTTGCTTTTGTTCTTTACAGGGAAGGGACGCACAAATGCTTTGAAGAAAAAAGATTTAAAATATATTTAAAATCTCGTTATTTTAGTGTGAACTTTTGTGTCTTGTAGGACAATGAAGACTATGCCGATGTTTTAACCTATTGGTTTCCTCAGAGCCAAGTGTCATAACTAAGAGTAGAATTTATAACATAAAAATATTTTTTTAAATAAATTCTTTCAGTTTTAAATTTTTTTCCTCCTTTTTGTACTCATTCTTTTTCTCCCAATGTACATACCATATTTGAACAAGCTAATTTAAATTCAGAGTTGTATCAATTTACTGGATGGCAGTTATGCAAAGAGCGTAAATTTATTAACTCGATAGATACATTGTTAGTGTCTTCAAATTCGAGAATTGGCATAAAATAATAAGAAAAATTAACTAAATACCTGATGCTATTCATCAAATGGAAAATTTAAAAAAATGTTCCTAAGTTTTTAAATGATCCATGTTTTCTTTGTCTTAATGAAAAACAAACTATTGTGTTTCTCAACAGCGCTAATCTATTTAATAATTGATGAACATCGATTATCTATTATATAAAGGGCAGTTGTCTGTGTGAAATGTTTGTGTCTGCAAAAGGCTCCCGAGATACTCGACAAACATCCGTGAAGTTGACATTTTCTGAACCCTCCAGCTTTTGGACACACATAAAAATATTGGAAGAAAACATTGATTTCTTCATATAGAACGTCCCAAAACGTGTGACGGGGGTCCCTAAATTTGGTCGCCTTTTGGCAGATAGTACGATCTGCGCACTGGTGCGGGGATGAGGGTGCGAGCGGGAAGACAGTAGGGCGAGTGAGCACACGACGAGAGTGGGGGGAAGCTTTTGCCCCAGGTAACCGGGGAAGAAAGAGATTGTTACACATTTGCTGGGAGGGGGACAATGCCAGGTGCCCCTGCTAGTAAATATATATATGTAATCTTAATTGGAACACAGCTGCTAGGTGTAAGCAGTCAAAATGTGGGCTATATTTAGTTTGATTGCATTTTATGCAAAGGGGGTAAAAAGAGAGTGAAATCTCATTGTGAAAATTCATATACCTCTGATTTTTGTGAAATTTTAACAATAGGTATTAGTTATTAATAAATATTTCCCAAATTTCAGTTTCTTTTGAATATTTTAAAGTGCTTTTAGCGGGCATAATATGGGCACAATCTCCGATTTCAAAATTCAAACATCAAATTTGCATCAAATTTAATTCATAGTCATTAAATATTAATTAGGCAAGTGTGGTGACGGTGCGAAGAGACCAAGGGATAAGCGGCTACGACTAGCATGCACCCGCTGCAACGAAACTGGCTGCACGCGGAAGCTAATCCGGAACCATTTGCTTTCCAGGCGAGGGTAGTGATTATGCAAAATAGGCGCTTTTGGCAGTCTAAAATAGTGTGTTTTGGACAGTGGTCGGTTTATCTCTTGTTGGTGAAGAGAAGAAATAAAAAGTGCTGCTGCTGATACTAAGAGCGAACATCATCTTCTCTGTTGGTGAAAAAGAAGAAAATAATCCGGCACAGGTTTATGTTCTTTCAACTCTAATTAATTTACATGACTGGAATAGGAATTAATTAACTGAACATATCTTTTAGCAAGATTCCCTGAATTTCAGTTTCTTAAAACCCCATAAGCTTAAATTTTAGATATTTTCTAGAATCAAAATCATGTAATGGATTTTGATCAAAATTAGAATAAGGATTCTAGACATAAGGTTTAATATCATTATATCTTTATTTAAATCTTTGTAAGGGGAAATAAAAGTGGTGCAAAACGTTTCTGTTCAGGGAATTCATTCTTCTAGTGTACTATAAATAAAAGTATCAAAGAACTAATAAATATATGTATGATATAAAGAAATGAGAATATAAATATAGAAAAGAATAATTACAGTGAACGGTTAGTTGAGTAGAAAAAGTGTCACCAAAGATAGCATGCATGGCATTTTGATAAAAAATGTCTTGAATAATCTGAAAATAAGTTCTTAATATAAATATAATCTATTCCCGATATACTCAACCGCGTTTTTCTTACCATAAAATTCTTACACTAACCTGTCCAACCTTTCATCCTAATAGTTTCTTCAGAGCCAAATTTGCCTGAAGGTATCAAAATATACATGGGTAATCCATTCGCCAGTGTTGGTAGCAATATTTTCTTGAAATCATGTGCCAAGTTCAAATCTAGTCAGTTCTATAATACCACTTTCAATTAGGGATGTTGGCAACCTTCATGTGGTCTCCTGCAAAAATGCTAACAACAGAATCGAGTTGTCCCATGCTGATTCATATAAATTAACTTTTATTGTCTTCCCCTTTAGTAGCACTGATTTGCTATCCTGTAACATTAAGACACTCCAACCACTTCCACTGAGATTTTACAAAATGATTGATTTTTCTTCCAACTGGGTTATACGCACTTAAGCATTGGACTGATGGAGTTTAAGATTCAATCAGGCATCAGAAAAGAAAAACACTTCATTTGGCACTACTTATTTCAGATGCTGTTGTTGTTTCTTGCCCATATACAAGTTGCTGTATTTTTATGTTTTCGTGTGATAAAAAAAAAATAATAATCTCACACACACACATCATTTTTTGAACATGGGATCAACTACTACTCACCACACGTTAACCCCATATCTCCAAACTTTGATCTATATAATCTCTATCACAGATATTGAGCACTCTCCCATACATACAAAATATATATATATATATATATATATTGTATGTTAATAGTAAATTCGTATGCATCAACATGGTATAATTTTGTTGTCCAGCTTGATTCTGTTGTTGGCATTCTTGCAGGAGGGATCACATAATGGTTGTCAACATCCCAAGTCAAAGTGGTACTGTGGAACCAGCTGAATTCGAACTTGGTACACTCAGGTCGTCAGTCCGTGTCGTTATCCACTTAACCACTGTCATCTCCCGTATGTTAATAAAAGATATTAAATGACAGTGTTTTGAATGACATATCTTTCAGAATAGAAATGTAATTTCACCAAATCTACATTATACTAAGATTCTATAAAATAACAAATTAAAACTTTTTTCTTGCTATTTTTAAATTAATATTTTCCAATTATTAATTTACATTTTATTTTTCTATTTTCCCAGACTTGCTGAATTGGAAGAAGATTTTTACTCTTCAGTAAATTTGAAAGAAGTTTCAAAGATTCTAAATGTTGATTGTGATGTTGTTGATGTTGTATTTGTTTATTGGAAATTAAAGCGAAAGGTAAATATTTTAATAAATTTATTTTCATTAATCTCTTCTTCGGAGGAAATCATCGTCAGATACTTTCTCCGCTTTTACTGCAGAATACGATCTATCATGTATTAACTGTCTCCAAAATATGTTATCGTGCCATCTTTCTTGTGGTTTATCTCTTTATGTATCCTGCCAGCATTCTTTCTACATCATCATATTCAGTTTGACGTTCTTTTTACATGCTGACATGCATAGGACGGTTTAAAACAATTGACTTCCAAACTAACCTATCTCTGGCCGGGTCTTTATTTATCAATCTTTCTCTCAAGTCCATTTTATCACTTCCTCCCATATTTTCCTTGGACTTCCCTTGTGAACTGGACATACTACCTCAACTGTTCTACATCTACTGACCCAAGAACTCTTATCCATTGTTTCAATGTTGCGATACCATCGAAGTCTCCTTGTCTGCACATATCTCCCTATACTGTGCAGATAGATTTAATCTTCCTCTGAGGTCATCAGATCTAAGCCTGTCTTTAAGACTCACATTATACATCCATCATATCATTTCTCTTTTTGCAATGCATATCCTCACCCCTCACTGGTCAGATTTCACTTCCATACATCATCACACTGTGCATATGACTGATAGACTCTTCCCTTGGTTGTGATTTCTAAATATAGTTTTATCTTTTTAAACTATTCGGGAAGCCATCCACTTTGTAGAATTGCATTGAAAAGATTGTGTATTACTTTGATTAGAACCTCATCCCATTCTCAAATGTTGAGAATAAATATTGTCAATCCCTCAGCTTTTACCTATTGTTATTATCCTCATGCAATGTTTTGTAAAACTTCACTTAGTGTTGGAAAATGTCTTTATTTGAAATAATCATTGTTCCGCTAGTATCTTGAATGCCATAACTTATATTTTCGGGTTTTGAATTGAATTCAACCATCTGAATGCAGCATGATACATTTCTTGCTATGAGAAATTATGTAATATTTGACTTTATTTCTTTTAGTCTATCTTTCTTGGTTAATTTCTTAGATCCTGCTTTGCCAATGATTATATGTATAATATATATATGTGTATACATTAAAAAACGCTTTTATTTATACATGAAGAATATATATATATATATATATATATATAAGTCAGTTCATATTCTATTCCAATAACCATGGTTTTATTTTTATTTTTTCACATTTCCAAAAAACAATATTTTCTGATGATTTTGTAGTGTTGCAGAGACGGTATTGACATAAAAATGTTGTTTGGCACAAGACAAATGAAACGGACCGTAAAAAATATATCTCACAGAAATATGTTTTTTTGGAAATGTGAAAAAATAAAAATAATAAAATAAAACCATGGTTATTGGAATATAATATGAACCGACTTATATTAGCTCTGTTGTCAATAATTGACAATCATTGAGCTGAATCTTTTAAGGAGACTACAAAGTAAAAGGAACTGATTGTATATGCTAATACATATATTGTCATTAATAATTATATATATATATATATATATATATATATATATATGTGTGTGTGTGAGAAATATTATTGGGTAAAAAGTAAATAAGCCTCTTTTGAAATTGTCTTGAGGGAAAAATTTTCTAACCTTTGGAATCTTAAATCAAAAGATTTTTTTACATCTTAGTCTAATCTCAATTTGTTTGAATCTTTGGATTTTCATAACAAACACAGATTCTACTTCATAATCAGGATGAAAAATGTCTTTTTATTTATTCACGTGGTCATGAATTCTTAGAATCTGTACATTTCGATAACAAATAAGTAGTTTTTCTATTTCTATAGATGTCACTATCTTATATCTGTATTAGGTGCTTTGTTAACCGTATTTCCGATGCTTGCTGAACTCAAATATCCAAATAGTGTCTTTGGTTGCTGAAGTTTAATACACAGCAAGCAAAATTGTGATGCCTGTAGTGGCACCATGTAATAAATTTGAGATGAAAAATAAACCCACAAAAATTACTTGTTTGTTATTTTATGACTATGACTCAATGAAAACTGGACTTCAAAAAAAGAAGAGATATTTTATGGTGATAAAATTATAAAGAAGTACTCAAATGTTTGCAATTTCTTTTGTGATTATAAAAGTGTAATTTATATTTTGGAATATAAAAATAATTATAATTGCTTGATAATAGTAACATTAATAACATTTGTACTTTTTCTGAAAGAATGTTACCATATCTTAATGAAAAGATCAAAAACTAATTAAAGCTGTCATCTCTGTCCTCCTTGCATTTAATTTTCTCTATTTTCTATTATTTTTTAGTCTAATTTTGACCGTCCGTTATTGACTCCCAAACAAGATGAAGCTTGTCTTTTAGAGAAGCAACAAGAAGACAGCTTAGCAGCACGAATGAAAATGTTTGTCCATCTGCGCCAAGATCTTGAGAGGGTAAGACTTTAGTCATTACATAAATAAATAAATTAAATAAATAAATAAATAAATACATAAATAAATAAATAATAATAATAATAATAATAATCTATGAAAAAATTCATTCATTAATTAGTAACTGCTGGAAGTGTAAATCTGATAGTACCCTGATTTGGGTAGTTATATTTAAAAAGGTGCTTCTGCTGTTTCACAAATATTTAAAGAAATGTATAAACTTTATCTACTTATGTATTAGCTGAAAAAAAATTACGCAAATTCATCCAGTATTTATTAAATTATAAGAAAAAGAAGAAAATAAAAACTGTCTTACATATCTGTAGACATTTCTGCTTATTAAATAGTTAAGGGAGATAATTCGATTTTTTTAATTGGGGGGGGGGGTCAAAATATAAGAAAAATGGTGACATAGATAAAATCGTTTTTTATTTATAATTTAATAAATACTGGATGAATTTGTGTAATTTTTGGTGTAGTTTTCTTTTCAGCTACCACTGAAGTACATAACAAAGTTCATACATTTCTTTACCTATTTTTAAAAAGTTTTTTAAGAGAGGCCTAACATTTCATTGTGAAACAGCAGATGCACCTTTAAAAATTAGAGATAATGTTTTTACAGTGATCATTTCAAACCTGTGCATACATTTGACAATATCTAAGATCCTTGCATATACTAATCCTGTTAGTTATGATAAGACTTTTTTTTCCAAGAACATTTAACAGGCTTTTATAGTTTCCATTAATAAACGTTTTTGTGTTAACTGAAAAGATAGATGGTATTTCCATTACAAAAACTCTATTTTAAAAGTTAAACATTTAATAGTGTAACTTACACAAGTTATGAGCTTAGAAAATTCTTACTTTTGTATGGTCTGATGTAGTAAAAAATTTAATTATGTATTTATCAATAATACAATATAATTGCAGTAACTTTATTTTTATTAAAACAGATAAAATTGTGATTGATATTCTCAACTTGAATTTTCTAAGAAGTAGGAATGAGAAAGTCACATCATACATATATGCACAAGGAAAAGTCATGGGAATTGTATGCATGGCTTCAGACAAATTTGGTTATTGAGTTAGCTTCTCTATTGAAAATTGACTGAATAGGCTATTCTTACCTTAATTAGATGATTATTTTCATGGCTTGCCGACCCTATGATTGGGAACCTTTGGTCTAGACCCTCCCAGCACAGTTTGTTTTTCCATTTCTAATTAAAGTGAATCTATCACTGGTGGAATTTCTTGTTTTTTAACTACTCACAAACAAATTTTACTGTTATGTAAGCATTATAATGTTTTAAAACAATGCATCTTAAATAATTTACTTATGCTAATCTAAACATGTTTTCTTGTGCTTAGCTTGGAAAGAAAATTTAAATTATCCATGTTGCTAATCCATAATTCTGGAACCTAAAATATCTCTTTCTATGGAACCCATATTTTCTTTTCTCATAAAAAAATAATAATTTATATTATGCAAGAATTTAACAATAAAGGGCCACATCTCAGAATTAGAATAGGGAGATGGATTAGGGTTGTCAATGTTTAATAAACTACTTTTGACTTTATGGTTTAAGATCTTTACAAATTATTCAAGTTAGTTTTTACATGTTTGTAAAATTCACAATTAATCCTATTCCAGTGAATGAAATTAATATTGCAATTTATTTTTTTTCTCTTGCTAAATTTCATCTGAAATTTTTATTTTCATTTTCTTTAGGTACGCAATCTGTGCTACATGGTGAGTCGCCGAGAGAAGATCAAGCGACAGTACTACCGGATCAAGGAAACTGTGTTCCAAGCTCATGTGGATCTACTTACTGATGAAAGCCTTCAAATGAGCCCGCGAGAGGTTGAAAAACTCATCAAGAAGTACCAGGATGACAGTATTTATAATGAGTTTTTGTTTCAGGATCGAGAACCTGACACAACTGCTCTTTCTGACTGGGGCATCTCTCGGGCCGGCTATGAAGATTTTGTTAAACGCCATTTGACGTTCAACTTTGGAAACAAACACACACTTTTTGGTGTGCAGCAAAAAGCAATCGTTAGTAAAGGCTGCGTCCGTAAAAAAGCACGGAAAACCATTAGTTCTGATGATCAATGTGAAAAGTCTCCGCAATACAATATCAAGAAACTGGTTCCTCGGAAGAACAAAGAAAATAACCAGTGCGACGAAAGTGTTTTATCAGATGATGATGACGATGATGAATCTCCTGTGGAAATTCGTAGGAAAATGAGCTTACCAAAAAAGGCAAGGAAATCACGAAAGCGTTCTGAAAGCATTTTAAAAGGTACAAATTCATCTTTGGCAGAAAATGAAAACCAGCCGTCTATAGACGGTGTCGACGCAAACGTTACGCTTTCATCCAGTACGGATATTGTGTCTGTACAACACCAAAAGATGTCCCGGCGGAAAATGATGAAGATCAAAGTTTTAGATAAGTCTTTGCCAAACAATTCTGAACCTTTGGATGACAGTTTTTCGAAAGATTATTCTTCGTCAGTGAGAAAAGTGAAAGAGGAGGAAGATGAAAACGAAGATAAATCAAATGTTATTGTCAATAACAACAGCCGAAAAAGGAATAGAATTTTTCCTTTAAAGAAAAGGAAGACCTCTAAACAGAAACAGGAAGCTTCGCAGACAGACGAGCTTGTTGGCCAGGAATCGGATGACGAACTCCATCGTTATTCTGTTTCTCCACTCAAACTCAACGGACATATACCAGAAAATGTCAAGGTCGAATTAAATGGCCTCCTGAGAACGTCAAAATTACTTGTAGATGAAAAACTGCGTGAAAATGTGCAGATGAAACTTCTGCATTCTAAAAAAGTTCAATCGTTGATGAATGGTTTGAAGCGAACGCCCGAACAGTCCATTTTTCTCCGACTTTCAAAAAATTCACGGAAACTTTCTCCTTGTTTGAGTGAAAATCGTCTAGAAAGCAAGGATGATCCTATCATAAGCCGACTATCTTCAGACATTTACGAGTCGTGCGTGCAAGAGAATTGGTACAACAACCATTCTTCTACGCACAGTGGTATAACTAGTTTTAAAAAGAATGGCGCTACGACTGGTGATAAACCAATTCCTTTAGCTAGTGGGGGTCTTTTGCATGCTGAGGCTTCTGACAAAAATATCCGTAAACTTTCTTGTTCAAGGACTTTATCGGATCGCCGGGTTCGGCGGAAGCTGGATAATGACATGGACTCATGTCAAGTGAATGATGCTTTAAGTGACTCCTCGCCTGCGCTTCGAGATAGTGCAAAATCTCATGTGTCGGCTGTAAATAGTGTAGACAATTACAAAGATGTGCCAAGAGCAGTGTTACAATCTCGCCTTTCTGTCTATGATGACGACTCTGAAAACATTGACCATGGCATATGCATTGACTCTATTAATCGTCTTGCAGACATTCCGAGGCGAATTACACGCAGCCATACAACAGACTGGAATGATGAAGACATCTCAGACCAAAAACAATCTCAGAAACATTTTTCTAAGGGCAAGACAAGTGAACTATCTAAAATGAGTTATGTTTTATCAGCAAGCTGATAGCAGTTTAAAATTGCTTCTCTTATGTCTATCATTGTTTACTGCTGATGCTGATTATATATATATATATAATATATATATATATATATATATATATATATCATCATCGTCATAGGTCAATAATCCTTTTGGTACAAATTTTCAGATAATGATGATGATGATTAAATGTAAACAAATTGTCTATATAAAAAATATTGTGCAATTGTGTCATGCACCAAAGCAATTGGATTTTGAATGTTAAAATTTATCTTGTTTAAATGAAGAAAAAAAAGACAGAAATGGGTAAATATGAATTATTTAAGTTAAAAAGGAACAAAGAAAAAAGAAACAAAGGGAAAAGATCAACCTTGAGCCTAGAAATAAACAAATAATTTTGCCTATTTCCCCGTTGTTGAAAACTTATTCCATTTTTTTTTTCTTTTCTTATTCCATTTTTTTTTTATATTATAAATTTTTTACCTCGCCCTTCACAAGTTGTAAAAGTAACGCATCATATAACAAATTTTAAATTTTATTTTTAAGATATTCAAAAATAAAGTTCACAAATATAATAGAAAATCTAAAAAGAGTTTAAAGATACACTGGTAATGAATGAAACCGTCTAGAATTTTCTATTAATATTTTTAACAATTTTCTCAAACTATTTTAGTAAAGGTACAAATTAGAATCCATTTTTGCTTCTTCAAAAGCCTATTTAAACTTAAATTTAAAGATGAAGTTAATTGTATAATTATTTTAACACTAGCAAATTTACCCAGCATTCCCTGGGTGTCAAATATGCTAAACATAACTAATAAAAACTTGGGACGGTATGAATCTACCTACTTATGGTTTAAATAATCCAACTACTGTTTTTTTTTTTTCTAACAATTCGTTTATAAAACTAAAACATTTGTTTTGAAAAGTGGTTCAGTATTAAATGACCGTAAAGGGTTATATACTATTAAACAAAAGAAACACAACTCTTTTATTATACATTATTATAATAGAAAAAAATGTAATCATTTAAAACCATATTACAACATCTGCAGGTTCCTAAAATGCCATTGTTTTTTCTAGACAACTAATGTGTGGAAAGATACACACAAACATGTTTCTGATTTTTTTAGATGAGGATTGATGAATTTGTATAATTTTGATTATTCGGACTACAGTTCTCATCTTGGGTGTTATCACAACGTTTCAGCCGCTGTAACCTCCGGCCTTCTTCAGGTATATCTTTTCGAACTCGGGAGTCTGGACAAAATTTCGAACGGAACCCTTTATTTAATCCACGGGGGTAGCATGCTCTCATTTCTGTTAGACATGACTGGGAGAAGTCTTCAGTAACCCGCAATTTTTCGTATCGCCCGCACCGAGGATTGAACCTTCAACCTTCAGATGGCTCTCACTTAGAACTGAATTTTACTTAGTACTATATCTACTGTGCCACGGGTTCTTGCAGAAGGACCTGTGGCACAGTGGATATAGTACTAAGTAAAAGGTTCAATTTTTCGTGCGAGCGATACGAAGAATTGCAAATTACTGAAGACTTCTCCCAGTCATGACTGATGGAACGAGAGTACGCTACCCCCGTGGATTAAATAAAGGGTGCCGTCCAGATTCCTGAGTTCGGCAGAAATATTCCCGAGTTCGACAAGATACACCTGAAGAAGGTCGGAGGTTACAGCTGCCAAAACATAACACTCAAGATGAGAATGGTAGTTCGAATAATCAAAATTATATAAACACATAAACATGTTTGCTTTATATATTATATAGATTATGTAACTTATTTTTAAAGTTATTTCTGATTTTTATCTTGTGGTTTGTTTTTTTTTAGTAAAAGAAAAAAAATTGTTATCTTTTTAAATGCTTGTGAGAAAAGCATTTATTGAAAATAAGAAAATTATGCTTGTTTTTTTAATGTTTTTGGTTTCTAATCTGAGAAATGATAATTAACTGCTGTTAACTACTTATTTTATATTTGAGACAACATTAAAAGGAATGAAGGAATTATGGGTTCATTGATATAACAGTGGGACCTCTGAAAATATAAAACTTGACTTTTGCCTTTTGAATTAAAATTTCAGGAAAAAATAATTTCTAATCAGGCTAGTAATAATAAAGGCTTTAACATTACTTTCAAATTTGGAAAAGTCATGAAGTAAACACTATTTGCCACCTTTTAATTTATTAAAGATAATGACTGACTTGTTTACTATTTTGTGATCCTTCATAACTTGAAAGTGATTTTGAAGCTTTTAAACTATCATTAATTTCTGGTTTGAATTAAAGTTTAAAGGCAAAAGTCAAGTATTACTGTTATTTTGTGCTCGTAAACCACATGTGCCACTGTCATAAAAAAAATTACAAATTTAAAAATATGAAAATATATGAGAATTAATTTTAATAAAATTTCAACCATTAAAATGCTGTAAAAATATTACTATTTAATATTTTATTTTAATGTAGAATAAATTGTCCTAAGCTTTTTTTGGTTTAGTTCAACTTATAATTTGTCAGTTCATTGGTGCTGTTTCTCTCATTCGTGGTTCCTTTCCTTTTTTTTCTACGATATGTCATGTTTAACAAAATTTCACATAACCTGCATTTAACAATGCACTCTAAAACATCTCATGCTCTACTGACCAAATTATCATCTAATATCATATATTTAAGATTTAAATTGAAACAAATGAATTGTCTACCATTCTCATTTCATTCTATAGCAAAAACAAAGCTTTTTAAATCATATTCCCCTTTCTGAATGTACAGTTTATATATTGATTGTAAATTGATGTAAAAATAACTATTTTCATTTATGCCTGTAGATAAAAATGAATGAATGAAAATATTGTTTATATCTTTATCCAAAATCTTAGATGTTTGCAAGATTATTTAAAATAAATTCTTACTTTATTTTTTATTATCTTTTTGTGTTTCACTTTATCCCGTTTTCGTTGTGAGTAACTTTGTTGCTTTTTATGGTGTAAATATCTTTGGGATATATTTTATTATTTATAATTTTATTGAAGCAAAACATTTTGTACTATGTTCAAGTTGATACTAAAAGGAGAAAATTACTTATATTTAAAATTACTATTTCTGAAGTTTCTAGATTATAAATAAAGCCAGAAAGAGGAGAGGCTTTCTTTAAAATAACTAAATCAATTTTATTTTGTTTTTAAAGTGATCAGAAATTCCCTGTTGCATTTTGTTTTTTATTTGTAATTAAACAAAAACAAAAAATAAAAAATGTAAATCTTAATCATGTTTTCTTTCTGTATAACTGTTATAAACTATAAATAGTATAAGTAATTGGAGGAGGAGGAAAATTAAAAAAAAAATTATTTAAAAAAATTGAAGATTCTATTCCCTTTGAAACATAACACAATTGAACCCTTATTATAATAATGTTTGATCTCTTAAACAGCCTGTACAGTTCTAAGTTCAACATGTTGAAATTGTTATTTTCAAATGCATATTAGTTTAATTTCAGATGATATTTTTGATAAACATTTCTTACTGGAAAGCAGAATGCCATTTGTAAATAATCGGTTAACTGAAACTGCTTATATCCTTACATTGTAGAATCTCAGCTTTTGTTTTCAAGTTGAAATCACTGCAGTTATCGTCCATTTTTGCTATATTTGAAAAATAATTACTTTTCTATTTAATGTGATTGAAGAATTTTTTAAAGTTTTTTTTTTTTCAAACAAGAATGGTTTTGATCAATTGAAAACAGCTTGCCATATTTTCTGTGACTGTCAGAGTTGTAACTTTCTGGAGCTGAAAAAATCAGCTAAAGTTAAAATTCAAAAATGGTTATTGCTTTAATAAGCTGTATTCTGTATTATAAGATTGAATAAGGGCATAATTGCATATATTAATGATCTCTTTTTCCCACTAATTGTTTATAATAATGTGATATTTATTTTTTTTAAATCTAACAGATTTTTAATATAAAAAAAATGAGGCGAGCTGGCAATTTTACATAATCAATTGACGTGATCATTTTATGACAGTCAAAAACTGAAATAATTCTCAATAATATTCAGTTTGTTCGGACATTTAGCTCAAATACTTAAAAATTGAAATGAATGTTTAAGTCATAGGATTTTGTTAAAGTTTAAATGAAAATTGTAATGTTAAATGAGTTGGTTTTTATGTTTCTGAATTTTTTAGATGAGAATTGATAATTTGTATAATTTTGATTATTCGAACTACAGTTCTCATCTTGGGTGTTATCATCACAACGTTTCGGCTGCTGTAACCCCCTGGCCTTCTTCGGGTAGATCTTTTCGAACTCTGGAATATTTCTGTCGAACTCGGGAATCTGGATGGAATTTCGAACGGTACCCTTTATTTAATCCACGGGGGTAGTATGCACTCGTTCTGTCAGCCATGACTGGGAGAAGTCTTCAGTAATTCGCAATGCTACCCCCGTGGATTAAATAAAGAGTTTTGTTCAAAATTCTGCCCAGAATTCCCGAGTTCGAAAAGATACACCTGAAGGTCGGAGGTTACAGTGGCCGAAACGTGATGATGACACTCAAGATGAGAACAGTAGTCCGAATAACCGAAATTATAGTTTATTTTTGTTTTCAAAAATATTTCATAAAAGGTTAGAAATAGAATTTAAAAAAGAAAAAGAAAAGAGCAGTTTTGAATGAAAAGTTAGATCTTGTTTCTAACAATGCTTTTATAAAAACTCCATAAAGATGTTATTTTCTGAATTGAAGAATGATTATTCTTTCTACAAATAACATTTTCATGGTGACAAGAGCCTTTTCTAATTGAAACTAAAGAAAACAAACTAGTTTGAAGGTAATTATAATTTTTATTTGTGCATTTAAGTTTTTTATTCACCTCAAACCAGGCATATTGCCACTGAAACATAAAGCACTACATTTGTTTTAGTTTTGTCTTTGTTTATGGCATCTACCAAACACAATCTTTCTGTGGATTATTCAAAGCTCAAATACCTACTGAAGACAACCATTTAATTGGGTCTTGTGACTTCTTCAATAATAATGTCTAAGTAAAGAATGTTATGGTAAAACAAGATTTTAACTCAATTTGGTGACATGTAATCCATCGATAATATATTTTAGAGCATAAAATATTGTCAATTTGTTCTTTTTATTCTTGCAAATAATTGGGGAGCTAGGAAAACTGACCCCCCCCCCCAAATGGATTTTAAGCATTTTCACTTAGCTGCCTCAGATTTGCATTTGGTATTAAAACTGCTCCAAACATTTACTCCCGGTGTGTTAGAATCTTGAATTTTAGCATTTTCATATGCATACATATATATCAGAAATAATGAAGCTTTCCTAAATTCTTTGCCATAGAATCTCTCAGGTCGCTACTTCAACTCATTCACAAAACTTGTTTATCACCATTCTGCAGACTCCAATAATTGATCATCAAATCACACTGATATTCAGGTACTAAAGTTATATTTATGCAACTTAAATATTTGCAAAATGAATTGAAAAAAAAAAAAAATGAAAAAAAAACACTATTTCCATGAGTTTATCTATGTTTTAATCCCCCCCTTTTGTTTTTTTTTCTATTTTATGTTGCATTATTTTTGTGCCTACATTTCACTCAATCATTTCTGTTCTTCTTAATGCATTATTTATTTCATGTTTCATAATTATTGTTGAATGTTATTTGTTGAGATACCAAGAATACCTGTCCCAGGATGGGTAAAATGAATTCACCAAACAGAACATTTTTGCACTAATTTTATGTCCCTTTACAAAAATTAAAATTAAGATATAATGATACTAAACCTTATTCTAGAATCTTTATTCCAATTTTGATCAAAATCCATTACATAATTTTGATTCTAGAAAATGTTTAAAATTTAAAACTTGTGAAGAAATTGAAATTCAGGAGGTAATCTTGCTTAGTTGATGTCATTAATGACTATGGATCAACTTTAATGCAAATTTGAAATATTTTAATTTGTAAATGAGATGTGCACATATTACTAAACACCCACCTCCCAACCCTTTAAAATATGTCAAAGAAACTGAAATTTGAGGAATGTTTATTGATATTTAATACCTATCAATAGCATTTCACAAAAATCAGAGGTATCTGAATTTTCATGAAGGGCTTCCAACTCCCTTTTTACCCCCTTTGCATAAAACTAAATTAAACTAAATATAGCTCACATTACGATCCCTTACGTCTAGCAGCTGTGTTCCAACATTCATAATGACCCGTTAATTAGTTCAGGTGTGAATCCTGTACATACACATATATAAACATATCTAACTTTATACTATAAGATAATAATGACTTTACACTCTAACTCGTAAGTCTTCAATATTCTCTTGTAAATTTGTTTCATTTAAAACATGCTGATAGTAAATCTGATGAAAAGTTAATATGTTAATAAACGAGAAAGAATTGTATCAAAGTAGGCTATGATGGGTTTTTACTTGATGGATAAATATTAATAGAACAGAAAGTGATTTTAAACAAGAATGAATATTTTAAAGAAGTATCTATTCAATTTGTGCATTTAGCAATGAAAATGCTATTTAAAACTTTAGACATGATAGAAACACCTAAAATTGTGTCTATTCACTTTGTTCATTTAGTGATGAAAATGCTATTTCAAACTTAAGCGTGACAGTCAGAAAAATATGCTATTTCAAACCTATGCATCCTAGACTGACTAACCGATAAATAGGCATTTATTGAAATGTGTAGACACATCTAGAATTAGATGCATTCGTTATATACATTAAAAAAATAAATTTTTGTTTAAATTTAAAATATTAAATCTTAGGTTAAAAAAGAAAAGTATTTTAGTTTTAGATAATTCCGCGTTTAAGAAGGATAAAATTAAATTTTATTTGACATTTCGAAGGTGTCTGCGCAATGCAAAAAATAACATGACAATCTCTTTGAATTGGAGAATCTACTTTTCTCTTACTACAGTTATGGCTTTTTTATTTTCAAAAAATTTCATTTTCAGTAGACTAAATAACTTAGCTATGGGGTGATTTTTTTATATATAGTCATCCACATACATTTATTTTATCGTCTACAACTCATCAGTTGGCTAGACATAGCTAGATTCAGTCACTGGTGTCCGGTTCTCTATCAACTGGGCCACCAAATCTACTACTAAAAGTGGGAGAAATTATATCATATTTAAAAGAAATTATTGCTTTGTTTACATTTTATGATATTAATAACTGAAAGAGCTCAATTCTTTTATACAGTATACTATTGCTTTTATGCTAAGTGGAAACCGTATTTCCTTCACCAGAGTGCTAATATTAGTTAAAAATATACTTATGGCAAGTGGACTACACAAAAACGTTTGTTTCGTTCCTTCAATGTAATAAAACACGTTTCTATGGAGGTCACTAGTCATAAGTATATTTTTATACTACTAAGCTCTACTCATGTATTGAGCACTGTTGAAGTCAATACTGAAACAAAAAATATATACATAATATATTATCTTTTATTTATATACATGACTTTAAATGTGTTAATTCTAATTAGAGGATTTTATTATAAAACCGTTTGTAAGGCCATTGTTTTGTTCTCTAAGATTCTAAATTGTATAGTAGGCGAGATTCGATCAATTATAAAGGCATCACGCTTTGCTTTGTTGCCACACAACTGTGCATTATAATTGCCAAAAAATTGTAGTTTCTACTCATTTTAATTAATAAAAAAAAAAATGCCACCTTGTATCCAATCGATATCTCGCAAAAATCCATATAGACTATTGAATCTAGATAATGCAGATTCCAAAACTTTTGCATTCTTCGATCTATTTGAAAAGCAATAATTTGTCCAGTTCAATAATATTCTGTTTTGTATTCTTTCTTTGTACTCAAGGATGTAATCGATAAAAATTGTCTGTCATTAATACTCTCTTGTAGTGGGTGAACATCGGTTGATATCCAAACATTTAGGAGACCTTTAACTAACTTCCATCATTGTTTTTATTTTGATGAGCTGAATAAATTATAATAGAGAAACCAATGTTTTCTTTTAATGTTTTATTCAGTTAACAAAATAAATTTTAGATCTATGCAATAAAATCCATCAAACGCTGGGGACTTCCTAAGTATTCAAGCCCATAGAGCAAATACGGTATTATTGTAAAAGTTTAGTTTAAGAAAAAATTATAAGCCAGCCCAACCTCAGCCCCCAAATTTATTGTCTAATTTTTTATAAAAATCATGTAAATTTTATAGCGAATAAATATTCTATGCAATTTATACACTATTGAGACTAGAAAAAAAAATGTATTAAGTAGGAGAAAGGGTGTCCAGAACAAAGATTAATGGACTTTTTTCTAATACAATTAAATTTGGTCAATCTTAACTGACCAGTGAGTGTTGAAAACATGTGTTGCATGGAGAGAAATGATATGAGAATGATACGATAGATGTGTAATGTGAATCTTAAAGATAGGCTTAGATCTGATGACCATTGAGGAAGATTAAATCTGGACAGTATAGAGAGATGTCTGCAGACAGGAGACTTTGATGGTATGGCCACATTGAAAGAATGGATGAGAGTTCTTCGGTCAGTAGATGTAGAACAATTGAAGTAGCAGGATCAGTTTACAAGGGAAGGGCAAGGAAAACATGAGGGGGGAGTGATAAGGATAAACTTGAGAAAAAGAGGTATAATTAAAGATCTGGCCAGAGATAGGTTAGTTTGGAAGTCAATTTCTACAAACCATATAACACCTGCTAGCATTTAAAATGGACGTTAAACCAAATATGATGATGATTAAATTTAAAAAAAAACAAAAAACATGTGAAAAGGAAATTAAAATATTAGTAAAACTTTTTTCTTTAGAATTTCAAAAGAATGTATATTAAGATTCATCACATTTATTTTGTGCGTTTAGTGATGAAAGTGCTATTGCAAACTTGACAGAATTGACCAAAGGACTGATGGACGAACATAGTCTCTTATAGACATGCATCAAAAATGCAATTTCAAAGTTAAATATGACAGATCGACAAGCACATTCTATTAAAAAAAATTCATTTTCTATTTTGGAATTTTTTAATTTTTTTTTGTCAGCATGTTCAGCATATAAAATAAAATTCATTAATAACTTGTTTCTGATATCTTAAGATATATGATTCTCAAAGTGAAAAATCACACATAACTGCAAAAAATAGATTTGTTAAAGACTCACGGCAGATTTACACTGACTTCGATAATGTTTACAAAAATGGTTTAAATAAAATATACACTTTGAAAGAATAGATGAGTTTTTGAGTTAGTAGACATAGAGATGGCAGGTTCAATTCACAAGGAAAGGATGGACTTAAAAGAAAGAGGGATAAAGACCTGACCAGAGATAGGTTAGTTTGGAAGTCAATTTCCAAAAGCCATCTAAAATGTCAGTGTGTAAAATGGACGTTAAACCGAATATGATGATGATACAGCACTTAAACTCCAGTTCTTAACCTCTTATTATTTATAAATTTAACAGTTAAAAATAACAGGTTGGAGCGTAATTTTGTCAAGACATCGAATAGATTTGAAAATAATATTTTGATATACAAAAAGCCAGATACTTCTGGGCAATGCTGGGTCGGGTCAGCTAGTAATTTATATGTATGGACAACTTATAGCGCTGTGAATATTAGCCAGCCCTTTTTACTCCCTCAAATATGTCTTAGTAATATTATGACTATATCCTCATTGGGTGCCTCTATAACTATATCCTTATGCCATGACCATTACAACTATTCAAGCGATGCAAGACCTACAGTTATTAATGTGACATTTTATGCAGGTTAGTATGTACAAGTTTAGTATCTGTCATGTGGTATGATTTTACTATAAGACATGAATTCCTTAACAAGAAATTGTTTGCTAATATTTATTAAGTTTAGGTAAGTAATATATTTTTCACCATTCATGATAGAACTATGATAATTTATATTGTCATAATTATTTATTGTGCAGTTATTTTAGCTGATAAAATATATTTATTATTATTATTATTATTACAAAGAGTTAGTCCATTTCCAAATTATTCTAATGTTATTTCTTTCAAAAGTTATCAAGTGAAGATAGCTGTTTTGGAATATTTGTTTCATTTTAATTTTAAAATATTTTTGTCGTAAAATAAATTTATGCACACACATTGTTCAACTCTTATGATGTATCTACATATAAAAGCACTTTTATTTTATAATTATAAAATTTATAATTATAGCTACTGAGTTAAACTTGAAATTTTGGTGCTCCTACAAAACGGCCCATATTGACACAAACGTTTCCGATTGCGATTCACGAAACAGACCAGAAATAGCCAAAGCCGTGAAAAAAAAAAATGTAAAATGGCAGACGACATTGAGCATGTGAATGTAAGACTAAAATGAATTTAACCGTTGTGACAGCAGCTGTTCAGTCTACTAATAAATTGATTGTATTCTGGGGGGGGAAAAAACAGCCTTTTGGCAAAAAAACTAAAAATTGGGTTAGTGTTAAAAAAAAATGTAGGCCTTCAAAAAAATAAAGTTGATTCACTTACTCATTTGAAGTCCTTCTGGTCTGTTCCTTAAATCACAATTGTAAACATTTGTGTTGATATGAGTACTGTTCTGTAGAAGTACCGAAACTTTTATCATTTTCTAGTTTTCATTCTTTTACTATTTATTCCTTTTTCAGGTGTGTGCGTGTTTTGTAACGATTGCTTTATTATAGTATAATGGCTATAAAATGTATATTTTTTTCTACATGACGAAATGTCATACTTCTAAGATTAATTTGAAAACATTAACACTTTTAATGTTTTTGTTATCTTCATTGTTTGCTATTTAATTTTTAAACAAAATTCAGCCCTTTGGTATTTTAACGTCTTCAACCTCTTTTTCTTTTCTTCTGAACTGTCGATAAGTTATAATTTCTCATCTCTCATTCTTGTTTCATTGGCGTCATAATTTCTTTACATAAATATATTATTCATTTCTTAAAAAAAAAATCTCAACATTTAAAACCATTGAATATTAATTTAGAATGTTTGTATATTTTCTTGTATTGCACATTGTTTGTGCAGACTCCATTATCAAACTTATGTTGTTTTTGTTTTGTTTTTTTTTTACAATTTTTGCTTCATTCTTTTTCTAAAATCATTTTCTTTTCATGATATTCTATTTTTAAAATTTATTCAAGATTTTTTTTTTTTCTCACTCTTGATGAATCCTGTCTTCCCCATCTAAAGATCTGCGGTTCTGTATCTACCCCTCCTCTCCAAATATGAGCAAATAACGTGTTCATACTGGTTTTTGTGACCTGGTGACTAAAAGTACTAAAATTTACAGAGCAAATCCTTAAATTGCTTTTAAAATGAAAGTTTACACAACACATTATTTTATGGAATTGGAGTTTCAACTTAAATAAATTCTCACATCGATTTTTTTTTTTTTCTATTTAATAAAAAATCTTCTTTGATATTCCTTCAATGAAGTATTATTGCTATTTACACGGTTCAGACTGTTTTTCTCATCTTGATGACATTTTTACAACGTTTCGGACACTGTTCTCTACTGGCGAATAACTGCATTGGTTAATAGATCTTGTCGAGTAAATTTAATGCCTGATCACAGAACTTTAAAAAAAAAAAAAAAAAAAAATTAATGAACTGATATCTAAAAGACATGGAATGGGATATGAGAACAATCTGCCCCGTTGTATATAAATAGTGGGTTCAGTTCAAAATTCCCAGATTACCAATTATTACAAAAAGACAACGCCCAAAATGTTATGGGAATCACAACAACCAGAATGAGGAAAGCCGTCTTAAACGTAAATAAATAAATTAAAGAAAATATTAATCTGATAAAAATGTATATTTTGAAATTATTTTTTAAAGTTTCAATCTTTCAAATTTGTTTAATTAACCGTAAAACACTTTTTACCCTGTTAAAATATAATTTCTCGATGACTGAAGCTTTTATCTCTAGTTTAGTAAATTTGATATAAATTTTAAAAGGTCACCATTGCGTTTTTCTTAGTTTCGACATTATTAGATGTGTCGCTTTTTGCTTTAACGATTTCATCAAAGAAAAAAGAAAAAGAATTAGAGGTGAAACTTTAACAGCAAAAAAACGAAAGAATCCATTCATAAGACGTGTCCATTCAAACTTAATCGTGATAGCCTCTAATAAGGATGCATCTTAAACTGCTCTTTCAAACTTAAACGTGACAGACTGAAAGCACCTCTTATATACTTAGACACATCTAAAAAAAAAAAAACGAATTTAAGCAACCCATAATATATATAATGTATATAATTGTATTTAAAATAAGCTTAAGTAGGTAAACATTAGCTCATCCTTCCAGAATATTTGAAATTATTTTTTCCCTATTGTTCAATGCTGTTATCTAATATTTTCTTTCTTCTTCAGCTTTTAACTAGGCTGAGCTTTTTTATACATAAAAAAAACACTCCCTTCAGCCCATTTATCAAGAAAAAAAAGTTTTGAAATATTTTCCGAAACTTTATTTAAAAGGTTTTCTTGTTTTGTTTCTGATATAATTATTCTTTTATGAATCATAATATTTTTGTCTATTTATAATCTAACTTGAAATCTTGTTAAATATTTTGTAAAAATAGCGAATAAAAACGTGTTCATTTTTAGGTACTAGTTTCCTATGATCTTCTTTTAACTAACATTCATCAGAAAGACAGACACATTCTAGTAAATGTTGTAGATCATTGGAATTGCAAAATTGTAATTCAATGAAATCCTTACGATTTTCATAAAAGATTCAGAAAATAAGCAATTTTTTTCTTTTTAAACAAGTGATTGCACTGATCACTATATAGACGATCCCTTCAAAATCTTGAGTTATGCTCGATCACCTTTCCAGTTAAAAGTTTAGGGAGTGATTTACATTTCCTGTTAACCTTTGTTGTGACAACAGAAGAAATTAGTTAATTCTCTGAATTTTTTATGAAACGATTTAAGTGACACCCTCTGTTTGATGGGGGGGGGGGGGGTCCTTTGCCACTGTTTGCACTAATATTCATATAAAATAATGTCAGAATCGGTGAAGTTAAAAAATAAAAGAAAAAGAAAGAAAACGTTTTAAACTGGAAAGTTTTAAAAAAAAAAGAAAAAGGTAAAAAAAGAAAAACATTTCATTATGGAAATAGATTTGCTTTCTTTATTCCACTAAATACTTTAAATGAATTCATCCAGTAGTTTTTACTTTTCTGTGACGGGACGGATATATATATATATATACACACACACATTACTCTTTATTATTGAGTGGAGGATAATGTTGCTGTGATCGATTTTAATCAAATTCTAACCGTACTTCTCTGATGAATGTTAGTCAAATGGATCTTTAATGACAATTTACTAAAAATGAATCTGCTTTTCTTAACTATTTAAAATTTTGTACCCAACATTTATATAACTATTTTGTGTGCAAATATTATTATACACTGACATTCCTCTGCGTCTAAAACTAACTTAAACATTGTTCATTCTAAATATAGCAATTTGGCTTTTCTTCCAAATATTCTTCTTTGTCTTGCCATGCCTTGCCAAAACTGTTTTTCTTTGAAACTTGGTGCCGCTCTTCAAGTGCCTTATTCCCCAGAGTTGTGACTAAATCTTGTTGTCCCATCAAACTACTGTATATAACTTCATCATTTTAAGTTTGTTCTATCTTGGAATTTTTATCCTATCTTCTCTAGATTCCTTAAAATTTTCTCTCCTCCTTTTAAATATTTTGATTAAAGTAATTCTAGTAATAAAGAATATTTTTGTCATGTAATAATTTTTGTGTTGTGAAAAATAAAGTAGAATTTAAGTTTTTTTTTTTTTTCAAGACTGAGGCATTTTTTATATTCGTTCCAATCCAGAGTGCCCCCTTTTGAGAGGTAGCCGGATATCCCCTACATTAAAAACTGATCTTGTGTCTAAAGAAATGGGGACTAATAAAATTACCAAAAAAAGAGCAAAAAAATATTTCCATAATATTCTGTCCACAGATTTTGAATATAGCCCAGTAATCATGCAATATTTGCTAGAATATCTCTCTCTCTCAAATAATATATATATATATATATATATATATATATATATATATGATAAAAAAAATGGAAATAATATTCCAATGTAATGAAAAAAGGAAAACCAAAAATATCTATGTATTCATCAACGTTTCGTCTTTATTTCATTACTTCCTCGGGATGATTGGTTTGAAGAAATAACGCACAAGTATAAATATTTAATGGACCAAACTTTTTCAAATATTTGTACGTGTGTTATTTCTTCAAACCAATCATCTCGAGGAAGTCTTGAAATAAAAACGAAACGTTGATGAATACATAAATGATAATAAAATATACTGCAGTTTCACGGTTTTACTGATCATGAAAAGTGTCTTCAACTGAGATCAATCGATTAATCCTAGTTGGAGACACTTCTAATGATCAGTGAAACTGCAGTCAAGTGTTAAGCAAAGTAAATTTTATTGATATGGCTCTGATAGGATATTGAGTCTTTTATTTGTAATAGACGAGATTTGATGTCTTAATTTGGTTCTGTTCCGATTTTGAGAGTTTGTGTTCTTGTTATAACTAAAATATTTACATTATTAAAAGTTCTTCATTGGCTTCTATAACCAACATTTTTTGTCAATCGAACCTTGGAGTAATGATTTGTGCAAATCAATTTATGAATAAGTCACATCACTTATCATCTGAAGAAGATGTTATTAACTGAAATGTCACTTATGTGAGCCAATTAAGAACTTTAAAAAATTTGAATATTTTGCTTTTCTATTTCATGTTTACAAATTATCGGACGTTACATTCAATCTAATTGTGCATGTGTATCTACCAATAAGTCGGTATGTGTAAGAGAGTATATGTAAATATCTAGTATTTTGTTATGTGTGCGTATATATATGTGTGTGTTGTGTGAAAGAGTTTGCCTACATGTACTAGCATTTTTCTGTGTGTATACATCTAGTATTGGGAGATATACATCACTTTAGGCATAAAACTGCCAATCATCAAGAAAATCTGATTATGTATCTACATTTATTACTATATTAAGAGAAATAAACAGAGGGCTCAATTTCGCATGTAAGAGCAATAGATATTTATGGTTTTGAAATCATAAGTATCACATGGCTATTCATTTTAATTTGTTCATAGTATCACCAAAAGAAGATATATATATGTGGTATATAAATACATCTTGTATTTGTGTGAATGTTTAACACTTCATTCTTTTATGATTCTTTGCATTGGTCTTTATGGCATTCTGTTGATGGTAATAGTATAAACAGGCTCAAGTTTATTTGTTTGGCCACAGAGACTCTCCCAGCTCATTTCTTTTTAGATTTTTTAGCACCAGGTATAAATGTTACTGAATAATATTAAAATGTAAAAGATAAGTACAACATGTAAGCTGACTCAGAAATTGATATTTATTTTGAAGTTATATTTTGCAACTTTATCGTCAATCTTTATTTCTTTTCCTTTTTTTTTCTTTTTACAAAATGAATGTTGCTGTCTGTTTAGGCTTTATGTTGATCAGTATTTGCCAAAGATTCTCAAAACTTGACTTGGTTTTGTGTAAAATTAATCCTGCACATTTAACCAAAACAAATTTTCCCTGCGATTATCTTGTATAATACTGTTTCCTTTTCTTTTCTCACTCAATCCTTTTTCTGTTTAATTAATCTTTTTTCAACTGTTTAATTTTTCTCCTATTGTCTAGATGATACCCCCTACCCCCTTCTCGCTTGTAAATAGAGATTAAAAGAAAGTCAGGTAATGATTCTCACATAGATTTTTATATAAACTCTTTGTGCATTCACTGTATTTTGATAATATCAGGTTATGGACGCTTTCATTCTAGACTCATTTTTTTTTTTTTATAGATATATTAACATTTTAAACATGATAGAATAGGAGGGAAAACAAATGACTAAAATGGTGCAAAATGAATGTTGAATCTATTGTCCTCTTCTTTTCATTTCAAATGCATTTTAAATCCTAAGTTTTTTTCAAACTAGCAACATGATTTGTTTTTGAAAAAAAAAAAAAAATTGAATATTTCAAAATCATCCTGTGAATAAAACATTCTTTATACAATCATTTTTTTTGTTGTGACACTTTTCTTTTACTTTCTTTTTTCATTTTTTAAACAATTTTACTTGGAATGTTTTGTTCTTTTTTATATATCTACATAAACAGACATTTCCTTTTGTACTTGAAACTAATCTCCAACATTATTAGTCTTGAGCTAGTTTCCCTTAATATTATCTTTCAACTGTTGTCCTCATTTTGATCTCTATGATCAATGTTTAGTTGGCTGCTGTACCTTTTTGAGCCTTCAAGTGTCAGAAGAAATTGATGATATGTGCGCTCTGGTTTTACTCACATGACAAGAGTAGAGTATGGTGTCGTCTGCAAATATACCCATCTCAGACACAATGTCATCAAGAAGGTATTTTATGAAAATCAGGAACAATAAAGGTCCAAGGATCGATCCCTGGGATACACCTGCATTTATGTCATGTTTGGATGAACGGCCATCGAGGACAACCTGGATAGGAAGGATCTAGTTATATTGAATATTTGTCCAGTAATACCATATGAATTAATTTTTATGAGAAGACCTTTATGCCAGACCTTGTCAAAAGCTTTGGATATATCAAACGTTATCGATATATCAAGCACCAGCAACTTTATAGGGTAGTTAGAGCATTCGTTTATATTATATATAAAAATGTGAGTTTGTTATAAGGATTACTTACCAAAAGATCTTTCATTGAATAATAAATTAAACTGATTGTATTCTTCCACTATAAATTTTCACAGTATACTGAAAACCGAGATATCAGTGTTGCCAATATAGATCAGACAGTAGGTGTAATATTTGAAACAACACTCCAATCTTTATGACTAACTATAGATATCTTTGAAAAAATACAGATTTTTCTGAAAGATTGTTAATTATTCTTCTGTTCCTAAAAAAAACAAAGTACCATGGGTGTTAATGGGTTATGGCTATTGTCAATGGATGAATACCTGAAATAAATTTTCTAAGAATTTGTCGTAAGAATCATTCATTCTAATCTGGGGATGTAGAATCTACAGATGAAAAAAAAATGAAATCATTGTGTACTGTGTTCAAGTGCACTACAGCTCATCAAAGAACATCACATATAGTTTTGCCGAATTTTAGGAAGAATCTGAGTTTAAAAGGATGCAGCGTCTCAGCAGTTAACAACTGATGCAGGCAGTTTGTTCATGCTTCAGCAATTCTGAGCTAATTTTGTAGGCATGTCCACGTGTGTTTGACAAATGGAGATTAAAAAGATGCTCTGGGTTGTCGGCGAGATGGTTAATAATTTAGTGGATGTTTACCGAATCAGTTACAAGACATCGGAGCTTCAATGAATCCAAGCCCAAGAAACAAAGGCATTCAGAGTACGGCATGGTTCTGAAGAAGATATTTGCTTGGTTGCAGGTTTGAACGGTTTCTAAGTGGTCAACGTCCTGATCAAGATAGGGTTTCCAGATTGATGATGCAAATTCTAAGAATGGTCGCACCATAGTTGTATATATTTTTTAATAGATGGAGAGCGGCTAACAAAGGTCGTGTCTACTGATGCCAGGACACCATTAACTTTATTGACAATTTTAGAAATGTGCTTTGTCCGATGCAAATTGCTGATGACAATAATTCCCAGGTCACGTTCACAAGAAGACTTTTTTTTATATTAGTGTTGTGAGGGAGTATGTAGGTGCTAAATTTTTCCTTCCCAAATGCATGGTGGTACACTTGTCCACAGCTAGTTTCAGTCGCCAGTCTATGATCCATTGCTGCATCCAGGTCAAATTGCAGGAAAGATTTATAGTGGGTAAAAACCTTGTTTATAATGAAAATATGCAACTGTGTTATTTTCCTTTCTCACTAACTTGTTACTTTGTTTTAAGATGTTCTGTTTAAGATTAAGAATTTAACACAATACGATTGTCTAAAGCAAAAAAGTCAATGTATAGAAATAAAAGTACTACTACTATTACTACTACTACTACCACCAAAAATCAAGTATGTTATAGCTGCAAAATAGCTCCATTTTTTAATTCTTACAATGTGCCCCAACCAACGCAGTTTGCTCTTCTGCATGATGTCGGCGAGGCTTTTCCAGTTGACTTGTGCGAGTAGAGACCCAAAAGGTATGCTTTGTTCAGGCCTCACCAAACAGATACATCTGACCATTGCCTTGTCATTACGGTGCAGTTTCTTTAGTGTGTCGGCAGAGACAACCCAAGTTTCGGAACCATACATTAGCACACTTCTGACACATGAGGAGTATACACGACCTCTTGTAGCTGTTAGGATTGGTAGCAGCTCTCTAAACTGTCTCCACACTTGGAACATGTAGCTGCCACGAGTTCAGAGCCTCCACCCGATGACAGCACGTCTCCAAGGTAACAAAATCCTGTCACTACTTCAAGCTTGTCGTCACCAGTATCCACCTCTGTCAGTGGTCTGCCATTTATTGGTTTTGCTGCGCCGGCGCAACGCAAACACTTAAAGTGGGAATCTGTTCTGAGAGATCCCTGATAATAATTGAAATGCATCGAAGACAAGCCTTGGCCTAACCTTCACAGGTAACATGAATTGGAACACATACATTGAAGACATTGCCAAGGCTGCCGCAAAGAAGGTTGGCTCCCTCTACCGTGCTAGTGGACTCCTTACACCTGACATTATCCTGTATCTCTACAAAGCCACCATTCGCCCATGCATGGAGTATTGTTGCCACATCTGGGCTGGTGCATCATCTACTAGTCTCTCCCTCCTTGACAAAGTCCAAAAAAGAGTAGTCAACCTAATAGGTCCCTCACTGTCAGCTAAGCTCCAGCCCCTGTCCAATCGCCGCAATGTAGCATCCTTGTGTTTGTTTTACAAATATTTCAATGGATTATGCTCCGATGAGTGTGCTGCTCTGGTGCCCCCTCGACGTAAATTCACTAGACTAACTCGACATTCTACTAAATCTCATTCATTCACTGTGGAGGTCCCCAGATGCCGGAGAGCATTCTACTCAAATAGCTTCTTTCCTCGTGCTGCTGGCCTCTGGAACTCCCTCCCTGCCCCCTGTTTCCCCGACAGTACTGACATGCAGAAATTTAAAACTAATGTAAACAGACATCTCGCTGCTCAGATCCCAATTTAAGCTGAACCACCAATCCTTCCCCCCTTTTCCTTTTTCTCAGTAGCCCCTTACGTTTACAGTGGCGTCCTGCCTTGTTTGGGGTGAATCATGTAAAAAAAAAAAAAAAAATCATTAAAAAAAATCTATCAAGACAGGCCGAATTGTTATTTTTACTTCATATTTTAAACTAGCAGGGCTACCCAGCGTTGCCCGGGGGAGTAGTAATTTATTTATCAATAACAATTGATTTTCTACTATTATCACATGTGAGGTAAATCTTACTGTAAAAAACGAAATGACTAATCTTACAAAATAAAATGCAACAACGAATACACAAGTTAAATCTTAGTTAAACAACGAATACACAAGTTAAATCTTAGTTAAACAACGAATACACAAGTTAAATCTTAGTTAAACAACAAATACACAAGTTAAATCTTAGTTAAACAACAAATACACAAGTTAAATCTTAGTTAAACAACGAATACACCAGTAAAGTTCTACAAAAAATAAATATGCAAACAAAATAAATGTTATTTAAAAAACCAAACTAATCTGTTTTCTCCTTAATCTGTAAGTAAAGCATCTGTGTGGCCGTAGATCAATTCCTATTTTAGTCAGAAGAATATTAAGAACAAGGGAATATTTTTTGTGTCCTTTAAAAGTGAAAGAAATTATTTCCTTCATGTTTTACTAAAAGATTGTTCCAGTTCATTGACATTGATTCAACTTGCCAATATTTTATTTTATTTTTTTAATTTTTTACGTGTTCACTCCAAACAAGGAATATTGCCAGTGAGGTGTAACGGGCTTCTGTGATAAGGGCCACATTTATAGGATGGGGTGCAACCTGAGGTAGAGAGCTGGGTAGCAAGATGTTTGTTCACATTACATTTAAATTTCTGCATGTTGGTACGGTCGGGGAAACGGGGAGAAGGGAGGGGATTCCAAAGGCAAGCAATCCAAGGAAAGAAGCTATCAGAGTAGAAAATCTTCCGGTATCTAGGGACTTCTACATTGAAGGGGTGGGATTTTGCTGCTAGTCGGGTGGGTCGGAGATATTTATGTCAGTAGGGAGTATGAATGCAGTAAGTTTATCGGAGCATATTTCATGGAAGTACTTGTAAAACAAGCACAGGGATGCAACACTGAGGCGATGTGACAGGGTCTGGAGCTTGGTAGACAGTATGGGGTCTATTAGGTTAGAAATTCTTTTTTGCATCCTGTCCAAGAGGGAGAGGCTAGTGGTTGGTGCACCAGCTCAGATGTGGCAACAATCATCCATGCATGGGCGAATGGTGGCTTTATAGAGATATAGGATACTGGCAGGTGTGAGAAGTGTTTTATGCCAGTAGAGAGAGCCTACCTTTTTAACAGCAGACTTAATAACAACGTCTATGTACTTATTCCAACTCATGTGGCTATATAATAAATTCCTTGTAATTTTGAGGCAAACTTAAGCTTGGGTTCGAGTATTTATTGCTTATTCAAATTTCTAAAGATAATTACCTGAAGAAAAGTTAATCAATTATTACTGGACGTGTACGACCTCCCCGCCTCCCTCTAAAAGTAAAGAGGTGGGATTTTGCTGCTAGTCAGGTAGGTCATTTACGTCTCCTGGACAGTATAGGGAGATGCGTGCAAAACAGGAGAGTTTGTAGTGATCATAAACATTAACAGAGCAGCCCTAGTGAGGTTTCTTGACCATACGATGACCAATCCGACTCCTGGGCGTAGTTATTTCAACTGGACCTTTTACGGACTCCCTGGAAACCTTTAAGGATTTACAGGGCATGAAGAGAGCTTCCAGACAGTCACAAAGAAATACGTTGGCCCTCTTTCCTGTCCCTGTTGGCTAGACACCGAGCAAGGCTATCTTCACTTGAAGATCTACTGCTACAAGAAAATACTTTCGGTAACTGACCTTTATTATTACTATTCTTTTCTTCACTGTTTTAACTTCTGGCAACCTACATCCAACGGTGTAGGTCACTTAAATAAATATATGCAATTTGTTCTTTATAGAATAAGGGCCTTGTTTAAGTTTCATTTGGCGACCCTTTTCTTAGAGATAATTAAAGGAGATAGTCTTACAATTTATGTTAAGATTAGCTCTCATAACTTTGTTGGTATGGTTAGAGTGAAAGAATGGATGAGAGTGCTTTAGTTAGTAGATGTAGAACAGTTTAAGTAGCAGGGTCAGTTGGCAGGGGACGGCGGGGGGGGGGAACATGGGAGGAAGTGATAACGATGGATTTGAGAGAAAGAGGGATAAATAAAGACCTGACAGATAGTTTAGTTTCGAAGTTAATTTCTAAAAGCTGCCTAACACATGTAAAACAGACGTTAAACCGAATGTGATGATGAGCCCAAGTCAAATTTGAAATATGGAGTTTGCCATTTATTCGTTCGCTCGATTTAAAAAAAAATATTTAAGTTTTTTTCCCCCTGAATTAGAAAAAAATCTTTAAAAATTATAGTGGAAAAATAAAGCTTATGCTTTAAAAAATCTATTTATTTTATTTTTATTATTTTTTATTAAGAGTATTTTAACTTAAAAAAATATATTTATTTTATTTTTATTAAGAGTATTTTACCTTAAAAAATATATATACAGTTTAAAAAATTAAATTTCATAAGATTTTTTTAATTTTATGTAACAAATTAATTTGTCGGAGCCAAAAAATTATTCAGGGTGAAATTGCCAAAAACGGGATTCGATAGTAAGTCAGTTGCGCGCAATAAGCATAAAAAATAGCTTGACAATAAATACACGTGTTCTTTCTTATACATTTGATTCTCAAAAGAAAGAAAAATGATTTTTCGAATTTAAATGCTAAATAATGGCCAGTATTGCAATTTGTAGATAGACTCAAGCACGAACTAAAACGGGGTCAAAATTAGGAACTAAAAAATATAAACGTTCGGAAATTGAACCCATCTCATTCAAGAGAAGACTTTGTTGTTGAATTATTGTTTTGGCCCCGTTTTGTTGCAGCAGTTGTTGTGATGACCGCAAAATTCAAGCCCCTCCCTCTCTTTCTCTCTCCCCTTCTTCCACAAAACAATGCCCTTTTGCCTTATATTGCTCCCAGCAAGGAGTACTAGAGGATCAAATATAGGGGAGGACATTCATTAACTTTAATACACAGCAAAGGTTTAAAGTCAAATAAATTAATAAATAAATAGACATATATTATTATTATTATTATTATTATTATTATTATTATTATTATTATTATTATTATTATTATTATTATTATTATTATTATTATTATTGTAATAATACATAAATAGCAATAGTAATTAATAATAATAATAATAATAATAATAATAATAATAATAATAATAATAATAATTTTAAAAGTAAAAATAAATAAATAGTAGTACTAAATAATTATAGTAAAGTAAATTAAAGAGGTGTGGTCATAATGTCCGAGCAATCAGATTCAATTCTGATATCACGTGGCTGCATCGCTTTTTTGCGGACCCTTTCTTCATCCGTCGTACCCCATATCTTCACAACATTGCAATATAAAAAAATAAAAAAACACGCACACATATAGTGTCCCCTTCTCTCTCCCTCTCTCTCTCTGTCTCTCCCTCTCTCCCTCTCTCTCTCGTATGCGCCTCTGGCTCCCTTTTTCTTATGTTCTTCGTCTTGTTATCTCTTTCTCCCCCCAGCCCCTGTTCAACCCCCGTCCTTTTCACATCTTCTCCTGTTGTTTGTCCCTTTTAGTTTTATTGTGCCCCATCCCTTTTTATTTTCTTTGCCCCATTGACCCCCTCCCCTGCTGTCCCTGACAATTCTTGGTTGCCTTTCTTCGTTTTCTTTTTCTTCCTCTCTCCCCCTTTTTCCATGCCCTCCTCTCTCCCCCTTTTTCCATGCCCCTCTCTCTCTCTCTCTCTCTCTCTCTCTCTCTCTCTCTCTCTCTCTCTCTCTCTCTCTCTCTCTCTCTCTCTCTCTCTCGGCAGTTCCACAAACCAATTTATTCACCATTCCAACCCCGAAACAAAAACTCCAATATGGCTCTCCTACACAGACGTCAGATCGTCAACCAGGACAATCTAAAGGATTATTTGGAGAATATTTCAGAATTTCGACTCGGCCGAATAATCCGTAAGGGCCGAGAAGTTAAAAACAATATTGTTTACGTAGAGAAAAGTGAAAATGGTTTCTTATCGGACCGGGTTCGCCTTCGCCACTCCGTCGACCACGAACAACAACAACAACAACAGTCTCCCTTGTCGTCGTCGTCGGCGTCGTCGTCGTCGCATGGTCGCAGGATTTGGGTGGCCAAGGAAATTCTTATGTGCAGCGGACATGTGAATTGTCAACGTGATTGTGGGGGCATGGGCAGCTGCCTCAATGGTAGGAAACACCTCAAACAAAAAAGATAACAATACACGTTTAAATAGTTTGTATTATTATTTTTCTGTTATTTTTAATCGTAGCAGAAGAGTCGATTGTGAAAGTGAAAGTAGAAATTGACGGATACGAAGGAAAACTTAGAAAACTTCTTTCTTTTTATTTATTTTTAACTTTCGGCTTTAAAATGAAACAAAGAGTTGCATAGGTAGGATTGATTTTTTTTTAAATTTTCGATCATTCAGTAATAATCCTATTATTTGAGAAATCCAAATTCCAATTCTAAAACTATGCCATTTCTTTTCTCTTTATGTTTCACTTGGTCCAGATTTATTTTCTAACTTTCTTTAGAGAATTTTACAAAGAAATTGCTTTTCTAATTAATTAAGTAATATTAACACAATCACTGTTTTTTTTTGTTAGTTTTCATTACTTTAATAAAACAAATAAATTTTCAATAAATGAGTAGTTCCTTTTTTTTCTATTTATAAAAAAAATGAGCTTCAATATTTACTCTATTTTTTAATAACAATTATTACAGAATAGCAAATAATTTTTGTAACAAGATTATGAGCATCGGTATCATCATCATCATCATCATCATCATCATCATCATCATCATTATCATCTAACTGGCTATCCTCATTTTTATTACACATGCCATTTCTCAAAGATGTCAAACAAAAAAAATTAATATTCATAAATTCTACGCTCTTTGTTATGTTTTTTCTTTTTTTCTGAACCGACTTTAACATGTGTCAAAATTGTAATTAATTAAAAATAAAAGAAGAAGATTATTATTAATTAATCTTAAAAACTCTAGAATCCAGAAAACAAAAAATCGCATTTACAATGTTTGGTTTAAATTTTGGGAATATTGGTAATTCATAAAGTTTTAGAAGTTTGAAATAGTCTAAAAAAGAAAAAATGAAAATTGAAAGGAATTTTTAAATTCGAAAGGTTGCAATTAATGTTTTTGTATTTAACTTTAAAAAATTTATTGCGAAATTTTTTAAAAGTAAAAACAAAAATTAAAAAATCAACAGCAAAAAATCAAAATAGAACCCTTTTCTCTTTTGTTCTTAATTGTGAATTATCGATTTTTATTTTTTGTGAAAAATGCTAATTCTAACATTTACACATGTGTTGTTGTCGAACGTACATGCTAATACATAAGTATATTATTCTTATTATTATTGTTATTGTTTTTTCTTTTCCTTTTTCTAAATCAATAATGGCAGATTTATTTCGTTTTTCTTTCAACATGTTTATCTCTGATTTCTTTTTTTACTCATTTATTTTTTTAAAAGAAAGCCAAAGAAACGTGGGAAACAATTAAAAAAGACATACATATAAGTAACAATTTATTTCGGACGAAGGATGTGGGAGGGCGTGATTTTTAAAAACATCTTCTTCTTTTTCTTCTTCTTCTTCTTCTTTTTCTTCTTCTTCTTCTTCTTCTTCTTCTTCTTCTTCTTTTTCTCGGTCAAATGCTCACGTTATTCTCTTTTATCGCCAGGTTTTCGGTATTTATTTACAAACAAATGGATATTTTTACATTTAGAATATTATGGATTTTTTTAGGAACACATTTTTTTTTTACTTCAAATAAATTAATGAAATAGAAACTAAAATTAGATTTGCTTATTTTTGCGGATTTTTTTTTTCTAAATTATTCTTAAAAATGTTACTTTAATATAATTATTATCTCGTTGTGTCATAATGATGGTATTTATTTATATCATTAATTATTATTTATTATTTATTATTATTATTATTTACTCACTAGGAGTTATCACACTGGTCATCGTCAGTGGTCACCCACTGCCGACAACCTGTGGTATTCCCTGGAGTCTGAGTGACAACAAGTCTCCTCAGGCCTCCAGTATGCTCCACCTCTTTTCGTTCATCACCGCTGATGATCTTGCGGTAATCGCAACAGCCACCTACCAACGATTTCTCGCTGATAATTATTATTATTATTATTATTATTATTATTATTATTATTATTATTATTATTATTATTATTATTATTATTATTATTATTATTATTATTATTGATACTTCACAACAACTTTTTATTTTTTCAATCAAATGGAAAAATAATTAATTAATTATTTTTTGGATTTACCTTTAATTTGTTTCAGGTGAAAAAAAGGAAAATTTATTTATATTTCTGTAATAGCAATAAATAAAAACTAATCTTATAAATGAAAATAACATTTTAAGAAAGAGCCGTTGTTGAGATGTTTTGACATTTAACCAAATTCCCCTTCTTTTGTTGTGGGGATTTTTATCTAGATTAGCAAAAGCTGGTTGAATTTTAAAACTTTAACAATGTAAATAATTGTAAAACAAACCAAAACACCCCCCCCCCCTAAAAAAACGAAAATAGTTAATTTCATGTTTGTTTGTTTTTGTTTGTTTTTTTATCTTTTGTTTCTAAAATTGTATAAACTTACCTGTGAAATAAATTATATAAACTTGAACTTTTTTAAAGAAAATTTTACGAAATGAAAATGTTATGTGATGAAATGTGATTAGCTAAAATGTTCACAATGAATGCGACCAATATTCCAAACTTTAAAACTGAATTTTTTTTGTATGTTTTAATATTTCAAGTTTATCTAAACTTTCATTGAAATCTTAGAGCATTTGTTTGTAACGAATTTTTTTAGGGGACAAACTGTGATTTCTTTTTTGTTTGTAGGGAAATCCTAATAAATGCCACTCAGCAGTATTTCAAAACAGTGACACTTATTATTGTATAAAACCATTATATCTAATGTTTTTAACAAGTGTCACGATAATAGATACAAGTAAGCCATTTTTATTTGTTATTGCTAGATTACAAAAATCTGAATGCTAGTGTGACACTTGAAATTCCAAAATAATTTTAAGTCTTTAAACTGACAAATAGAACATAGTAGATTAAGTAGACCCCAGGCGCCCCAGAATAAGCAAATGCCAAAAAGAACACATTTGGGTTGACACCAGTTTCTTTCATTCCTGTTGAACTATAAAAACAACAATACGCACACATTTCGCAGATTTTTCTTTATTAAAAAAAAGTTTTATTTGTTTTGTTTTGTCAAATTTGGAGATTTATAAAGAAAATAAATTTTTAATTAAAAAAAAAAGTTACAGATGTTGTTTTTCGTTTTGTAAATAAAACTTAAAATATATTTTTTAAAATGACGTATTGCTTCTGTCATTCCTATATCATTGTAAAATCTATTGTATTTAACTATTAAACTAAAGAAAGTAGATGATACAATTAGTTGTTTTATTGATTTACTTAAAAAATTAGTTATATTTAACAGTTTTGCACCACTTTTATGTCCCCCTTACGAAGATTAAAATCAACATATAATGCTTCTAAACCTTATGTCTAGAATCCTTATTCCAATTTTCATCAAAATCCATTAGATGATTTTAATTGTAGAAAATGTCTAAAATTCAAGGCTTAAGAAGAAATGAAAGGAGTCTTAAGAAGAAATTAAAATTCAGGGAATCTTGCTTCATTTGGTGTCTAATGGATCAAATTCAATGCAAATCTGAAATATTTGAATTTTCAAATGGGAGGTTGTGCCTCACAACCCTTTAAAATACTCTAAAGAAACTGAAATTTGGGGGAATATTTATTAATTGATGTCTAATACCTAAATTATAGAAATTACAAATAGTAAGACTAGAAATGGTAATATGGGTTCAGAGCTTGGAGCAAGAGCGCATAGAGGCCTCAATCATTCTTGGAAATGCTGTGTGTGCTATGAAAGAGTTAAAGACTATAAATTTATGGAAAATCAATTCAATAAATGTAACCGTACCAAACAATCAATGGCGAGTACATCCTTTGGCCTTACCCCCCCCCCCCCCCCCCCCAAAAAAAAATTTGAATAATATAAAATGTAAAAGAAAAAAAGAAAGGTAATATAGTGTTATCGGCTGGGAGCAAGAGGACATCGAATTCCTTATTCAATCTTGGGCAACGCTGGGTCTTCCTGTTAGTATGTATTTATGTATGTATTTATATTTAAAATCTTAATATTCAAAATATAAATTTTATAACATAAAGCAATTGTAATAGCTCAATAGTGTGAGGCTACAGCTATGGTATAAAAATATTTTAATTTAATTTGAACCACATCAAGTGTAAGGAAGAACAGATTCACACCATTTCACAAAACATGTTTTTATTACTAGCATACAATTGTTTCAGCCTACCGCAAAGATATTTATAAAAAATGTTCCCGCATTCTATACATTTATTTCTTGGGGTGGCTATCTTAAGTGCTCGCATATAAAGGAAGAAAATAATATATATATGTATGTATACTAGAAGAATACACGTCCAAGGATGGGAAAAATTCCCCGAACAAAACCGTTTTGCACCACTTTTATGTCACTGTAGGAAGATTAAAATAAAGATATAATGATAATAAACCTAGAATAGAATACTTATTCCAATTTTGATCAAAATCCATTACATGATTTAGATTTTAGAAAATGCCGAAAATTTAAGGCTTACGGGTTGTTTTTTTTAAATTGCAATTCAGGGAATCTTGCTTAATTGGTGTCTAATGACTGGATCAAATTCAATGCAAATCTGAAATATTTGAATTTTTTAATGGGATGTTGTGCCTATATTATGCCCCTTAAAAACCCTTTAAAATATTCTAAAGAAACTGAAATTTGGGGAATATTTATTAATTGATGTCTAATACTTATTGTTAAAATTTCATAAATATCGGAGGTATCTGAATTTTCACATTTTAGACATTTTCTAGAATCAAAATCATCAAATGGATTTTGATCAAAATTGTATTCTAGACATAAGGTTTAGTATGATTATATCTTGATTTTAATCTTAAAATATATTGAGTACATTTTTACTTACTAAATATTTAAAATGCATTAATAATATTGTAAATTAATGCTTTTCAATTATTTTTTTTTATTTGAAATAAACCTGAAAAGAAAAAAGAAAGGAAAAATATTACAGCATCAGGAAGACTTGGCATTTACTGGAATTAGATGAGGAACCCTATGTCCCCTTTCCCCCACCACATACTATTATATTACTTTTTTTATATTTTATAGTATTATCATTTTGGGGGTGGGGCCTAAGAATGTAGCATTGATTGGTTGGGAAAGGGTGTAAGTATGATAATATTTTAACTTCTTCTAAGCACACCCACTATTTCTTAGGAATGAATAAGAATCCTATGTGTACTCCTACTCCAACCCCTGAACCCCATACTACCATTTTTGTTCTTTTTATAATTTCTATAATTTTAAAGTTAAAATAAGGTAAAAAGTTGTATTTCCTTTTTATGGATATCCGGTACAAACAAAGACCCAACATTATTATTGTAACCCCCTTTAATCAAAATGAAATATACTTATCCATGCACTCTGGCTAATGTAGTTTCAGAATATATATGCTTATGGGGGTCTATCTCCAAAACCCTAAGAGGAGATTGTGAACAAACAAACAGACAGGAACTACAATATGGTGTATCAAAAGTGAATGTAAAATTAAATGTTTGTCTTCAAATTTGAACATAGAATTGATTTTTTTTGATTATCGGAATCCATTTAATTTTATCCAACATGGCTGTCACCAACTTTAAGTTATACAGCCGCAGGTGATTGATGCTGCCAACAGGATATTATTATGGTATCACTAACACAGATGTTGCTCATATTTTTAAAATTCTTTTTATTATGGAAATTGCTCCAGACAAGGCATGAAGCTATTTGAAGTAAGGAGCTAAAAAAAATACTTCAAGGTCAAAAATATCCACCGATATGGATAGATTATGACCCAGAAAACAGCAATTTTTCCCCCTTTGTCAGAAACATCGCACATAAAATTTGAGGACTAAAAGACAAAATAAGGAAAGCAAGAGTTACGAGGCTGCTGAAAGTAAACCCAACGTCCACTTTTTACTCTCCTAGTGATACATTGCTGTCATCATTGTTCCAATCATAGTCCCAACCAATACTAATAAATAAATATTCGTTTTTGTTTATATCAATACTAGCGGTATTCACCCGCTGTTGCCTGTGTGGAGATATATTGTTGGTCATAAATAATTTTGTTTTGAAAGAAAAGTTAAAAATAAGATTTTCAATATGAGGTCAAGTAATAACAAAAAAACTGTTAGTGCGGTGATGTTTACTTATAAACAACAAACTACTTGTTCTTACAGACAGCTGTAAAACGTCAAAGGCTTTAACGAATTGAAACGAATTCGTTCATTTCAAATCTTAAAAATATCAATAAAAATAATTATTTAAATGTTCAAAACCATTTTTTTATGCATTCTTTAATAAGATATCCTTTGTTTAATCTTATTTTTGTTTCATGACAATAAAGAAAATCTATTTTTTTTAAATGAATTTCATTTTTTTTACGTTCTAATATATTTCAGTTATTTTATGGACCTAACCGATAATTGCCCCTAGTGACCTCAGATCGAATGGAACATTTTAATCGTGTCTTTAGATTCTGTGAAAAATTTAACACTTATTGAAACTTATTTGAATGTTTTAACTGTTAACATATCGATTTCTATAAGACACAAACAAACATATGAGAGTTTGAATTATCTCCTAGACACCATCCTCGAGTGTCTTCGGTCTCTCTGTACAAAGGTTTGTCAGAACAACCTGACATAAAGATACTTCACCCTACAAGTAAACCCTGACCAAATATTAAAAATAACATAGTAGTCCAAGCCCAAATATGATCCCTTCTGTATGGCTACCCCACACTGACTTATACGAGGAATGGTGCACCTTCTCCGTGATATTGCCTCTTGTAACAGCACTAAGCGGGATACTTCATTAGGCTAGATGAATTTTTGTCCTAGAATCCGGGAAGACCGAGAGATCACAAAAAAGATATACTATAACATAGTTAACTGGTCAATTGGGAAAAGGAAAAGTAATGTTCTTTACTTCTTTACTAACTCAACGTTTGCGAGGTAAAGGAAAACTTTAGTTGAAAACTCGGATATTTATGTATCCCATATAGAGGTCAAGTGTTAGCCCCAGGAAGGGATTTCTGAGAACTTCGATTGAAGTAAAATGAAACAAAAGAGAGAAATTTCTGATCTGGTTTGTCAGTTTTATAAAATCTCAACCTTTTTGGGGTCATTTAATTCTCAAACACGATAATTGCTTTAAATGATTCAATGTATACGATTAATTTAACATAAGTTGCTATTTTATCCATAACTGGGTGGGTGGGGGGGCGTCATACTCTTTCCCCAATGGTATTTCAGAATGCCATAGATCTGCCAGGATTTGAATTCTATGGCAGTGTTGGCATCCATTTGCCACTCATGTGCTCCCCATCCTAAATATTTTTACATTTCATTTATTTGTATTTCTTAATTATTTAAAAGTATTTTGTGTCACTCTTTTTTATCGTTCGTTTTTTGTTGTTTCTATTTTATTATATTTTTATTGTTTTTTTAAAAAATTATTTTAATGCAGATTGTTCAAAGAAGGATGAAAAACGTGCCAAGAGTGGACATCGCTGTTCTTTTCGTGTAAATATTCGAATGTATCTCCATAACATTGGGAATTGGGAGGTTGATGTGATGGGACATCATGTTCCGCCTGACCACGTATGGATTCCTCCCAAGAAGGATGTCATGAAGAAGATGAAGGTAAACATCTTTTTATCCAATTCATTTTCCAGTAAGAATTCAAGATTTCGTTTGTCATATCCCCTTCAATGCTATGTTATATTTTCCGCCTATCGTGGCGTCTGAGGGATGACAATGTTCTTAGAAGAACCTTTTCGCTAAGAAGGACCAATAAAGAAGATAAAATGAAAAAGACTTTTCACTTAAGAATTACTTAACTTAACTACTGGATCCCCATTCCCTAACTAAGAGTTCCTTCTGGATGGACGATCTGTGATACCTTCTGATATCTCTTTTCGGTGTTCTATATCGTTTACTATCCTTTTTAGCATATTTATTTTAGTTATGAGGTTTTTTTTTGGTTGAGATATAGTTCAGTTTGTATTTGACGATATCTAACATCATCTCAACAGAGATCTAAGAGACCCTAATTATGCAGATATTACATTACATGTTTCTTCACCACAGTCTAGGTTACAACTGAAAACCAACTTCAAATCTTTTCTATATCACATAATCAAACTAACCAATCAGTATTCTACTTCTTATATGAAGCCACGGCTCACTCTTAATGCAAACCTTGTGAATCATACCTATTAACCCTGTTGAATAGCCGTTCTTCATGGAAAGTGAAAGACTCATTTGAATTCATTCATTAGGGAAATAAACTGATATATTAGAAGAAAGAGACAGTTTTAATTTTTTTCTCTCTTTTTTTCTTTCGTGTGTAATCGTTTGACCTTTTAAATATCCTCTGTTCTTTCTCTGCACTGTGCGAACTGCATGACTCTATCCGGTTTTAAAGGTCAATCTCATATAATTTTATTTCTTGTTTTGCACCTGCACCAATTTGACACAAGTCTGCTGGCCTCAAGTGTTCTCCTCGCATATACTTTCATAACAATCATATCTACACTTAACTTTGAAATCATATTACTGCTAAGTAATATGTAATATGCTGGTGACTTTTGAGTGAGATGTTCTCTCTTATTTCTTTTTATATAGAGTTTACATAGTATTGTACCCTTATACTATTTGTGCCGCAGAAAGATGTGGTACAAGGCCGGAAGGTGAGGAATAAAAGCAAGCACTCGTAAGAGAGCACTCTGGCTCTACAAAAATAGCCATGAACAGAACCGTCAGCATTCCCCTCATGCAATAAATCAAGCCTCTCAAAAACAGGAGGTAATGCCTGAGGGTGCACCTCCTAGGACAGCCTCACCCCGACATATCCTTTAAGACATTCTTCTTACATAACTAAAGAATAACAAGTCTTTTTACTTCTATATTATGCCTATTATTATTATTATTATTATTAGTATTATTATTAGTAGTAGTATTATTATTATTATTATTATTATTAGTAGTAGTAGTAGTAGTAGTAGTAGTAGTAGTATAATATAGAAGTATTATTATTATTTTGCCTACCCTACTTCCCAATCCTATCAACTACTCAAACTCTGTCTACCCCTACCCGGTCTTGGGTATGCCTTTAAATTACATCCGGTGGTGAGGCTCTAAATTTGGGAGCTTAGGAGAGTGTGGAGTCAGTTGCCATTACTCCTAGGTCCATTCCGAACCTGCCATGGTTCAAAGTATGGGTTATACAGAATCTGTCCTGGTTATATCATGAAACTGCATTTGGTGGAAAGGCCCCCGATTTTCAAGTTTGGGTGAGTGTACAGAAAAGGGCTTGGAGCTGCCATGGCAGACCCTGGTCTGTCGGATTGAGTGTTGAGGACGGATCCTCAGCTGGTATGAAAAATGCAGCAGGGGCAGCTATATTATTTATTACTTGTGCAAGAATACACATCCAATGTATGCATAGCACTTTCTGGTCTTTACTTCTCTATTCTCTATAATGATAAAGTTTGGGTAAGGAGAGACTAGTATATACTCTATTAAGTATATACTAGTTTCTCCTCATCCAGAATTTATTATTTAGTAACCAATACATCTTCATGGTGTCAACTGCAAACAACAGGCCATAAGAGATTAGATGCATCTTTTTAAAACCAGAAAAAAATCGAATGTTTTCATACAAACGATAACACCCAAAATTTTATATCAATTAATAAACTAATAATTATAAGTAGAGTTTTACTGTCTGCTTTCAATTTAAGTGAAATTAGCGAGATTTCAGGAATAAACATTGGAGATCTCAGTTACGATAAAAAAAAATAAACACTGTTTTTCCGTTTCAAATACTGCTGCTGCTGAATATAACTATATTTATGTCATCAAATCAAAACCCTTGTTGCCATGGTGACTGATCAGACAGACAATTGTTTACAGATTGACTCATGATTTATATCATTTATTTATGTCATCTTCTTACTCTTCTTTTATGCTGTTGCTACTACTACTCACTGTTATCCTTCTCTTACCACCTTCCCACCTCTATTCCCCTACTCCAACCATTTCTTGTCCAATGTGACCTTCCTCCCATCATCTAATACATGCAATGTGAAAACAAGCAAGCCAAGTCATCAGTGTTTTAGTATTATATAGATTACATCTATTTAAATAATTTCTTCAATAATTTAGATCAGACCGTCATATACATGCATCCAGTGCTACGGGCTCACCTTCTATGACATCCAAAATTATCCAATTGTAATGAAATTTTCATTATTTATTCTATAAATTATATATTTTATAAGGAATATCTAACTAGGGGGTGAGAGTCAGAAAGAATGTTTTCACAGCGCTCTGAAGGTTTCCTTAGATTTATTTGTTTCTTACCTTACTTAAAATGCTGTTGGTAAAAAATTATATAAAGTCGCTTTTAACAGTAACAAAAACGTGTGTTAATCTGTCTAAAACTTAAATTCCATCAAACTTCCATTCTTTTGAAAATCATTATGTTAAATTTGAAAACTACTATTTCTTATAAAATGCTCAAATTTTGCTAAAATCGGACAAGTCTCTAATTTTTTTTTTGCGATAAAAAAATAAATACATTGGTTTGTTTATAAAGCGTAATCTTCTAGTGGGAATTCTGTATCATATGGGGGGGGGGAGCATGAGCTCGTAGTGCTGATTCAATCTTATACTCCATATATCGTTTGCTTTTATTTGCTTTATCTGTTTATGGCCAAATCAACCATTTTAGGTTACTGAAATTCAATTCTCATTGTAAGCAATTCATCGTATATGATTGATTGAACACAAGTTGTTATTTTAATAATAGCTGGGAGAAAATTGCTGATTCATACCTTTCTCAACAGTATTCATGCATAAATGACCACAATAAATCTGATATGATTTGAACTTGGCATAGCCGATTCCATTGACCATAAAGAATGCAGTTATTGGGAGGCGAGTCAGGTTCTGCAATGTAGTTATCATCTAGGATTCAAGCATCAGATTGTTTTTTTATTTTATTTTTTCAGAAAAAATTAAATTTTATACTCTTCAAAAAAAAAATGGAAAGTGTTTTCAACTTAATGTTTTATAACTTTTTTAAAAAACAAATGTAGGATTTTCATTGGTACAGATTTCACATTCTGATTCTAGGCAGCATCTTGAGTAAGGGTAATCTTGGTACATTCACAGACTTTGCTTCCTGAGCCAATTTTACTTTAAAAAAAAACGCTGCAAAAAGAAATATGAAGACCTAATAGAACAATTAGAAGTATTTTCATTACTTAAAAACAAAGATATTATTTTTGAGTAAAAGAATATAGTAACCTTCTTGAACATTTGTAGCCGTAACTACTTTATTTTGACCAAAAATGCCATCAAAATTTTTATAATAGTAAAAAAAAACTTACTCGTTATAAATGTTAGTAATGAATAAGTACAATGGAATTCTTGGATTTTTAGTAAATTTGTAAAAAAATCCGGGAATTTTGTTAATACATTACATTTATCAATTTGGAGGTAACTTGTAATAACAAATGGTGACCTACAGTAGTTATCTCCCCCTGAACCTTTTTTCTTCCAATCAGTGCTAACAAACCTTTTTAGCTGAACATGTTATAAATCTTTTTATGACTGTGTATGACTATCTTCCAACCTTCCAGAGGTTCAAATCCGTTTACATAAGACCAAATCTGATTTGTTGTTTCTGTGTGAAATTGGTATCGGCCCATCGATGACTTCAACAAGATTCCAGGTTTTCCGAAAATTACCTCTAAACACGACCTTCAAGATGCACATGGAATTTGTACTTACACCAAGGACAGTTTTCCATGTGGTAGGTTACTCAAATGAAAATCTTTATGTGTTTCTGAGTTAATTTTGTTCACAGTACTTCTTTTATTTTTGCCCTTTATCGTCCCTCAGAAAGATGGAGTTACAGTTATGGAGAGGATCTCTGAAAAAAAGCGACAAAATCTTGTCTGTTTATTCTTCTGCTAACATTCATAGTGACTTTAATATTCACAATGTACAATGGCTAGTCTACTTCAACAAAACTGATAATGAAGAAAGGTTTTGTCATAGTTTTCCTTTGTTTATGAGCTGGCTCAGATTGTTGAGAAACCCACTCATGTATCTGATACTGACGGACATTTTACAAGCCTTCTTGATCTTTTCCTGACAACTTGCCCTGAACAGTGCACATCTACTGTCCTGTCTCATCTGGGATCTTCTGATCATTCAGTTGTCTCCATTAAGATCAAATCTTAGTTCAGAGAGATCTCGGATGTCCATTTCCATCGTAAAGTGTATCGATACTCAAGAACTGAGTGGGATAGCTTTAGATTTTTCATCTCTGAAATTCTTCTGCATTCCATTTTTAGAAAAGAATGTATCCTGTGTCGCTTCTGATATATTTGATTGGTTAATCACTGGTATCGAGAGTTGATATCCTCTAAAAATTCTAACAGAGAGCAAACAGTCATCTATGATACACTCCTGAGTGTGCTGTTGCCATTGCTCACAGAAATCACTATTTCAATTGCTATCAACAGAATAGATACCCTGAAACCAAAACTGCCCTTAAAACTGCCTGCAGTTGCTTATAGGAAATGCAAAAAGAGTCATCTGCCCAATCTGTTAAATCCAGAGTTTCTGAGCAGAGACTTGGTTCTCAAGGGTTTTCGAGAATAACAAACAGGCTACTGAACAGATGTAAAACTTCTATTGTGATCATCATAATGGATCAGAAGAGATTGCCTCAGCATTTGACAAAGCCAAACTTTTTGCAAAGAACTTTGCTTCACATTCCACCCTCTACGATCAAGGCCACCTACTTCCGGAATTTGCCCCTATCACTGAAAATATTCAAAAAAGTGATATCTGTCCGGGATGTTGCTAAACTTATCAAGAACCATGATGCCAGTGAGGTAACTGGTCCTGACAACATTCCAGTCATTGTGCTTAAGAATCTCCTATCCTTACAAAGCTATTCAATCGTTACTTAAAGGAGAAACGCTTGCCATCTTCTTGGAAAATTTCGTTGGTCTGCTCAATATTTACAAATACTGGTGATCAGTCTTCTGCATGTCAGTACAGACCGATTAGTCTCCTGTGTGTTATAAGTAAGTTGTTTGAATCTATGATAAATCAAGAAGTTGCCAATCACCTTAATAAAAAAAACAGCATATTTAGAGACAATCACTGTGAATTTCGTCCTGCAAGATCAATTGCTGACATGCTGACTGTAATACTGGGTAGGATCAGCAAATCTCTCGAGATATCAAAGGCCTGCGGTAGGGTTTGCCACAAAGGGTTGCTTCACAAACTTGCTAGCTATGGAATATCTGCCAATGTCTTCTCAACTATCAAATCCTTTCTCTTTGATAGGTCTATAAAAATAGTTGTTAATGGGCATAAGTCTGAAGCACATAGTATTGATGTCGGCGTGCCTCTATGATCTATTCTGGACCCAAACGTCTACACTGAGCTTCATTAGTGTTACACCGGCCGTTCTTACACAGGAGAAACTACACCGGTTGTCACTATAAATAGTGCGAGTCACCAGAGACACTGAAGACAAAGCACAGTCTTGTAACTGTCTAGCCAAGAGCTAGTCACTTTCTTACTTTGTTAATACACTTGTTAAACCAACCCTCGACTTGACTTGCTTTATTTATTATTTACTGTGGAACAACTTCACAACAATTAGTGATCTACCAAAATCATATTCTTAGATCATTTGTTTACATCTATGCAGATGATACAACTATCTATGGCAACACTTCGAAGAGTATCGATGATCAAGATCTTACTAATTCACTCTTTTCCGATCTGGTGCCTGTGATGCAATGGGGAAAAAAGTGGCTTGTTACTTTTAACACTTCTTAAAGCCAAGCTTCTCTCCTTATACCACCAACGATCAGATCCTTGTTTTGCCCCAGTTTAAATAAATGGCTTTCTTCTTGAGGAATCCCTCTTGTTTTGATAAGCTCCTAGAACTGACTTTTACTTCAGATCTAAAATGGAAGGCATATTCCAATCTGTTGCTAAGATTGCTGGAAAAATGGTTGGATCATTCTACTGCTCCAGAAAGTAGTTAACTCCTGATGCAATCCTCTACCTATATAAAAGTCAGATACATCCTAAGATGGAGTACTGCTACCACATCTAAAGAGGTGTCACTCAGAGCACTCTTTTTTGCCTTGAAAAAGTACAAAATCAACTTCGCAATTTAGTGGGGGTGTGTAATCTTTTCTGTTCTCTAAGGTCCTTTTCTCTACTCTATCATTATTTGCATGGAAGGTGCTTGACTGAGTTTTAATCTCTGGTTCATCATTGTAAAACGTTTACAGCAAGAACTCATCTTATTATCACAACTGCAAAGACCTTCCTTTCTTCTTCCACATGCCTAACATCAAACGGAACTTCCATGAACAGTTTCTTTTCAAGAACTTCCAGTTTGTGAAACATATTATCACAGGACTGCTCTCCTGCAGACTACAACATGGTCATATTCAAATTTAATTTAAATAAATACTTGTCATAGACCGTCCTCATAAGTAATCAAGTATTATTCATCCCATTCATCATTTTCAATCCTCTCATAATATTCTTCATCATTCAACTGAGAATCCACCCATCTCATTAACCTTTATCCTTGAGTGGCTTTTGGTGACTCATTTGGTAACTCATTAGTAAAAAATAAACTTGCCTTTGCATTAAAAGCGACTGATAGGAAGGTTGATGATAAGATTGAGACATCCTGTACAAAGATCTCTATAAAACCGTACTCCACCCGCATCATGTCAAGTGAAGACAAAAATTCATTCTTGTTTGTGCCCCAAGAGAGAAGTTTTTGTGGTCGATCCGAGAAACGTGGATGAGTAGACTGTAGTCGGCTCCTTCCAGCCAAAAAGAGAAAGGACAGTAGTGAGCACTGTTTTTTATAACCTCAGGGGCCTATCTCAGTTCGTATGAGAGATTGTTTCTGATTGGGCAAACCAGAAACAAAGTTAAATGCTTGCACCAATCAGCGCCCATCTGAGAAGTCAAGCTGATTTTTAAAACATAACAAATGGTGGCTTGTCGCCGCTGTTGCTGTTGTTTTTGCCGTTTATTGCTGCGACTGCTACAAACTTACTCCCCCAAAAAGATAAAAGTTTACATCGGGGTTTCAAAAAAACTTTCTTCCGAGAGATTCTTGCCTTATTTCTTTTTTGAAAAAAAGTTCGTTTTGTTTATTATATTCATTAGATATATTCCTTCTTTTAATCTTGTCTAGGTTGTGGAAGCCAATCCAGCTACTCACATAGGTGTGACTTTGTTACAATCCCTCCATATTGAATCAGTCCTGCGCCTTCATTTTCCCACCTGTTGACATTCACAAACTGACACCCACAACCACTTTAACGCTGTTATAAATGCGATACTTTGACACCAATGATATGATCACAGAATTTTAGATCCTGATGTCCGCCCTTCGCGGATAGTTTTTTTTTAGTGTGGCAAGCTATAGGTAATCTCGTACCCAGAAAAAAACTGTTGACTTCATCTATGTGGTCAACTGTGTCGGACTGGGTTTTTCCTTGTGATGTCTGATAGACGGTGATAAGATCGCCGCTGTATTTTTCTCAGCCGATAAATTTTGAATCCCCTTTGTTTTTTGTTTTTTTTGTGTGCGGGGATATATTGATTCGATTTAACTGCTGTGTGAGCACAAATCTTGACATCTCCCCTCTCGTCCGCTCCTGAAATCTGTCGTGTTTCCACTTGCCGGAGTTTTCCCGCTCTCTTCTAGGGCCTTTCGTTTGCCTTTCAACAGGCTTTCCTCCAATTTGATTGGTTGCCCTACTTCCGTCCCCGCAAACTGCGTGGGCTGATCTCCCGGCCATTGGCCTCTAGCTGGCTAGACTACATCCGGTAATGTGTGTTAGCTTTTTAGTGAATTGCACCGTAGTTTTTTATTGTAGAGGAACATGTGCCAACAAGTCCCCTACTCTTCTTTTCATTCTTTATGGGGCAAAATATGTGGATATAACACAGCCCCCCCCCCCCCCCCCATTTTGGATCATGAATGCATAGGTTACCATTTCCTATCTGCTGGGTATGCTTTTGATGATGGGTTTGGCATTACAAAATCCCTAAAATGAGATGGGAGTTGTCCCCTGGTAGAGCGATTCGGCAATGTCCTTGCCTAGATGAATATGTCCTTCTGGTGGACCATGGATGCTTCAGGTTGTTTATTCCTGTTAATGGTCTGGTTATCTGTCATGGGTGGTAGAAGATCATAATTCAAATTCAAACTATGCGATGTACATGGGATTGGTGGACCCATTCTTGATCTCCCTTGTCATCCTGCACAAGTAAAACGGAATCGTTTGACTTCACCACATCAAACTTTCCACGATAAATGAGAATTGTGTGCTACTGCAGTTCTCGGCCGATGTAACAAGATTTCAGGGTCTTTAAATCGCAAGTGACCCAGTCGACTGTCGAATCTGTGGTCAGCCTCATTGCTCGCGAGTGCTACCCTGTTGTGCACCTGCCTCAATAATGCATTTATTTGCATTCCATAGGCCGTGGGGCTGTTTTCAGTCCTATGTTCGGGTGTTTGCCCATGATAACATAATGTGGGGATACCCCCGTTGCGCTGCTCATGGTTGCATTCATTCAGGATATGACCGATTTCAGAATGTCGATCCACTCGCATCTCCAGTCTTCACATAACATGAATATAGCGTTCTTGAGGGTGCGCTGCTGTCTTTCAATGTTCCTCGAGCTTTTGGACCGCCATGGGCAGTGCAGGTTCTGCTTGATTGAGGTAAACTCACAAAACAATCTGTACACCTCGCCTGTGAAGTGTGTACCTCGGTCAGATGATATTATCCTTGGAATTTCCCGGTGTTGCAGGAAAAACTATACAGGCTTCTCGCCACATCCAGGGCGTGGTCCCTTGCGCATGGTATCACCGTCAGGTGGCGACTAAAACTATCAAGAATCGTTAAAATGTACCGTTTGCCTTTGGATGAAGGCATCTCCACAAAATCCGCGTACATTACCTCAAAACGTTTTTCGCTCCTTTTACAGTGGCCAGGTTGTGTGTGACCCTGACGACCATAGTTCCCTTTCCGCTTGGCGCAGGTCGTGCATGATTCTACATATGCCTGTATGTCTCTGTTTTTGTATTCCCACTAGAAATCTTTTAGATGGTCTCAAATGCGCGTTATTCCTGAGTGGTTAATACAGTCGTGGGCCTGGTGTAGATATGAACTCCTTGCTCAGTAGGGGACCACCAGCTTAGGCGTCATGTTACTATCTCGTATCATAAGAACTGATGTGCCAGGCTCCATGTAGAATTGGCTGATGTGTTTCATAAACATGCCAGCTCTATGGTCCTGTTTATAGATCTTGAAACTGCTGTCCGATTTCCTGTTGTACAGAGACTTAATTATGCTTGCCAGTGTCTTGTGTGATGATTGCTCTGCTGCTATGTTGACTCGTTCACATAGGCTGTCGGTCGCTGTGTCTATTTCAGAGCAAAGGGCTAAAAATGCTCCTGTAAAATTCTTACATGCCTCTGTGTTCTTCCGCGTGTGGTGGACTCGTGTGAGCTGTGCGTTATCAATATCCTCCTTGCACCAGGATGGTACATATACATGAATGCCTGTATTCCGTAATCTGAATGTCTGTCCAGCTGGTGAGCTGTCCGGCACGCATTTGGCCTTCTCAGCATCTCGATTCCTTCTAAGCATGTTGGCCCACACATTCGTCTCACCCTGAATGTATTCTAGGATGAACCTATAGGAGATTTCCTCCTGCCATTGCCTAATTTTTGCATTATTGAACTCCCTTTGATCGAGGTATATCAAGGATTTATGGTCTGTGAAAATAATGAATGTGTGACCGTGTAAGAAATAATCATATTTTAGAATCGCCTATTTTATGGCGAATGCCCCTCTCTCTGTTGTCGACCAGTTCTACTCCGTGGCACTGAATATGTGTTATGCAATGGCAATTATTTTTTTCTTGCCGTCAGGTGCTTCTTGTATCAATATTGCTCCACACACCGTGTTGTTGGCATCTGCAGTTAAGGTGAACAGATTTGTAAAGTCCAGAAATAATATGACAGGTGGTGAGGATAATCGTTTCTTGAATTTCTCAAACACGTGGTCAGCGTCATTTGTCCAACTGGATTTGATCTTGTCTTTGTTCAAAGCGTGTATTGGAGCCACTAGTTGTGACAAAGTGTCAATCCTTATGGACCCGTGAAGCTGGGTCTCAAGGAATTGTCTGATCTATATCGATCAGACATTCTCAGCTCTTTTCTCTTAGTCGGGGCTCCATTTAACGAATTGCCCTCACATATTCTGGATCTGCCCTGAATCCGTTTGTGTCGACGATCCGACCCAAAAATTTGGCCTCGCTTGCCACGAAAATACATTTCTCAGGGTTCAACTTCAATCTGTATGCTCTAAGTGCCGTAAACAGCTTTTTCATCGCTGTTATATACTCGTTGAATGGGTGAGCATGTACCAAGATGTCATCAATGTATGATGATATGTTGTCCCTTGAGTTGACTGTGGCCAGCACTTTAGCTATACACCACGAAAATATGTGGCCTGCTGAGGTAAGGCTGAATGTGAGATGAGTGTATTGATAACATCCATCGCCCCAGGTGAAGGCGGTTTTGTGTCTGTTGCATTCTTCTATTTCAATTTGCCAGTAGCCACTCTTCAGATCTAAACTGGCAAAATATTTGTTCCCTTCCCCCTATTTTGTGGAAGAGCTGGTTCATCAGGGGTATTGGGTAAGGATCCTGGTCCTTTAGGACTGTATTTAGAGTGCGTTTAAAGTTTGTCACTACTCTGACTGTGCCGTTTTTCTTCCTTATTGCAAAAACGGGGCTGTTGAAGCCTTTTGGGTCCTTGCACAGATCTACTATGCCCTTCGACAGTATTTACTGGATCTCAGCATTGACTGAGCTATTGGATGTTGTTTTTGGCAGTCGTTGGTATCCGTACCGGTCTGATGAAAGTGCCTTTCTCAGATCCTTCTGTGCTTATAATGTCCTGAAAATCTATTAACAGGTCTGCAACTCGTTTTAATTCTTCTGCATTCGAATGCTGTGGTAGTTGTATATTCAAATGCTCTCACAGCCATCTCAACTTCTGAGGCAACGAAGTAGCAATTTTTGGATTTACTACTGTGCTTGTAGCAGTACTGCCTTGTGAGTTATCCGCCCTTTACTTGTAATATGAGTGAAAGATATATTGTTTTCAGCATTGGTGATGCTATATTCTCTTACAGACTTGTGTCTTAGAATATCTTGATCCAGTAAAATCGGAATATCAACAGAAACAACAAGAATTTTTACCTCCTCGGACTTTGGGGATCCAGCGTCGCTTATGGTAATATCGGACGAATATTTCCTTCGATGCCTGAAATTTTGGCACTCACCTGAATATTTCCTTTTATGCCCACTATGTCCACTGACGTTGCAATCATGTGCTTCTTTAAATCGCAAGGAATAAGATGACTGGGTATGTTTGTTACTGAACACCCTGAGTCGATCATTGCTACTGCGTAAATTGTATGTCCTCAAATGTCGACTGATATTTTTGTGAATGAGGAACCTGGTCCCCTATCCTGCTGAATATTGTATACGTGATGAATGTTATTGTCTATGTTAAGGTGCGGATCGCAGCATCACTTCTCATCCACAACCTGAAGAAAATCCTTCTTATCTGAGTTAGTGCGAGTGTTAATTTGATTATTGTCCCTTGCTATGGCGGTGCGGGCCTGTACTGTTTGCTGGTATCTACCACTATTGGGTGTTTCATTGGTCGCTCGTGTTTCTGTATTGTACCGCCTGTTTGGGGTATTTGGCTGTCGATATTTGTCCCTCACTCTGTTCTGTGGGTGCGCCTGTTTATTAAATGGCTGGAATAGCCATTTTTTGGCTTCGGCCATCTTGGGCACTGTGTCCCATTTGTGCTTTAGCCTTGGCTTAACATGTTCGTCCTGGGGGCCTCTCAGCTTATGCCATTTTTGTGTTATGTAAGCTTCCGGCTTTGCCACCGGAGAAGAGTTTAACTGTATGCTCCTGTCTAGGTACTTTTATGCCTCATTTGCGATGCCTCTAGCCGTGTAGTGTCTATTCATAGTTTTCACTAGGTGTTGGAAAATATTTGGTGCCCACATTTTCACCTTCTCGCTCATCAACGTGACGCCTGTTAACCAAAAAATTGTGTCTGCCGACATTTCGGTCTGATTTCCTTATATTTGTCCTTTATGTGGACTGCCACCTCTCTAACTGTGCTTTCCAGTCTTCCTGCGAAATCCGTCAGCCTTTTGCCCTCCTTATGCTGAAGGTCCCACGCAAGGCTTAAGTGCTGAAAATTCGGCACGTGGCTACCATGTACCAATAACAGGTAAGCCTTAATTGGTCGAATGAGGCTGTCTCGTGTGCTGAGTCCCCCGTCTGCTGAAATATTCCTTCGTTAAGTACTTGCTTAGCCACTTTTAATAATTCCTCCTCCAATTGTGGGTATTCTTGACGCTCCGGTCGCACGTGAATAGCCTATGCCTTGTTTAGGTCGGTAATGAATTTGTTCACGTCGACACCCGGTTGAAATGGGCGAATGTGACACATAGAGTTACGCAACGACTGTTGTTTCAAGAGCAAATCGTAATCGGTTGGATGACTTGACTGCGCTAGCATTGAGGTTGTTGATTTCATCGCTATCAGTAGATTATTCAAATCTTCCGCCATTTCTCGTATTACGGAGTCTGATGCTTGTGATGGATCCTGTTTGAGCCTGAATAGCTCAGCTTTTTGTTTTTAATAAGACTCAATAATTGTTCTTCGGTAAGTCCGGAGTAATCCATCTTTATGCCAATCCTTTATTAAAATTTCTTTTTCTTTTTCTGTTTTGTCTTGTTGCTCGACGAGTTAAGTGTTTAACAGCTCTGTATTTTCTGTCTCGGAAACCAGCCTTATGCATTTCACTGCGGGTATGTTACTCTTTTGTGAAGAGTCCGTTACTTCTGATACCAATGTTATAAACGTGATACTTTGACACCAATCTTACAAATGTGTAAATCAGCCATGAATGTTAATAATGTGTAAGGTTGGAAACCCCGCTCCTTTCACCCCACGCGTCTCCTATCATTTATGTTTTAATTGGGATCGCGAATCACATGTTAGACTCGCTATTAGTGAAAACGACTTTTATTGTTTTTTTTTTCATTAAAACGATGAAAGGGAGACAAGCAAATAATCATGGGAGAGAAAAGAAGGGGACACATTAGAATCACAATTTATAAACATAAAAACATAAGACACTTGCAAGAATCAACAAAGGCGATATTATACAAACATAACAAGTGTTTATTATTTCAAAATGATCAACTAAAAGTTCTGCTCTGCTCTAGGGGAGTTCTTGATAGAGGGGTTGGTTAACAAAACCAGCCCCTTAACAAAACCAGTCAGGAGTCGAAAAAAATTAGCAAATACGAAAGTTCAAATTTTGACAAATTAAAATACGAAATTCTCTTTTTTTTTTCCATAAGGCACAGACCTTTTATAGTGTTTTTTTTTATGTAATAATTGACACGCTGTGTGGAAGATATTTTCACATAATTTTTTTCTTATTCTGATGTCCGTCTTTCTCGGATAGTTTTTAGGGTGGAGTTATCAGCTACATGAAGGATATTATCACAGAATTTTAGATCCTAATGTCCGTCCTTCGCAGATAGCTTTTTTTTAGTGTGGCAAGCTATAGGTAATCTCGTATCCAGAAAAAAAACTGTTGACTTTGTCTATGTGGTCAACTTTGTCGAACTGGGGTTTTCCTTGTGATGTCCGATAGACAGTGGTAAGAGTGTTGCTGTATTTTTCTAAACCGATAAATTTTGTATCCCATTTTTTTTTTTTTGCATGCGGGGATTTATTGGTTCGATTTGACTGCTGTGTGAGCACGAATCTTGACACCTCCCCTCTCGTCCACTCCTGAAATCTGTCTCCGCGTGTTTTCACTTGCCGGGGTTTTCTTGCTCTCCTCTAGGGCCTTTCGTCTGCTTAGCAACAGGCTTTCCTTCAATTTGATTGGTTGCACCCCCCTCCCCTCCCAACACACAAACTGCGTGAGCTGATCTCCCGGATTTTGGCCTCTAGCTGTCTAGACTACATCCGGTATTGTGTGTTAACTTATTGGCGAATTGCACCTTAGTTTTTTTTATTGTAGGGGAACATGTGCCAACAAGTCCCCATCTCCTTTTTTCATGCTTCATGGGGCAAAATATGTGGATATAACAATGCATACAAATATTCATCCACACACACACTATTACATACACATACCTAAACTAAACAGTGTGCTAGTATCTTTAAATTAAATATAATAATCAAACAGAACCCTACTAAATCTAATAATAACCAAATGTCTTTAGATTAAATATAATAATATTAATAATAGTAATAACCAAACTATCTATTATTAATAACTGTTGACCAAGAGAAGAGTCTATCAGGCATGTGTACACAGTTTGATATGATAGATGTGTAATGTGAGTTTTAAAGACAGGCTTAGGTTGCATAGGCCCACTCCTACATGGATTGCGGTAGTACGCGTTTTGTACACTTGCACCCACTACGTGCTCTGGCTTTACTCGTTTCGTGTACTCGTCCCTGAAAGGGCCGTATCAGTTCACATTTAATACCCGTCATTTTTAAAACATCATAAATCACATAGTTCATATATTGTTTGCATACCTTAGATTTCTCCCTCACCGTGTAGACGGTCGTGTCGTCTAGTGGATGAATTCTTTCTTCCTTCCTTCCTGCCGTGAACCACGCCGTCCGTTGTCTGCAACAAAACCCCACGATCGACTCACCAAACAACAATCTTTTTACTTTCAATTCTTTTTTATTACAAGCGTTTGTTATATCAGCTGGGAGTCATTCACTATGTCGAGAGAGACAGAGAGAGCAATCACTACTTTATCGTAGTTAGTTAGCAATTGTTTTCTTAACCATTTATAGAGAGGGGGGGAAAGGATTTCTCTCGCTTGTATTTTCTTAGGGAAATATTTCCCTTATCTGTTGTAAATTATATTTTAACAATCACGTCTCATCGGTTTGCCTCCAAAACCTAGACTGACGAAACTCGCTTTTCACGAAGAACGAGTGACGTCACGGATCCCTCTGTTTCTCACGCAAGGCCTGTGTCGTCACAGAGCCTCTCACAGGTGCAGACTGACCCTTGATATGGGGTCTTGTCACATGGTAACCTTGACACGTCTGTTAGCTCTGACTGTGAGAACAGACCCTATTCTGCACTCGACTGCGCCCGCGCTAATACGCGTAAGTCAAATCAACGATTTCTAACAGATACGTCTATTCCCATAGAGCCATTATCCAACATTAGATCTGATGATCTCAGAAGAGGATTAAATTTGGACAGTATAGGGAGATGTGTGAAAAACAGGAGACTTCAATTGTATGGCCACGTTGAAAGAATGGATGAGAGTTCTTGGATTAGATGTAAAACAGTTGAGGTAGCTGGGTCAGTTGGCAGGGAAAGGCCAAGAAAAACATGACAGGAAGTGATAAGGATGGATTTGAGATAAAAGGGGGGATAAATAAAGACTTGACAGAGATAGGTTAGTTTGTAAGTCAATTTCTAAAAGCCGTCCAATACATGCCAGCATGTAAAATGGATATTAAACTGATGATGATGATGATGATGATGATGATGATGATGATGATGATGATAAAAGTTCGACTTGAAATGTTCACTGTTCAATCTATGTTATACTTTCTTAGCAATGAATTAAATGCATTGACAAAAAAAAAAAAAAAGAAAAAAATTATATGTTGTATAAATGCTTTTTTCATCACTCATCAAATTGGAAGCTGTATAACTTGTAATATAATAGGATGGGGTGTTCTTGGATCTCCACGGTGTGTTCTCCTCAATCCTCATTGTTCATTTACTTCGTTGATAGAATTCACTGGTCGTGTTTTGGTGGTGATGTGACAGTCAAGGCTTCCATCTCCTCTTCTCCGTCGCTGTGTTCTTTTTCTCAATAACCACTTTTACGAACGTTATTTAAAAAAAAAAATAAACATCAACAAATGCAGTTGAGCTTAAAAACTCTCTTTGGGGTTTTATTCATTCTTCATAGCAAACATGTACACACCTCAGATAACCCCACATCGCATCCCCCTGGGGGAGCTAGCAAAAAGCACAGCTGCCCTCACTTGTGATTCAGACGAAAGAGTCTCGATTCGCTCTACCAATTTGCCACAACCGCTTTCTCTGTCAGTGACGTCACAGCGAAGACATGTAGCCTTCTCCTAATCTTAAATGGACAATTCCACTAACCCTACGCCAATATTAAGTTACAAGCATAGTTACAGTTCAGGGGCAATAACTCTAAGTATGACTGAGTTATCTGCCCTTCTCGTCTGCTCGGCGAGTGATTCTTTCCAATCCAGTTCATATTGTTTTTACGTTTTGTTGTGTTTGTACGCTCGGGAATAAAGTCTCTTCGTACCTTCAAACGCTTTCCTGTGACATATCCCATTCTTACACACCTGTCTCTAATAATGCTACAGTAAGGCACACTTTTATTAATATTTCTAGAGTAACCAGCTGGACTTGTGTAAATTACACCAGTATTATTATTTCCCTTTCATCTGAGTTTATCCATTAACTTTGTAATAATCTTTGCCTGGCGTGGATGTAGTTACATTTTTTTTTAATATTTAAAAATTTGCCAAACTATATTTATTTCATGTTGTAACTTCACAATTAAGACGTTTTTAAAACATAAACAAATATTAACACCTTGACAATTAAAAAAAATGGTGCTTATACAGACGACATCACATATAAAAAACGCATTTCCAAATAAAAACTCGGTGCTTCTGCAGTTTCACAATGACATTAAAGTATTTATAGAAATGTATAAACTTTGTTATGTACTTAGCTGAAAATAAAATTGTACAGAAAAAAATACGCAAATTCATCCAGTATTTATTAAATTATAGGAAAAAGGGGGAAAAAACGATCTTACGTATCGCTAAACATTTCAGCTTACTAAGTAAGCAAGGGAGATAACTTTCGGAAAAACTAAAAATATAAGAAAAATGACGACGTATAGATAAAATCGTTTATTAATTCAATAAATACTGGATGAATTTGCGTAATTTTTTGTGTAGTCTTCTTTTCAGCTACCACGTAACTGCATAACACAATTTATATATTTCTTTAGCTATTTTATTTTTAAGAGAATCCTAACATGTCATTGTGAAACTGCAGAAGCACCAAAAAACTCTTGTACATACTTATTTACGTATCATGCAAAAATAAGTATCCTAAAAAGAAGTTATGAAAATTATCGAGTAGATTTTTTATTAAACGTAAAAATCAAATTTATCGTATTTTGCATTGATCGAAATTACAGACTGATTTATCTCCCCTGATTTACCTTACTCTTCAAAATTACTAGCGCTACGCTAGGGCCCATGGATTCAGAAAAATACGATCAAATTGATGTAAAAATCAATTTGATCGTATTTTTCTGAATCCATGGGTCCTAGCGTAGCGCTAGTAATTTTGAAGAGTAAGGTAAATCAGGGGAGATAAATCAGTCTGTAATTTCGATCAATGCAAAATACAATAAATTTGATTTTTACGTTTAATAAAAAATCTACTCGATAATTTTTCATAACTTCTTTTTTTAGGATACTTATTTTTGCATGATACGTGAGCATATACCAGAGTTTTTATTTGGAAATGCTTTTTCATATGTGCTTTCATCTGTATTAGCACACAAAAAAATAAAGTAAAGCTTTCGTTCTTTTTGTACACCTGGTTTAGTCCATGATTCTAAATAGGGAGTAACAGGTCATAATAGCTATACCAATGTAGAAATAAGGACATTATTATATTGACTAGCTGTAAATTTCAACTACAGGTGTCCACTAGAGAATGTAGTGAAAGAATATGAAACCATTTAATGTTTTCAAACTGAACATTTAGATAAGTGACGCTTAATAAATATGTGAAGGATAAACTGCGTAAAACTATGTTCTGCAACTTTTGAGATGAGGATTCATGATTTATGATTTGGATTATTCGGACTACTGTTCTCATCTTGGATGTTATTCTCACAAGGATCTGAGGCATAACGGATAAAAGTGCTACGTAATAATCAGTATTAAGTGATAGTCTTCTGGAGGTTGAAGGTTCAATCCACAGTCCGGGGAATACTAAGAATACAATTACGGATTACTTAAGACTTCTACCTGGTCATGGCTGATAGAATGAGAGCAAGTTACCCCCGTGGATTAAATAATCGAAATTTCGTACAGATTCCTGAGTTCAACAAAGTGCAACTGAAGATTGTCGGAGGTTACATCGGATGAAACGTTGAGAATAACATCCAAGATAATACAACTTGTGTAAAACTATAATTGTATAAATTACTGCAAACTTCTCTATAGGCTTGGTCACATGTGTCGTTATTATTGTGGGATTTTAATTTTTTTAATTATAAAAGACAACCCTAATATTGCATTTACTTTTGCAACTGTTGTTGAAACAAGATGTTGGGCATTTTTAACGACAGCTAACAGAACAAAAAAGGGATGAAAAAAAACAAAAACGAAATAAATGGTAAAATAAGTTACTCTTCTTCTACCTACCTGGATAAGTTTATTTGTGATTTAACTTATTTTAAAGCGTTTTTTAGTTCGATTTAAAACTAAGGTCTCAACGCCATGCTAAAATTGAAACACACAAAATCGCCATATTTGACCACGTGACATCTCGATACTAGTTTAAAATCAAACTAAAAAATGCTTTATAATAAGTTAAAACACAAAAAGACTTATCCAGGTAGAAGAGTAACTTATTTTGCCTTTGGTACCATTTATTTGTTTCCTATTTGTTTTTTTAAACCCCTTTTTTGTTCTGTTAGCTGTCGTTATAAATGCCCAAGATGTTTTATTTTTTAGATATAACAATGTTTTCTGGATCTTTTTGTAGATTTATTACTACTTACCGTTGCCAAAACAAAAAGGATTATTCTTTTTTTTTTTTGTAAAACGTATTTAAATATTGATAATACTTATATTTTAGCTTTACTTTTGTTTTTACGTCTGCAAGAGAGACATGAAGTCCCTTGACATCGATCCATCATCTTGGGAAAGCCTTGCCTCTGACAGGGATGAATGGAAAAAAACCCTCAAATGACAGCTTCACACCGAGGAAGCAAAATGAAAGACGAAAGCTGCTGAAAAGCGTGCAAGTAGGAAGGAAAGGGCAAAGTGAGCTTCCTCATCCACCCTCCTACTTCATCTGTGGCAGAGACTGCAAGGTCTGCATAGGCCTTCTCAGCCACAGCAAGAAATGCAAGTGAGCTTCCTCATCCACCCTCCTACTTCATCTGTGGCAGAGACTGCAAGGTCCGCATAGGCCTTCTCAGCCACAGCAAGAAATGCCTAGGTTAAGTCAGTATGCCTCTTTCGGCATTGGCATCACTGACAACACTTTGTGAATACTGAAACTAGCCGGCTAGATCTGCAAGTTTCATTCATGGTCGGACACGACCGACGAAGGCCTACTACTACTTTTGCTTTGATTTGTATAATTACAAGTGAATTATATTCATGCCAGTTCCTTCAACTTAAAGAAATTGAAATGAAAAGTTTGAAAACTATACAGGTGCTTCTTGAGTTCAACCCCTATATGTAAAAAAGGAACTCTCTTTTTAAGAAGAGTTAATTAAAATCTACAGAATAGTTAAGAATGAGTTTCTAAATAATAACGTTATTATTTCAATGGCGAAAAGTATTCTCATTATTCTCCACAGGTTTATTTTGTACTTCAGCAGTTTACGGACCGTGCTGAAATAATAATTTTATTATTTAGAAACCCATTCTTAACATGGGGAGGGGGTGGCTTTGTTTACTATTCTGTAGATTTTAATCAATGGTTATCTCCCCTTTAATTAGTTCTTCTTAAAAAGAGAGTTCTTTTTTTTACATATAGGGGTTGGACTGAAGAAGCACCGCTATACCTTCATTAAGTCATTACTTTTAAGGTAGTAAGAGTTGTCGCATACACAAGGCAATGTTGATTCAGAATATTCAAAAGTTATTTCCCTTGAACCATATTCAAGTTATCTTCCCTGAATTATTGCTTGCCAACTCGAGAGTGCACTCTTCTATTCAAAAGTACAACAAACATTTGCTCCACGCATGTGTGAGATTCAGAATGAGACTTTTCTGTTTTCTGGCCTTGGGCTTCAAGCTAGTTGCACATGTCTGGCTAACGCTTCATCTTAGCATGTTTTGTACGACTCTGATACATTTCTTGTCAGACATCCTATTTATGGGTCGCAGTTCCCCGATATACAGGGTGATTCATAAGTCACTTAGCTATTTATTTTTGAAATTCTAAAGTTAAAACATACGGTAATACAAAACAGAAAGTTTATTCAACAAATTCATTTATGGGAGTTTAAAATTACAGCAAATTTTCAAAATTTCCACCTTCGTTCTGCATGCATAGCTCCATTCTTTTTTGCTAGGAATTTACGACTCTTTGTAGCATATTTGATTGATTATGAAATAAATATATATAGAAACAAATATATAAACGAACAAATTTAAAATAACAAATAGCAGTAATTAGAGAGTAAGATAACAATTATCAAAAGTTCATAGTATGTTTGTGCTTCATATGGTAATCATTTTAAATAGCTAAGTGACTTATGAATCACCCTGTATATTCAACCATTTCTTTACTAGTTGCAGCTAAATATTCAGCCATCGTTCTTTTCTATTGGTTGCAGCAAAGTAAGTCCTATTTACTTTGCATGCATCTCTCTATAAAATGTTTACCCTGTCAATACATGTCTATTTCAACTGTGTTTCGAACTATTAACATGGACTCTTTCATTTGTAACTGTGTCTGTGATTTTCACCTCCTTTTATGTACCCTATTTTATTATGTTCCTCTTATGTTTCTCTTTAGCAAACCTCCTCTGTGAGAAATAAATGTATATGGAAATTCAACAGTTTCTTTATCATTATCTTTTCCCTTTTTTTGGTATTAGAGATCCTCTGAGATGCCCACTCCCCATTTTTATTTTATCCCCCTCCCCAAATGATACCTATCTTGGCGGACACCACACAATCAACACCCCTTAATCCTATCTAGCTTTTCTCTTTTTTCTCTCCCAATAGCCCCCCCCTCCCCTTTTTTTCTCCCCAATTAGGAACTGTCTTGCTTGTTTTCGGCACTTGAAACAACCCAGAAAACAGATAGCAGCTTATACGCAGATAGATTTGGAAGGGTCCTACTAACCACCACACTTATGATTTTATTTCTTAGCACCCCCACCCCCCGAACCGATTAATTTGTACATATTTTTTTGTAAATAAAAAATGTCAAACCATTTGAGATAATGTTAAGTAGGTTTTACCCATAGAGTGAATGTGGTATTTTGGTGACTGAAACTAGTTTAGAGAATAGACCAAGAAAACGACAGCTGACACCATCCCACCCCACCCAATTTTGGCCTTGTGCCACATCTTATTTTATAAAGAAAATTCACTATACTGTGAACTTTTTTGTAAAATTTTAAAGATAAATAAAATCTTTTTCTCTTTTATATTCCATTCTCATGTGTACTTAAGAAAACACAGCAAACAAGATCGTGGTCTTAGTGTTGGAGAAGAGACTCCAGCAGCGTTGTGTTGCTATAAAACGTAAAAATGAATATCAAATATTCCTATTTTATGACAACATGGCAGAGTTAAACTATTTTATTAACTATTTTGGTGCCAATGTCAACAAAGGCCGACATCTACACAACCCACCAATCGACAGAAGTCGTCAAAATAACATGGGCTAAATTGACTTAGGACTGTCCATTCACTGAGTGGCATAGGAACAATGGTGGCACTAGTCCAGAGCAAGCACAGGCTTTACTGGGGCTCCTAGGGGTCTTGCCCCGCACTTTGCATGGCCTCCTCCAATTAGGGATACATAGATTTTAGTCTTAAGATTCATTATTATTTTGTTACATTGTTATTTTTATTTATAATTTAACAGATCATATTTAATTCTGTCTAAATCAGAAATATATGTACAAAGAATATCAAGATCAATTTCTTGCTCCTGCCAATTTTGCTACAGGAGTAAAATCGTACTCTTTTTTGGATAAACCCAAAACTAGTAATAAAAAAAACTTTCAAGTTAATCTATATGAATAAATGAGAAATTTGTTTTATTTATCCCTCCTATATTACCATCAAAACTGGTTAGTGTTATTTAAATTAGTAATACACAATATTTATTTACTCCTCTGCAGGAGTTAGGCACAAGGCCAGTTTTATCTTACTCCCACAAGTAAGATGTGACCCAAGCTCGGGTCGAGAAAGTGGGGTTTTAAAAGCCAGCACTCGAGAGGTGAGCACTCTGGCCATTTAAAAATTGCCTGGGCAGCCCCGTCGGCATTCCCCGGTAGGGGCGCCTCAGACAGTAAGCAATAAACTTACTCCTCCCCAAAGAGGGGAGGCGAAGCCTGGGAGGGTGGACCTCCTAGAACTGCACAGGACAGGCGTGCAGTATCCATCGGAACAGATACTACACTTTGATCTTAGCCAAAAGGCCGAGAAACGTTTTAAAATATTGTGTATATATCGTAGAGACGAAAGGCACAAATAACTCTTTCCTTGCCTAATTTGCATAACTATTTTTTAAACACTTTATAATTAATTAATGTTTTGTGTCATTCATTCGTAATTTTATCGTTCTGTTTATTCCATATATATATGCAGTATTTTTGTCGATATTAACAGACATTAATTAAAGTAATTTTTATACAAAAAGGATAAATTATTAAATCTTTCTTAATTTAAATCAGAGAGAAAGCTTGTGGCCTTACGACGGCCGCGGGAAGATACATGGGGCATAAGAAATAGTTCTGAAAAGGGGAAAAGGTTGACTGATTGCCCCACCCCCTCTCCCTCTCTCCCGTTAGTGAGGCCATAGAGAGGAAGGGTAAAGATTTTTTAATTGTTTTTAATAAATAAAAATAAAGAAAACACACATGCACGCGCACACACAGAGCGAATTGATTTCCTCTTTCTACGCATGTTTTGGCGATTTCATTAAAAAGGTCGAAATTACCAAAATGTTAATATGCGTGTTTACAACAAACTTATGAATGAAGTGTTTAAAATTTAACACTTTGGTTTCAAGTATTTTGAGTAGCGAATTTTGCGAAGCCATAGCGAGCTGGCTAAGCCAGTTAGTCTACTTAATAAAGTTGATCATGCCTGATTGTATATCTGCAAGAAGCTTATTTCATTTATACCCCATTATTTTGAAAACATGAACATCTTGAGTCGTCCATCAATTGATGAGTAAACTTTCACAAAGTTTGTGCGCCGTGATGCTTGCTCACTCGTGGTGTCCAGAAGCTCTGATCCTGAGAGGCCAGTGTTCTTCTTCACAAGAGTCTTGATTGTAATATGAGGCCTTTCAGCCCATTGATTGACCTCTGGGAACGACAGGAACACTTTTCCAGCAGGTTAGTCGTGTCGGAATACATGTCCAGCCTGTGTCAAAAGTCGGTGTTGAACAATTGCAGATATGTGTGTAAGGCAACCATACAGTATTTTGTTTGTTACATGGTCTCAGCACGAATGGTTATAGACGATGTGTAGCATTTTGATATATGAACATGAACATACACAAAAACTATTATGCCTGTCTGCTCGTGCATAATGTATCCTGCCCAACCTTCATTCAGAACAAAAGTCTGGCACTGCTACTGCATAGGAAGTTAATTTGCATGTCACATGATGCATATTATATATATATATTTCTTTTTAAACCTTCTTTTTAATGGAGAGAGGGGGGATGTATGTAAATTTCTCTGGGGATGATATTTCCTGATGATTTATATCTCCTCTAAAAGTTTTGTTACTTAATTTTTTTTGAAAAAAATCATAGGATTACTATATCATTTAAACACCAAATTCTTATATTATAAAAAATAATTTTGAAAAAATTACCTATTCAATTTTTAAATGAAAATTCAGTTTGTATGCAAATTTAACGTAAAATGACACCTTGCTCAAAATTCCGAAAAGGCACTTGTAAACGAGGTCAATAACTGGTCAAAAAATCAAATGGTGGGGTGAAGAAATTTTCAAAAGGTTTTTTATAATCTAAACATTTGGTACTTAATCTATAATACAAAAAAAGAATTGAATAATAAAAATTTACATGAGAGGAGGAGGGCATTTAATTCTGCCTGAACTCTTTATAATGATTATTAATGTCTTATTCATAAATTAAAAAACAACATTATGTTATATTTAAAAAAAAAAAAAGAGACTGAGTATGATTATCTAATATATAAAGTAAAGTGAGTCGGTTTCTCAACTCTTTCTTCCTAGAAAGTCAATATTTGATTTTGATTCACCAGGTTTTTTTTCCGGCGGAACATTGGCTCTATTTTCTTAACAACAACAAAAATGTATTTCGATTTAATTTCTTTCAAAAAATAATTTATTAACCTTGGAAGATTTAAAAAATATGACCTAGATAGCGGAAGACCTATGGCTGAAAAATATGGAAAGGAAATTTTTATCTTCTTATCTTCTTTTATCTTCCTCTTATCTGACTGAGAGAGCGCGAGAGGGGTACAGTATGCTTTATATATTGAATTAATAGCATAACCATATCGTACTTCCCTGTGGGTCAATCGCTTAGTATGCTGTTCGTAGAGACAGAGTCTGTGAGTTCGAACCTCAACCAGAGTATAATTATTTTTACTTTGATTTTGTCCCCAAATGAACTTAGACATTTTAAATTACAACATTAAAAAACTATTTAGTTTTACTTTTATTTTTCCTGTAATCTACATAATTCACGACAATTAGGACCTAGTTATTGATATTTTTCATAATTTAAAAATGCAAATTTTTTCAAAGAAATTATCTAAAATGCAATAAAATGTTTAAAAACGATTTATTTTTATATTTCCAGCTGAATCCGTCCAGATCAGACACTCAAACTCATTTATCGATGATTGTGCCAAAAATTGAGACGACCGAACCACAGGAGGATGTGAGTGCTCATAATGTGTGTGCAGAGCAAATCTCTGAATCTGTTCATATCGGAGGTTATTGCTCGAACAATTATGAACAACAAAAAAGTGCCATGTCTTTAGAAGCGATGGCTTATCCCGCCAGAGATAATTTGGAAAATGAAGAAGCCTTAGATTTAACTCAAAATCAAAAGTCAACTTTAAACTCTCGAGATAAAGAGTTCGGTTTTGCTAACAATTGTCTTTCAATGAACAAAATGTCCGACAAAGGTTTCAACAACCCTGCCTTACAAATGTCAGAAACTCTTAATAATCATATGAATTTCTATTCTCAGAAATGTACGACCAGTCTCAGCTTATTTAAAGAAGCTGTTAAATTATCTGAAGATGGCATGCAAGTCTTTGTGATCGTGTCGGGAGATAAAAATTCTTACTCTTATTGGGGGACAAAGCATTTTTCAGATAGATTTATGTCTTCCCAACCGCTTGCAAAATATGATGCATTTACGTGCTGTAATGTTTTTGATAATTTTACGACAAATCCAAGTGCACACGTCAATGGTAGTAACAATCCTTACAACAGAACCTCCCCACTTCCATCAGTGCCGACAGCCCTTAAAGCTGGACACTTAAAAATACCTTCACTAATTTCTTTAAAAAAACGTTCTTCGTTGACTTTTGTGAATTCTTCACCAAAGAAGAAAAAAAAGCAAGCAGAATCTGAAAATGCTAATCATTTGCCGAAAAGAAAATCTAAGTCGAAGCCATTGAAATCTGACCCGCACCAACAAAACTGTGAAAAGACTTCAGTTGATATGCACAAAAAGGAAATTACTGACGTAAACCAAGAAATCTCTATAAGTAAGAAAGGAAAGAATAAAAATGATAAATGTGAACCAAGTTCGGCTAAAGAAGGGACTGGATCGTCAAAGCTGCAAAGGGAACGAAGTCAGGCGCTTCTTCGGATACTTATGTCCAGGAAAAAGAACCTGATAAAAAGTGGTGAAACAAATGAAAGTGCTGATCAGCAGAAGGCAGAAAGTTTAAATTGTAATCGCAAGTCAGATTCAAACCGTCATACTACAGAGTTGAGCTGCAAGGGTTCAATTACGGGGTCGAGCAAACGTCTGCCAGCTTCAAAACAAAATTCTGAAGATTTAAATTCTACCTCAGTCAACAAAGTTGTGTCTGCCCTGAAACAAAATGCACCACCAAGCAATTCAGAAAATGTAAACGAAAAACCCCAAATCCAAGATGCAGCAGAAGACACTGCACTAGAATTAACGTATGATAAAAATATGCAAAAAGGTAACAAAAAGAGAGAAGATCAAGGCAAAACGAAGATTGCAATACCAGAGAAAATAATTCTGAACAATGAGAAAAAAAGAAAGAAAACGAAAAAGAAATCCAATACAAAAAGTGAAAGCGACCAAATTTCTTGAAAATTCGACACCAAGAAATTTAGAAAATGATAGAAAAGATTCAGAAGATACTCTGCTAGGACTAACATACTCAGAAAGGGCACACAAAAAAAGATCCAGACACGACACAGAAACTGTTTCCGAAAAATGAGGAAAAAAATCCAATATAAAAACTGAAAATTACCAAATTCATTGAAAAAAATCACAAAACCATCCATAAGTCAAGAAATTATTTTCATCACAACCCAATTTAATTAAGTCACCTAAGACACCAAAGATCATCATATCATGTTTCTGGAAACTCAAAAAGTAACCTTAGAGAAAAATATGAATTTCATTAATTATATTTATTTTTTTAAATTGACAGTATCTGAAAAGAATGTTGGGTTCACAAACTGCTAAAAGTATTATAATTTTATAACATTGTGAATTAATGGTGGAATTGCATTTGATGCTTGACTAATATGTAAATATATATTTATTTATTTATAATATCATACAATTAGGTGCTGAGTAGCCATCAGTGCCAGCGGTTTCTGAGGCAATAAGGAATTTAAACTCATGGGTTTGAATACCACTCCTTCATCAGTAGCTGGCCTCCTGATCTTACGTAATTGAGCACTGTCATTATTTTTTCATATGCATTACACACACACACACATATATATATATATATATATATATATATATATATATATATATATATATATATATATATTATCTACATCTTCATTACTCATCAGTGTGGTTAGACATAGAAAGCACATTAACCCTGAGATTCAAAACCCGGATGTAAGGCCATTTCTAACTCTGACCAGCAGTACATGGTGTTTTACCATCATCATAATCATATTATCATCATATGGTTTAATGTCCGTTTTACATGCTAGCATACATTGTACGGCTTTAAGAAATTGACTTACAAAGTAACCTATCTCTGGACAGGTCTTTATTTATCCCTCAGGTCCATTTTTATCACTTCCTCCCATGTTTTCCTTGACCTTCCTCTGTGAACTGACCCTGCTACCTCAATTGTTCTACATCTACTAAGCCAAGAACTCTTATCCATTCTTTTAATGTGGCCATACCATCAAAGTCGTTTGTTCTGCACACATCTCTCTATTTAATCTTTCTCTAAGATCATAAGAACTAAGCCTTTCTGAGCTAATAAACCTACTACTTACAGTAGGAGAAAATTATACCGTTTAAATGAATTATTTAAATTTTACAAATTTTATGATATTGATAATCGAGAGAACTCAATTCTTTATATATATATATAATATATATAATCTTTATATATATATATAATATATATAATGTAAATGGTGTAGAAAAATCAATACTTATCTTAAACAAGCCACATGTCATGTGAGAAGCTGATAAATAGGGGTTGCTAAGATCCTTCTCTTCCCTTCTGTAGATCCTCCAGAGGAAACTCCTAATTAAGGAAGTGTAACTCAATTTAGTTAAGTAACATCTAATTTAAATTGAAATCATCTTCTCTTTGAAGAACATCTTTAATGAAACCAGTTCCAAGAAAAAGAATAAATAAACATCTTCACCCCTCTCGAGAGGGGACACTATGTACGAGTTCTGGATTTTATCCATAGTGGGGGAAGAGTGAGTTCATACCTTTCCCAATGATATTATGATAAAAGTAACGACAAAAGATCAGCCTTTTGGCTGAGATCAAAGTGTAGTATCTGTTCCCATGGATGCTACACCCCTTTGACCGGTACCGTCTTGGCCTTCGGGCCTTAATTCCGTCGGTCTTAGGATTTGTCCTGTGCAGTTCTAGGAGGTCCACCCTCACAGGCATTGCCTTCTCACTCTTTGAGAAGGGGTTAGTTTATTGCTAATCGCATGAGGCACCCCTACCGAGGAATGCTGCCCAGGCATTTTTTGTAGGTCAGAGTGCTCATCCTCTAGGGCGCTGGCTTTTCAATCTCACTTTCCCGACCTTGTGTCACATCTTACCGCTGTGGGAGGAAGATAAAAAAAAAAGATCTAACTAGTTTTGAACTCGGCTGAGCTGCTTCCATAGTTTGCGGCAGTATCCATTATTCCACTTGCCCCCCCCACCTTCTGCGAATAAAGAACTCCACTCAAAACATAATAGTTTATAAAAAAAGGAATTGTAATTTTTTGATTTATTCACCATTATATCTTGGGTTGGTATCAGCAACCTTTCTAAATCCAGACTTTGAAAAAAGTGAGAACAATGAAAGGTAAGCACGCTTATGCAACATTTTGCAAGATGTTGGTCACCCCAAAAACGATTTTTCTATTGAATTCTTGTGATTATAATTCTCTGCTTCTATCAATATCTACATTCCTTTCTTCTTACCAAACTAAAACCACAAAGTATGGATGTTTATATAACAATCTATGAAACATTCTGTTTATTTATTCTGTCATTGTTTAGCCGAGCTGGAATATTATATATTAAATTTTGTACAGTGAGCTGGCCCCTTAAAACCGTCCACATTGGTGTCCTCTCCAAAGATACAACAGCCAGCTCAAATCCACTCTAAGGAAAATAAGACGTTGCTGAGATCTGGGAAGCAGCAGCAGCAGTTGATCAGTATGACATCGCTCCATCTGTAGGGGTCGGTGAGGTACGGATTAGAATGAAACAGAATGGATGAGAATTAGACATCTTTTAAGTATCTGCTCTCACTGAGAAACGGAATTTCATGTCCGACCAGCCATCTACAGCACAAGTGTCGAAAATAAAATATGGAGGGGGGGTGGATACATTTCTGATATCCTTGGATCACAAGTTGTGAAGCCACTGCCATCATTGGGGTGTGCGCTGAGTAATTCCCCCAAAATGGCAAGACTGAGGCATTACCGCTACTTAGCAGTAACCAGAGTTGGCGCTACTTACCCCCAAACATCATGACATGGGGCACAAACCTGCTGGGAGTGGGGAGGGGGGGGGACTTAGTTTTATTTTGTGTTTCCTAACTTAAAATGTTGCCAGAGAAAATGATATAGAGTCACTTTTAACAATAACAACACATTAAAAAAAAGTTGCTCTGAATGTGAGTTAATCTGAACCGAGACCCAAACTTAAATTCCATCAAAATTCCATTCTTTTTAAAATCTCTATGGTTCTACATTTGAAAACTTGTATTCTTTATGAAATATATAATTTTTTGAATAAATGCTGAAAATTTCATTAAAATTGGATAATTCTTTTGATTTTTTGTGATTAAAAACACATTGGTTTGTTTACAAAGAGTAGTGGGGTGGGTTACAAGCAAAAGAAACTTTGGCACTGGCAGTTCTTATCCATTTAAAAGCAACACACAACATTTTGTATTGCACTACAGTAGCAAGAAATTACCATTGACCTCATCCTGCTACTACTACCTTCTCTTATTGCATGCATAACTAGCGAGAGTGGGAGAATTAGAATTGAGGAAACCAAGAATCACAACACCCAGAAGTAAATTGACCAGAAAAAACTGGAAAGACTCTTTTTACCAAAAATGCTAAGCCTTTATCCACGATAGACAAAATATTTATAAAAAAGTTAGGTGGGCGATAGGGGGATACTCACTGACTTGTTTGCTTGGCTGCGGTATATATGTGTGTGTGTGTGTTTTTTTTTGGGGGGGGGTGTATTTAATTTATAATTTAATAAAAGAATAAAATGGCTAACTTGTGTATGAATGAAAGAAAATGCATTATGGTGGAATTTAATTTTGTAATGAAATTAACATGGGGAGGGAGGGGAGGGGAGAGGGATATGCACTAACTTGTTTGCTTAGTTGCAGTTTGTGTGTGTTTGGGGGGAGGGGGAGTTATAATTTACAATGTCGAACCGGATCTTAACCCCCAGAAATAAATTGAAAAGAGTCAGAAAGACTCTTTTCAGCAAAAATGCTAATTTTTCATCCACAATCTAAAAATATGTGTAATAATAAAATGAAAACAGTCCTTGAATCAGACAACAATAATAATGAAGAGTGAATTAATGAGATATCATTTTGCAAATCAATATACAAATTAGTTGGCCTGAGTATGGACATACTCAGTATATTAGAAAGCTTAAGTTCTTTTATTTTGTATATAAAATTAGGGTTTTAATGTCAGTATCAGTGCGATAAGCAAGCCAGCTTTATAAATAAAAGAATATTAAAGTTGAATATATATTAAACAACAAAGAGAGTACAAAAGAATGAAAAATGCGATTTTGGAGTTGGTTTTGATAATACATTGAAAGCTAACAATCATATTTTGTCTATTCTTAAATATTCACCTTAAAAGAAAAATCATATTTTGTCTATTGGATTGATAGACAATGCAATAATTGGATGGATGATTAGAAATATTGTTTCAAGAGAGACAAACCTTATTTTAAAGATATATAAAGCTCTAATAAAACCTCATATAGTATTGCATGTAAGTCTGGGCTCCATCATCTAGACATGGAAATTAGAATTTAATATTCAAATTGGAAGACATACAAAGAAGAATGAGAAAACTAATAAAAAGAATAAAAGATTACAGTTACAGGCAGAGATTAGAAAAATTAGGATTAACTACTTTACTAGAGAAAAGAATGAGAGGTGATTTAATTGAGACTGCCCAAATTATTCATGGCATTTCTAACTATATCGGAAGGCAGATTTCAAAAGCTAGTGTCACATAAAGAGGGCCGTGTTCGAGTGGAAAAGTTTAAAGGTCAAGGGTCAGAGAGTGACACCAGGTGGAAGTCATGATTTCCAGAAGCTTCACTCTCTCTCTCTCTCTTAGCTGGTGAGATTTCAAGCAGAGAAGATGTGTCCAGTGGCCCTCTCCTAAGCGGGGTGGGAAGGCAGTGTGTGGCGTGGCTGATGTAGTAAGATGAGTTATCCGGCTATCTATCTATCTATCGATCACGCATACGAAAATAACCTGTCTCTGTGACTGTCCTTCTCTGTTTTAAATAAACCTTTTCTATAAACAACCAGTGTTGGAGTGAGTTTATCAGCAAACGAAAAGAACGTGGGTTCACAATGACAACAACATGCGTGTGTATAAAGGATTTATACACACTCTGTAGGTGAAAATATAACACTAGATCTATTAACCAATTGCATTTTTTTGCTAATAGAGTATTTTTTAGAACAAGCTGCCAGATCAGATAAGGAACAGCAAAAGCATTTTCATTTTCAGACAGAATTAGATGAATTAAGAAATAATGGTAAAAGAAAAAAGGAATGAAGGAGGCATTTTTTGAAAATATCAGATGAAGTATTCAACATAATTCAATCTGGATATTAATAGTGTAAATATCTGTGCAACAATGTATTTCTTTTTTACGGTTTGAATCGAGAAGCTAGTTAAAAGGGAGATGTTCATTGGCCCAAAGAGGCATAGCAAAATAATTTAAAATAAAAGCGAATGGTTGATTCATTCTTGTTTGTTAAGGCTATTAGTATGATTTGAACTTGAGATGTCAATTCTACAATCCATGTTGACCTCCGTAGTAAAAGTAGTCAAGTAATGAAGGAAAGACAATTGTGTAACTTATTCATTAAAAAATGTCATAAAAAAATCATGGAAATTTTTACTTTGTGTTATTTAATTCTTTTGCTACAAAAAAAACAACAAAAAAACGGCTATATCCACTCAAAATGTAATTATCATTAACTGCTGAGAGCAGATTTTTTTTACGGCTTTGAAAAAAAAATCTCCTTATGCTGCTGTAATAGGTGGATACACCTTCAGTGACTTCTGAGCATAGTGTCCTTGCAACTACTAGGTCGTGCTGATTTTGACGTACCTGGAGGTAAGTTTCTCTATATTTTCAGGATAATGCTGGACATTTTGTTACTGTTTTTGAATCTTGTACCTATCAGATGATGATGCTATTATAATAATAATAATAATAATAATAATAATAATATTTAGCATACTGTAAAATAAAAAAAAATGCCTGTAAATGCGATTGCAAAAAGGATTAGTCATTTTCTGCAACTCTATTTTTCTTGTGAGCCCATCCATAATGATTTCTCTATAAGTTGTTTTTCGTTGTCGGCTAAATCCTGTGCCTATGAACCCATGCTAGGGTAACTTATTCATTAAAAAAGTTCATAAATACACATTTGAGCTTCTTTGACCCCTCCGCTCACAAATTTTATACTCTCTTTTATATAATTTATTACAATGATATTTAATGCACTCCTAGACTTCTCATCCCATAAAATAAAAATCCGGACTTTCCTTTTATCAAAACAAAAAGAAAAAGATTAAATCTCTCAAAATAACCCATTTCCTGTTTATAAAAGAAAAATGGAATTAAAGTTCTTTTGGCCAACCCTTAAGCATACACCCCAAAATACCAGTCCCTTTTTCTACCCCTTCCCTTGAAACCATCAAAGCCGAAAATACTAACTGCCCAGAACTCATCTTCAAAATTCTAACAGTAATGTGAAAAGTTTTCCAGCTTCCAAAATATCTTAACACTTTTACTGGAAAAGAACTTAATCACCTTAGGCGACACAGAGCGTTTTAAGCTTAAAAAAAAAAAAATTATGCATGGATGAACATCTTTCCTAAAAAAGGCCCATCTAAACTCTTCTTACTGAAACCGGATTCCTGTCTAGAAAACCCATATATGGTATATTAAGTGTCACATGACCACTCATGTTGACAAAACATCAGCAGGATCTCAGATGATTTTGATATTTGGACCTCAGAAAAAGGATTTCAGTTAGTTTTTTTCATTTGCCAAGAACTATTCTGCTGTAACGTACTCCCTGACTTTTCAGACCTTAATCTTTCATTGATTTGCCAATAACATCACCTCAGACACACTGCATATCATCCAAGTAAAGAACTAGAACCAAGATTATATATATATTTATGAAGAGATTGTCTTTCTCCCAACAGTAACATATATGAATATACAATCTTTGAACTCTGCCAGCGATCGTCTTGACAACATAACCAAATTTCTTCATCTTTTTAATTAAAGAAATATCAATTTTGAAATCAACCGGTACCCATATTCTCCAAAAAACTAAGTACCTTTTTGAGTTGTTTGAATTCCCAAAGACTTTGCTCCATCCATATCGAGACATTATTATTTCTCATACACATGTTATGGCGTTGTGAACTTGTTTTGCTCACAAAACTCACATTTACCCCAAAACCAGAACATTGTCCCCTTCAGGCTCATATTTTGTATCTTTGTCTCTAAAAGCTATATTTATTCCAAACCAATATTATCCCTTTTCCTCGGCATTATCTTGTTTTTATTGTGCTTATTTCCCCATCCAATGAGTCATATATTTTCATACAATCTCTTGTTGTTCCTTGTGTTTATTGATATCTTCTTTGGGATCAAAAGTGGAGTTTGGGAACAGGTAACTACATTTTAAAATCTTTCTTTTATTACAATTTGAATCCGGGAAATTATTTGTTCACGTGTTTCCTTATGTAACACATCATAGTTGGTCTGTAACATTGTGCATATATATATATATATATATATATATATATATATATATATATATATATATATATAGTGTGTCAGGTTATATTGAAAAGAAATCAATAAAGTGCTCGATCGTAGAGGAGTGAGATCTAATATAATTTATTTGAAAACTATGTTACATATTTCAGAAACATACCGTGGTTTCATCCAGATAGGCTGATTTTTTACATTTAAACAAAAACTATGCCTAGTGGAATCGTCAGCGTACTGAAAGAGGTCAAACCATGATGAGAAATGCTGCTATATTGATAAAAAAACGGTGCATTCCTGGAAAGTCTCTCTGGAAAAAATATATTGGTTGGGAATTAATTGAGTTTTATTTTATTTATTATTTATAGTTTTGTGTTTTAAGAAGGTTTTTATTTTATTCTAATGTTTTATTTATTTATTCATATATTATTTTGTATTTTTACAACACTCATCATGAATAATTAAACCAATTTTAATATAACTCAACTACGATTAAGACCCATATATTATTTAAACCCTGACCCAGTACTTATTTTAAAAGGGACACATAAAAAAACGCACCGTTTTTTAATGGTATATTCAGACGTCATCTCCCTTTGTTTTCATTTTCTTCAAGACGATTTTTGAAATACGAAACTACCAATAAATAAATATGTAAATAAAACACCAAACAAAATACAACCTTTAAAACACAAAACTATAAATAAAATAAATAATAAATCCGATACATAAATTTAAACCCGGTATCACCATCAAAAGGAGACTTCAGTATTACAACTTTGAAACAACGAATTCAAACAACCCCTTAAATAAAAAATAAAAATACAATCTGTTGGTATTAATTGGATTTTTCTATATTTACATATAAATATGAACTGGTAATATTTAATGGAATGTATGAGTTTTATTGTCGGGTTAGGGTTAGGGTTGCCAAAGGTTTTAGTTAATAATGGATTAGAAGACGCCATGTTTTATTATGTGACTAGTTTTTTTTAATGGTTTGGGAATCATATCTCTTCAAACCTGAATAGGTTTCTAAGCAGCCAATCAAAACGCAGGAAAAAGAAGAGCGTAAGCTGAATGGAGCGATTCGTATTTAATTAGAGAAGTGAAAATGGACGAAAGGCTAAATCACGGAATGAGTAAATGAAACGATGACAGTGTCAGTATACAATGAAATAGAAGTACCGATGATAGATGGGGGAGTGGTAGTAGTTTATTGTGCAGTAGTTAAAGTTATTCCTACCTCCAATAAGTATGAATTTTTTGTGAGAGTAAGTTTGGGTGGTTTTAATATAGGATAATTTTTCATGATGGGATGGAAGTACATATATTTCTCTTTATATAAACTAGAAGAATGCCTATCCAAGGATGGGTAAAATTAATTTCTTCCGAACAAAACAGATTTACACCACTTTTATGTCTCCTTACAAAGATTAAATCAAGATATAATGCTACTAAACTTTATGTCTAGAATCCTTATTCCAATTTTGATCAAAATCAATTACATGCTTTTGATTCGAGAAAATGTCTAAAATTTAAGGCTTAAGCTTAAGGGGTCTCTTAAGAAGAAATTGAAATTCAAGGAATCTTGCTTAATTGATGTCTAATGACTATGGATCAAATTCAATGCAAATCTGAAATATTTGAATTTTAAAATGAGAAATTGTGCCTATATTATGCTCCCTAAAAACCCTTTAAAATGCACCAAAGAAACTGAAATTTGGGGAATATTTATTGATTCATGTCTGATATCTATTGTTAAAATTTCACAAAAATCGGAGGTATCTGAATTTTCATGAAGGACTTTCAACCCCTTTTTCCCAAAACTAAATATAGCCCACATTACGACCTCTTATGCTTAACAGGTGTGTTCCAAAATTGATAATGATTAGTTTAGGAGTGAATCCTGTATATACAAATATATAAACATTTGCACATACCTAACTTTATATAAATAGAGATATACAAATAAATACACATTAATCTTTATTATAGAGTGGAGGATGATAGGGTTACAATTTTCACAGCCATACATGAAACCTTACCAAGATGTTAGCTGGGAATTATTTGCTGCTCCAAACTTAGGTCCCTGGATGAGAAAGTTTGATATTTTTGAGGTCAAAAACTTTCAATAACTTCGGGATGGACATAATTGCTGAAGCATTTCAGCATGCCGAACTATAAAACGAATAGACAATAAAAAATTAGGTAGCATTATTTTTTTAAAAGGTAGAAAGATAAAAATATGGAGATGCACAAAAGATAAGGCAGGGAAAACACAGGTAGGAAAACAAGAGATAAAACGAATCAGAACAAGTGTATTTTCAACACCCCAATTACGTTAGCATTTGAAAGGAATGGATTTAGCATTACACCATATCTGATGTATCTTTAACCTCACACTTTTAAAATGTAAACAAAACAAATATTTGAAATTTAACTTAATCTCACCATCATCATCATTAACACTTGTTTTACAAGCACGCATGTATTGAACGGCTTTTAGAAACTGCCTTCCAAACTCAGGCAAGGTCTTTATCCTTATCACTTCCTCCTATGTATGTTTTCCTTGGCCTTTCTCTACCAACTGACCCTGCAACCTCAACTGTTCTACATCCACTAACCTAATAACACTCATCCATTCTTTCAATCCATTCTTTCAATGTGACCAAACAAAGTCTTCCGTTCACACATCTCCCTATACTGTCTAGATTTAATCCTCCTCTGAGGTCATCAGATCTAAGCCTGTCTTTAAGATTCACATTGCACATCCATCATATCATTCTCATATTATTTCTCTCCATACAATACATATCTTCAACCCTCACTGGCCAGGTTTCAATTCCATACATTATCACACTGTGTACACATGCCTGATAGACTCTTCCTTTGATCGACAGTGATGATGCTCTGCTGGTTAGTAATGGCAGAAGTTCCATGAACTTACTCAATCCACTTCTATGGGTTTCTTGGCCTTTTGGCTAAGATCAAAGTGTAGTATATGTTCCGATGGATACTGCACCCCATAGACTGGTATTGTCTTGGCCTTCGGGGCTTGATTTATGCCGGTCTATGGGTCTGTCCTGTGCAGTTCTAGGAGGTCCACCCTCCCAGGCTTCGCCTCCCCTCTTTGGGGAGGAGTAAGTTTATTGCTTACTGCCTGAGGCGCCCCTACCGGTGAATGCCGACGGGGCTGCCCAGGCAATTTTTAAACCCCACTTTCACGACCCGACCTTGGGTCACATCTTACTTGTGGGAGTAAGATAAAAACTGGCCTTGTGCCTAACCCCTGGAGAGGAGTAAATCAATACTCTATCCACTTCTAACTCTTGCTATCACAGTAACTCTAGCTCTTTCCCATGCTCCGATGGTATCACCAAGGTAACAAAACTTCTGGGCAACCTCAATAATCGCACCATCCGAATATACTTTCTCCACATCGGAATTCTCATCAGTCTCCATTATCTTACACTTCTTGTACACAAAGTTAATTCGTTCAAATGTTTTTCTGTTAAAAAAATCGAAAAACATTTAGTTTCCTTCCAGCTGCTAGCTTAATTGGGGTGCTGAAAATAGATTTAGTCCAAAGAATCAAATAAATCTTAATTGTTTAATGGTTTTTATTTGATTCCATCATGTTCAGAATTTTTAGATTCTTTCAAAAGTTCTGTTTTTTTCCTTTGATTGCTCTGCTGCACCAAGTATTTTTGTTCAATATATAAGGCATTTATTAAATTGTCTTTGAAATTGTACGAGTTGGTAGCGCTTGAGTCATATTTCACACTCGGATGATGGAATGTTTTCGCTTCTTTGTTGGTTTTACAAGCAGATAAAACTGATGACGTGAAACAGATTTCTTCATTCTGCACAATCAGTTGATGAATTTTGTCGCTCAAACAATTTTTCTCAGATCTTTGAACAATATCTCTCTGATCCATAAGAAGACTTGATTCATTAGGATCAGAAGATGGTAGGAGAACATCATACAAGGTGGAATCTTTTGCAGGCTGAGTCATCGTTTGATCTGCCACGGAACCTTTCCAATGTCCGTCTTTATTATACGAGTTGGTAGCGCTTGAATCATATTTTACACTCGGATGATGGAATGTTTTCGCTTCTTTGTTGGTTTTACAAGCAGATAAAACTGATGACGTGAAACAAATTTCCTCATTCTGTGCAATCAGTTGATCAATTTTGTTGCTCAAACAATTTTTCTCAGATCTTTGAACAATATCTCTCTGATCCATAACAAAACTTGATCCATTAGGATCAGAAGATGGTAGGAGAACATCATACAAGGTGGAATCTTTTGCAGGCTGAGTCATCGTTTGATCTGCCACAAAACCTTTCCAATGTCCGTCTTTAATGTTATTATTACTCAGTGAATATGTGTGATCGTCGGAGTCAAGAAGAGGCTCCGAATGGTTTTGCATTATTTTTTTATCATCAACAGAGGGTCTGACACTATCATCTTCATTAGAAATGTTATATAATTCTTGAGCATCGTAACATTTTGCTTTTTTAAAATCAATTAGAGGTTTTGACAGCATGAACTTCTCCGCAAAATCTTTTGTCCCCCAGTAAGTTGTACAGTGAGGTAATTCTTGGACTACCAGAAAAACATCTAAACCAAGTTCAGACAACCTCATTGCCTTTCTAAATAGAGTTATTGCAAGTTTGGCCTTTTTCGATGGTCCACGATAATCCTTAGCTGTTTTTACTTTCTCATGACCTTTGAGAGACTGGGAATCTTTTTGTTCAGAAGCGATCGTTTTGTTCTTATTTTTCTCATTACATTCGAGATTTGTACGATTTTTAGGAAGAGGAGGAGGAGGAGAAAAAAGTGAAAGAGGAGGAGTAAGAGAAGGAGGAGGAGGAGGAGGAACTTGAGAAGGTTGATGTGATGCTTCAATATGTCCGGTTAAATCAGAAGCTATTTCCAGATGAACCTCTTCAATGAACTGAGAAATGCATTCTGTATTGAGATCAGCCTCTTCTGTTGGATAAACCATCTGTTCAGAGCTTTCTGGAGAGTGATCAACTTCAAACATGATATTGACTGCCAAGGCTTCTGATTTTCCTAGATCAACCTAAAAAAAAGGAGAAAAAAATTAACTTAAGGTAATGTTTAACTTGAAGTTTAGAAAGAAAAGATGTATAATGAAGAGACATTTCTTTCATTTAAACTCATGTTACTGTAACTGTAATCACCGACAATGACTGATACATTCATTCCAAATTTTTTTTTTGTTCTAATAAAAAATGATTATTTTATTTATTATTTTTTTTACTGTTGTAAAAAAGATGATTCATCAGTGTAGCTAGACGTAGCGAGCATATCAATCCCTAGATTTGAAAACTGGATGCCAGGTTATTTCCAACCATGATGAATGGTGTTGGATGTCTTACCATATACACTAACGAACCCGCTATTGGCGGTGGAAGAAATTATATCGCTTAAACTAATTTGTTTACTTATTTATAAATTTTATGATACTAGTAACTGAGAGAATTCAATTCAAATATATATTGGAGTCTTAAATGATTTTGATTCTAGAAAAATGTTTAAAATGTTAAGCTAAGCTTAAGGAGTTTTAAGAACAAATTGAAATTAAGGGAATCTTACTTTATCGGTGTCTAATAATTATGGATTGAATTTCATACAAATCGAGAATATTTATTAATTGTTAATCTAATATTTCATAAAAATCAGAGGTATCTGAATCTTCACAAAAAACTTTCAGTCCCCCTCCTCTAAAACTAAAATAAACTAAATTAAACTAAATATAGCCCACATTACACACCCTTACATCTAGCAGCTGTGTTCCAAAATACATAATGATTTGTTAAGTAGTTTGAGAGTTTACTCACACACAAACATATGGAAAGATCAAGGAGGGATATCTTCATTCAGATCTCGACTGGAAGAGTACAAAGCTTACTAGAATCCTCAAGAGACTCATTGTCATTTAAATTTCAGAGAGAAGCACCGGCCATTATCAGCAAGAAAGCAGTGGTAAACAGCTAGAAGACTAGATGAGTTACAATGGGGATAGAAAGAAACAGAGAGTACTGGAAATCTGGTTAGACATGTCATTCAGACTCCAGGGCACACCACTTGCTTTCACTAGCAATGATTTGTGTGAAAACTCCTATTAAGAAGAAGAAGAAGAAATAATAAGAATTATTATTTTGTTCTTGTTGTTGTTGCTGCTGCATTTGGTAATAAAAAGAAATTTCCAGAGTGCTTTATGGAGAATATCCTTCCACAAAAACATCCTAATCTGTGCCCCTGAAGTCAATCCTTTATTTGGGGCCAACAAACAAAACAAACGTAAATTTATTATCATGATGGTTATTATTATGTATTAGAAGTTATCTAACATGAATATTAATCTATTATAATCTATTGCTTTCTGTTTAGAAATTAAAGTTCACAACAACAAAAATATACCCGTGAAGAATGTTCTTCTGTGATGACAAGATCTTGTTCATAGACCGAGACGATTTGATTGAGATGATTTTGCTTGGCGTTTGTAGCCGGCTCAGTCTCAGCCAATTCTATAGAATTATTCAGCGCCTGGTCGACGTTTGTCAAATTATCAATAAAGACATCTGCTTCTGTTGGGATGAACGTCATTTCGATAGGCAGTTCTGGAGATACTCGTGCAATTTCATTTTTTTCCTGCATAAACAAAACAATATAATCATAGAAACAAAATTGCAGTATGCAAATAAACTTTTATTCCAAAGGTAAAAACAAAGGATTATTTCTCATTCCATTTTTTTTAGACGCTTTGTTACAATAATTTCATTTTAGAGAGAATTTTCATCTAATTTATCCCACGCTATTATTCCAAACTCTGTGCCCCGAGGAGATTATACTATTTAATCATCTTTTTTAAAACTTTTATTCACCCAAAACAAGGTACATTGCCACTGAGACATGAGGAGATACTGTGAATTAAGGGCCATATTTATAGGAGCCACCCTAACTGAAGAGTTGCGCAGCGAGATGTTTGTTCATATTACATTTAAATTTCTGCATGTTGGGTGCAGTCGTGGAAACAGGGAGCAGGGAGGGAATTCCAAAGGCTAACAGTTTGAGGGAAGAAACTATTAGAGTAGAAAGCACTACAGCATCTGGGGACCTACACAGTGAAGGGATGGGATTTAGCTGATTGTTGGGTTGGGCGGGTATGTTTACGTCGAGGGGCCACTAGAGCCGCAAGTTTGTAAAACAAGCACAAGGATGTGACAGTGGGACAGAGGCTGGAGCTTGGTGGACAGTGCGGGAGCTATTAGATTAAAGACTCATTTTTGGACCCTGTCTAAGACGTAGAGACTAGCGGTTGGTGCACCAGCTCAGATGTGACAACAATACTCCATGCAGGGATGGATGGTGGCTTTTTATATATATAGGATATTTGCAGGTGTGAAAAGTTTTCTAGCCTGGTAGAGGGAGCCCACTTTCCTTGCAGCGGCCTTGGCAGTATCTTCTATGTATTCGTTCCAATTCATGTTACCCATGAATGTTAGGCCAAGGAATTTGATTGTTTGACTCTCGGGTAGGGTGCTATTAGTTTCTTATAATTGTTAAAGGAAAGGAGCTTTGCCTTAGTAGCATTAAATGTTATCATCCATTTACATCCCCCATACATATTCGAGGTAATTTTCTAAGGAATCAGCCATTGCCTTGGATATGTGCGCGTTACTTTTACCCACATGTCGAGAATAGAGTGCGGTACCATCAGCAAATATACTCATCTCTGACACAATTGAATTAGGGAGGATTAATTAATTAATCGTTTATGAAAATCAGGAACAATAAAGGTCCAGCAATCGACTCTGGGGTACACTCATGTTACATGGGGTACTAAGTGGGGCTTCACCATTTATTCATAAACAGTGGTGTCATGCGCATAATGAACAAGTTAAAGATGGCTTCGAATAGATCCACTTTCTGTCTTTGTGTTATTTGTATCCACATATATCACTGAATGAAGCATGCAACAACCCGTATTAATGTCATGTTGTTTAGATGTACAGCTATCAAGGACAACCTGGATCTTTCTTTTGGCTAGGAAGGATCTAATTATATTAAATATTCGTCCAGTAATACCATACAAATTTTTTAAAACTGTAAAAGACAACTGACAATTATTACTTCAATAGTCTCTAAGACCCCAAATGGAGTCAGCAAATTACTTTCTTGGCATCATAAAACCATAAAAACAATCATCTGAGGTAAGAATCATCCATTTTTACCAGAAGAGGTATAACTCTAAACCTGAAATGAGTAAAGAGATTGCTTAAAATGAATGTACACAACTGAGTTATTTCCTGTTACCTGTTCGATATAACTAAACACAGAATCGAAGGATACGTCTCTATGCTAGTTGCATATAGCAGTTCACTGCTTGTATGTTAAGACTTGTTTTAAGATCTCAGAGGATTTTGATAAGTTTTTATAGTTTTCATTTACCATTTGTCATTGCAGCGCAATGACAGGGCAATGGTTCGACAGATTTATAACATCAAGCTAAAAGATACTTCCACTGTGCAGAAGTGTGAGTTGCTAGGGAAACTTGGTCTTGCAGACCTCGATCCCATCTTGAGGGTGAGAAGACTCTGCTGGTATGGCCACGTGGACAAATCCAACAGTGCAATCAACTGTGCACTAAACGTACAAGTCTCTGGTAGGTGTGGAGTTGGCCGGCCAAAGTTGTCTTGCAGGGAGCTGACAGAGAGAGACCAGAGGCTTTTAAACGCTGACTCTCAGGATCGACAAAAGTGGAGATCTGCGGTGAGGACTGCCATGTGTGCAGCTAGCCATTTATCTAGAGGGGGTGGGGGTACACAGGTGTGTACATTGCCTCCAATCCTACACGATAATCAAAAGACCGATAATGATGATGATGATTTTACTTATTACATGATATGATTACAGGTGTCACCATGTTGTTTGTGTCTGTCTTTAACTAAGGCAGTACAAACGCTCACTATTCCGATGTTTGGATGCTTCGTAAACCTAAACGTAAAATATAGCAAATGTTTTAAATAATAAGGAAATCATTGCGTACAGTGTTCAGTTGAAAGTCCTCCTTGATGGTTATTGTTCAGGTCCTCAACTGCCCAATGATACGCCGGCACCATCCAGGTAAGGAGGATTACGTCGTGAATTAATTTTAGTACAAATGCCTCTGTGTCGTCGTCGTCATCATCATAATATTCGGTTTAACATCCTAAACATCTGTTTTACATGTTGGCATGTGTTGGATGGCTTTATAGAAAATTGACTTCCAAACTTATATCTGGTCAGGTTTCTTTGGAAGTTATTTTCTTAACTGAGGCAAGATTTTATTTTTTTAATTTTTATCATTCTACCTGATGCTAACTCAGTGGAATGATGGAGACGAGCGTTTTTATCGAGACATCATCTCTAGGTGATTGCCCACCAAGGCTAAAGAGTGCTTCCCATGCCCTTGTGTCAATTAATAATACTAATGAAATCATTGTGTACAGTGCTCAGGTGCACTACAACTCATCAAAAGTGCATGCATAATACATAGGCTAATGTACATGTGTCAAGGAAATGAACATAGTATAAGTTGTGATATACATGCGTGCCTGTGTATCGAGGAGGGCATCAGATGTAGTTATGGTGAATTTTGGGGTGCGCTAGGGTTAGGGTTAGGGTTAGGGTTAGGTGTAGTTATGGTGAATTTCGGGAAGTGTTAGAATTAGGGTTAGATGTAGTTATGGTGAATTTCACGAAAGCGTTAGGGGTTAGGTGTAGTTATGGTGAATTTTGGGACGCGTTAGGGTTAGGTGTAGTTATGGTGAATTTTGGGAAGCGTTAGGGTTAGGTGTAGTTATGGTGAATTTTGGGACGCGTTAGGGTTAGGTGTAGTTATGGTGAATTTTGGGACGCGTTAGGGTTAGGTGTAGTTATGGTGAATTTTGGGAAGCGTTAGTGTTAGGTGTAGTTATGGTGAATTTTGGGAAGCATTAGGGTTAGGTGTAGTTATGGTGAATTTTGGGAAGCGTTAGTGTTAGGTGTAGTTATGGTGAATTTTGGGAAGCGTTAGGGTTAGGTGTAGTTATGGTGAATTTTGGGAAGCGTTAGTGTTAGGTGTAGTTATGGTGAATTTTGGGAAGCGTTAGTGTTAGGTGTAGTTATGGTGAATTTTGGGAAGCGTTAGTGTTAGGTGTAGTTATGGTGAATTTTGGGACGCGTTAGGGTTAGGTGTAGTTATGGTGAATTTTGGGAAGCGTTAGTGTTAGGTGTAGTTATGGTGAATTTTGGGAAGCGTTAGTGTTAGGTGTAGTTATGGTGAATTTTGGGAAGCATTAGGGTTAGGTGTAGTTATGGTGAATTTTGGGAAGCCTGAGGGGTTTAAAGAATGCAGTGTCTCGGCAGCCAATAACTGATGCAGGTAGTCTGTTTCATGCGTCAACAATTCTGAGCGTGAAAACAAGTTTCCAAAAAGTTTATGAAAGTCATGGAAGCTGTGTTGTTTTCTGACTTTGTAGACATGTCTCCCACGCATGTTAGACACATGTAGATCAAAAAAGTGCTCACGGTTGTTGTTGTTGAGATGGTTAATAATTTTGTAGGTGTTTACAAAGTCAGTTGCAAGATGCCAGAGCTTCAATGAATCTAACCCCAGGGAAATAAGGTGTTCAGAATATGGCAGGTGTCTGATGGAGGTGTCACATCTTTTGTGTTGTCATAGTATAATAGAGACAAACATCATGGGGACAATCATAATCGTATCATTTAAAATTGAAATAAAAAAGAAACAACTTGTTTGTTATGAAAATGCTAATAGTTTATCGTTATTTAAGTACACACTCTAAAAATTAGAGTACACATTTAAAAAATTCAGCTATATAAAATAACTATATATGCCTACCCGGCATTGCCTGGATGCAGTGAAGTTATTTTAGTTTTTAATTTTTATTTGTTTGGACATTTTTAAACAAGGTAGACAACTCCTATTATATTCTTCAATTTAAAATGAGTTATCCTCCTTGCTGATTTTTATTTTTAGGTGATTATTTAAAAAATTTTCATATTAACAGTCGTCTGAGCCAGACTAAGAAGTTTCAAAAATAAATTGTAGCTAACTACATTATTATATTGCCAATAACACTGTACAACAATAACAGATCAAACTTGGCTAGTAACAAGCAAAGTTTGATTTGTCAGCTTTTTAGTTATCATAGTTCATCCCAAACAAGGCAGGCTGCCACTGTAGACGTAAGGGGATACTGAGAAAAAAGGTGAAAGTTTTTTTTTGGGGGGGGTCAACCTAAATTGGGAGCTGTGCAGCGAGATGTCTGTTTACATTAGTTTTAAATTTCTGCATGTCAGTACTGTCAGGAAAGCAGGGAGCAGGGAGGGAGTTCCAGAGTCCAGCAGCACAAGGAAAGAAGCTATTTGAGTAGAAAGCTCTCCGGCATCTGGGGACCTCCACAGTGAATGAATGAGATTTAGTTGATTGTCGAGTTAGTCTAGTGAATTTACGTCGAGGGGGCACCAGGGTAGCCAATTCATCAGAGCAAAATCCATTGAAGTATTTGTAAAACAAGCACAAGGAAGCAACATTGCGGCGATGAGACAGGGGTTGGAGCTTGGTTGACAGTAAGGGACCTATTAGGTTGCCGACTCTTTTTTGGACCTTATCCAAGAGGGAGAGACTAGTGGATGATGCCCCAGCCCAGATGTGGCAACAATACTCCATGCATGGGCGGATGGTGGCTTTGTAGAGATATAGGATAATGTCAAGTGTGAGAAGTTTACTAGCACGGTAGAGGGAGCCCACTTTCTTTGCAGCAGCCCTGGCAATGTCTTCAATGTATTTATTCCAATTCATGTTACCTGTGAAAGTTAGGCCGAAGAGTTTGAATGATGAACTCTCAGCTAGGGTGTTATTTGCCATGACAATCGGTGGTTGAAGAGGTTTCTTGTAGTTATTGAAGGAAAGAAGCTTAAATGGTATTTGGATCTGACTTTGAAAATCCAACAAGATAACTTTATATGTTAGGTAAGGCGCTTGTTTTCATGCTGGTGTGATTCTAAAGAAATAAAATATTTGTTGAATCTGTTAACTTACTTTAGGAAACAAGAATTTTGTGGGGAAAGCGTCATCTTTGACCAAACGTTTTCCATTAAGATATCGAAAAGAAGAATCTTCAAAATGTTCCGAACAAATCACAGAAGATGCAGACGGTTCCCATGACACCAATGAACTGTTTGTCATCTGTTTCAGCCAATTCTTACGTTTCCTTGCTATTCTGGGAAACCTACAAATAATATAAAAATAAAATTAAAAAAACAAACACTTCTCTTTAACAATTTCTTGATGTAAAAATAAACTTGTATATAATAAAGTTGAACATAAAGGCAAGAGTGGATATTCTTAAGACGCTTTAACGAGGAAAATGAGATTTCAAACTTAAGTGTGACGAATCAAGAAAAATCCTATTTAAGATTTGAGTGCGAAAATGCTACTTCAAACTTAAGGACAGAGCCTCTTAGAAAATGTTTGAAGGCATCTAAAATAAGATGTATTCATTCAATATGCATGATTAGCACTGAAAATCTTATTTCAGTTTAAGTGTGTCCAACAGACAAAGCCTCCCAGAGAGATGTGAGTGTGCATCTAATTAAAAAAAAACTTTTAAAAAAAAACTGATAGAAATGCAAGGAATGAAATTTTGCATATCTGGTAATTAGTATTGAATGCAAATTAACCTGGACAAAGTTATTGCCTTAATTTAAAATCTAATAGGCTGTAGTGAATTTGAAAGCATAACTCTATCTATCTATCTATCTATCTATCTATCTATCTATCTATCTATCTATCTATCTATCTATCTATCTATATAGAGCTATGTAGAAATTTATCACGGGACTGCTTCTCTGCAGACTACAACATAGTCGTTTTCAAATCCAATGTGAACAAATACTTGTCATAAACCATCCTCATAAATAGTCAAATTTTGTTCATTCCATTCATCATTTTCAATCCTCCAATAATATTCTTCATCATTCACCAACAATTCATCCATCTCATTAATACCTTATCCTTGAGTGGCTTTTGGCATTGATAAGTGGTGATTCATTAGTAAAAAAAATACAATTACAAAAAAAGTTAATTTAAAAATATAACTCCTATACATGAGTAATAAAAAAAAAAAAGGTGAAAGATTGGACCAATCACCCCCAACATTTTTATTAGTAAATGGTTTACAATTTAAAAAATTTCTCCAGTTGACTACCAAGTAAGCACTAATACTACTGGTCGGTATTTCAAAACAAACTGTAGTTGAGTGTGACCTGACGACTCCTTTTTGATTGGCTACTACACCGAGATGTATCAAGAAGGCACAACACTTTTTCCTGGATTGCTCAACTTATGTTTTTTAGCAAACAGGTACCATTTTTTGAATCTTTGGTATGACTCGACCGAGGATTGAACCCCGATCTCTCTGCCCATTAGTGAACACTCTAACCATTATTACATAAAACTATTACAAAAGAATTACAATCAATGTTTGTTGCTTATAATTTGAAGATTTTCAAGTTGGACATTTCCTGTTTAGCAGCTGACAGATGCATTATGGGAATGTTTTTGAATATATATCTTTGCAAATCAAACTTCCCTTTCAGCTATTTTCTTTCCTTGAAGTAAACTAATTCAACTTAAACACTTATTGTGTTTTCCTTTCTTCAAAAGTTATTGATCCAATTTACCTGTTATACACTTAGCTTAAAAGTCTACAATGCAACTTGGGATTTTTAACCAAGCAAACTTCCAGGGACAAAATAAAGACACCACATATGGTCGCTAATTATTTAGTGAAATGAGGTTTCACATTAATCCCAAACAAATGATTTAAAAACATGTTTTAGTATGAGAAGAAATGACATTAAATTAGTTATAGCAAGTTTACTGGAATGAGTGAACCAGTGATTAAAAACTGCCATTAATTGAAAGATTCAATATGGATTCCTGAATTTTTTCAAGAAGGTGACAAAGAAGATAAGTATGTAATAATAATATATAATCAAGGAAGATAATCCTCTACCCTTTTTATTTATAACTAGTGGGACTCGTGCAGGGCCATTACCTAGGAAAATTCAAGAAACCAAGAAACTCATGCTTGAATCTGTGAACCCCATATAAGTATTTTTAATCGATTTTTTAAATTATTTATAAATATTAATTGTAGTGTTCTGTAAGTATTAAATTTATAAATAACAATGAACATTTAAACAATTTTATTATTTTATAACTAAAAAAGAGCACATTTGCAGCAACGTGCTTACATAGAGGCAAATAATTTTTTTTATTGGCGGTATACAGTTAATTGGTTGCATCTATACACACATTGGAAAGAAGGTAATATTTGATAAAAATAAGAGTACTTATAAATTAAGTAATTTTTATAAATATTATTTTTAAGAAGATCAGTGTTTAATAAAAAGAATAAACGAATGTTTGGTGCAAAAACCGGCTCTTGATTTGAATAATAATTGCTATTTAAATTAAATTTAAATTAAAGGAGAAAATATATAGGAATAAAATAGAAATATGCACCCCTTTTATTTCATAAAGTAAACAAAAAAACTTCAGCACACATATAGTATAAAATAGTACGCAATTTTGTATTAAGTTTGAGTCTAAAACGAAGAATTGTAGGGGACGGTTTTGTATGTATATTCAAAGAATGTTCTTGGGAAATTTTAATCAGAAAACACAATTTTGATAATTATTTTTTTATCAATCGCTCAAGCACTAATTGGCAGAGCAATTAAGATGAAATTATCTAACAGACAGTGAAATACAAAAAAAAAGTGATTCTAATTAGATTTATAGCGTATTTCTTTTACAGTGATTTGGGTCAAAGGATGAGATCATTACTGGGATGGGGGGATCAGCACTCCTACTCCCGTACTGAAATCACTAAGCAAAGAGAAAAAGGTTTAGTGGATAAAATATAAAATTTAGTGAATTCGAAGTAAACTAACATTCTTTCTTTCTGGAAACACGTACCCATAAACAACTAAAGTGCATAGGAAGCAGATGTTTGTATTTACGGAGCTATACCAAACATTGAAATAGGGGAAAATCTTACTTTATTGATATACTAGTTCGCTTTGCCAGCTCACTATCGCTTCGCAAGTTCACTACTTGAAATATTTCAAACATTAATTTGAGATAATAAACATTTCATTCATAACTTTGTTGTAAACATGAACCAAAATCTTCCTCATTTATTCATATAGATAGATAAACATTAACATTTTGGTAATTTCTATACAAACTTTTTATCTTTTAAATATAACCGTAAAGGAAGGAAAAGAAAGAAGAAATCAATGTCCCTTGCAATTTAGATATAGATCACAATTGTTGAAAATCAAGTTGGTCCATCCAAACAAAGGAACATTTAAACACAAATACTAAATATGGTCCCAGGAAATGAAACAGAACTATTTGTTATATTAAAATCAAAACAATCACTTGTGCTTATGCATCTAAAAGCACATATGAAAATCGCATTTCCTTTGATGTACTTACGTATCAGGTATAAATAAGTAACTTCATCAAAAATTAGGAAAACATTATCGAGTAGAATTTTAATTAAAAGTAGAAATCAATTTCATCATATTTTGCATGATTCACCATTGGTTCAACTACAGGTTTGAAGAGTTACGTAAAACAGGGGAGGTAAGTCTCCTAAGAGGTTGTACTCCCAAGAAGTTGTAAACTTTTTAAAGTTTGAAACAAATAAATCCCAAACAATTAGTAATAAATTAATAAAGAAAAATAGAATAAATTTATTGAAATAAAATGAACATGAAATAAAAACTAAACATTGAATCAGTAAACAGAACATATAAACATAGTATTTAATTTAAATTGGGAAATTGTTTTGCATTTTCGAAAATTGTTACACTAAGCACTTGTGGATGGCGCATAATTAGGGTTAGGGGTAGAGTTAGTTAACCCTAACCCAATGGTGCAGTCCTGTTATCATATTTTCGAGTCCCACAAAAAACTACCATGCCTAATGGACACTGATGAGTTTCATAATTTTGCCACAGATACAAGTCTTCGAACCTGACAGAAGTCTCTGTCATTGAAAAAAATCAATCAACTTTGCAGGATACCTACTAAAAAAAAAGAAAGAATTATAGGTTTAAATCGTTCATGAATAAAGAGACTTATTTATCTCCCCTGTTTTACATAACTCTTCAAAATTACTTGTGCTCGGGCCAATGGATTGGGAAAAATACGATAAAACTGATTTTTACTTTTAATTAAAATTCTACTCGATAGTTTTTCTTAATTTTTGGTGAAGATAGTTATTTTTGCCTGATACATAAGTACATCAAAGACTTTATTTGGAAATAACGATTTTCATATGTGCTTTTAGATGCACTCCTACTCTATTAGCCAGGCACAGGGGTACCAGCGCTGGAACGCCTCAAAGGCATCCAGTGCCGGCCCTTGTTTCCTGACTAAGACAATGAATGCCGTCTCTCTTTCTCTCTATCTGGGCAACTTGGAGAGAGGTTTTTCATCACTAAGTCTTACATGACCGGTCTGGGTCGCTCTTGTTCTGACAGGTTGAGGGTACAGGTTAGACAGCTTGTCTGGCTGCTGTTTCCGACTGACAGGACAGGAGCTCAAACGCTTAGGTAGCGCTAAGAATGGCTGCTCCATCATCAGTTGTATAATACCGTGGGTAGCTGTACGTGCCATGTCGCGCATGGAAAAGGGTACCCGAGGCCACAACCCCCATGGACCAGGTCGTGACTAATGAACTGGTTGCGTGAGCTTATTGGCACCTAACAAGCACCCACTTTGTCCACCCCACTCTATCTAAAAACAAACATGTCATTGCAGGTTCTATTGTGATTATTATCTTTCGAAGGGAGAAGTTAAGTAACGCATATCCTGGTCACTACTAAATGAGTGACTATTTGGGAAAACGAGGTGCAGTACAATCAAAGTTAAGCAACGTATATCCTGGCCATTAACCGCACCTCTTCTGAACATGAGTCTGTAGTGAAGCAAGGGTTGCTCAATCTCAGACGCACCTCTTTGAAACATGCTTTTCTAGTGAAAGTTTGAGAATGTGTCAGAGTCGGAGGTTTGCCATAATCCAAAGTGCTCAATATCCTGGATAGCGCAGGTAATAACCTAAAAGTGTGCATAACAGTTCTCAATATACTAGTTAGTGTAGGTGTGTTTAAACGCAGTGTTGCCCAGGATAAAGAACTTCTCTGTCTTTTTTTGTAATGCTGTATACCCCAGAAGCCATAATTCAAAGTGTTCAATATCCTGGATAGAGCCGGCAGTAAATCCAAAATGCTCATAACAGTGTTCAATATCCTAGATAGAGCAGGTGTGTTTAAACACAGTGTTGCCCGGGATAAAGAACTTCTGTCTTTTTTTTAGAATGTTGTATACCCCAGGAACCATAATCCAAACTGCTTAATATCCTTTATCTTAATATTATTGTGAAATGAGGGGGAGGAGTGTCAAGAAATTAGTAGAATCATTTGTTCTACTCAGTATTTTCCGGCCGACCTTGGGTCACATCTTACTTGTGGGAGTAAGATAAAAACTGGCCTTGTGCCTAACTCCTGGAGAGGAGTAAATCAATACTCAGTATTTTCCGGGATTCGAAATTGTAATATTACAGTATTACTTTTGGTAAGGGATATATAGTAAATCTATTCGGACTATTAACTTCATCAACATCATGTATATTCTTAATATGTTGAAATGGATGGGGGGGGGGGATTAGGAATTGACCGTGACCATTTATTCTTCTCTGCGTTGTCTGGGATCAATAATTGTAAGATTTCAGTATTACTATTGGTAACTGGTATATATAAACTCTCTTCGGACTATTGACTTCATCAACATTAAGTATCTTCTTAATATGTTGAAATGAAGAGTGTGGGGGGGGGGGAATTAGGAATTGACCGGCACTATTTGTTCTACTCAGTGTTGTTCGGGATTAATAATCATTATCAACATCATTTCTCTTCATACTTTGATTTTAACAGTATTTTTAGCAGTTCTCTGAAGGCCTCCTTACTAACACTACAATATTATATTTATTAAATGAGAGGGGTACAGAAACACTTGTTCTATTCGGCGTTGTCTGGGAGCAAATAAATTTTCATTATCAACATCATTTCTTCTTCATACTTTGATGTTAACAGTACTTTTGGCAGTGCTCTAAAACCTTTACTAACATTACAATATATTTTGTCAATAAAATTGTCATTATTAACATTATTGTATTATATTTGGTAAGTAAGGGGGGAGGGATAACAGAATATTTTGTTCTACTTGGAGTTGTCCGGGAGCAATAAATGTAAATTACAGTATTACATTTAAATCTCTTTCGACTATTTTCATTATCAACATCATTTCTCTTCATATTATTGTGAAAGCAGGTAGGGGGAACGGAATTACCCGGCATAAAGAATTTCATTGTGTTTTGTTCTACTGGACGTTGTCCAGGAAGGAATAAATGTAACTTTACAGTCTTAGATTTCAAAGGGATAGCTCCGGTAAATGAATTACATTATGAAAGTTATTCAACACATTAAAACAGGATAGAGGAATGTGATGGGCGGATGAGAAAGAGACGGTTGAGGAGAGGAACTAGATAGAGAAAAAGGGAGAGAGATAGAAGTTTTAATACAAAGATGTTACACACACTATTTAACCTCTTCTATTTAGTTTTTTTATGGCCCCGGGCAACGCCGGGTAGCCCTGCTAGTCTATTATATGAAGGGAAGTTGTTTCTGTATGTATGTCCAGCTAAAACTCCAAAACTACAGTACAAACACCCACAGAGTTTGTATATTCTTTATAAGTCTTGTTCGGAATGAATAATATTTAAAATTTAGAAATAAATATTTATTCTTTGACCCTAAACTGGCACTGATTTTGTCAGGGGGTGTCGGTTTTCCAGGCATTTTCATGTACTAAAGTGAAGTAACTCTGACTTTTTAAGGCGTTACTTCCTTTATTATTCAAGGAATCGAAATAAAAGAGAGTTGTTTGCGTGTACGTGTGTGTATATGTCCAGGGAAAGGAATGGGTTGGGCAGAGGAGAAAGAGGGGTGGAGAAGAGGGAGAAACGAGAAAATGATAGAGAGACGGATAGAGAGGAGTAAAGAGATAGAAGTTTTAATAGACATGTGTTATACTTTTGTCCCGGGCAACGCCGGGTAGCCCTGCTAATATAGAATATATGGTCTTTACTTTAATTACAGGATGTGTGCGCGTGTTATCTTCGTTGATTATATATTACGATTCCATACTTATCTCCCTTGTTATCTCGAAAAACTTCAGCAATAATCCATATTGAATCTTTCCAATAAAGGCAGTTTTTTTTGTCATCGTTTCATGTTTACCAGTCAACTTGCTTTGACTAATTTAATATTATTTATTTTCTTACTAAAACATGATTTAGTAAGAGTAAGATTCTATATTAGCGTCGTTAAACTGGATGTGCAAAAACACCCTAAAAAATGTAAAAACATGTTTTTTTTCATTTGCAAAAAAACCCCAAAAACTCTTATGTTAGAGTTAATGAAGGGCGCCAATTGTTGCACGTTGCGTTAGCGATTCCATGCCGCCGCCAAAATAACGAAGTAAAATTTAAATGCAAAAGTCAAGTATTCTGGTTCATGTATGTTCCTTAAAAACACACACAAAAAAAATTCTCATAACATTTATCAAAGAACCCCACTAAGTTCGCGTACAATGGCTACTAACTACTAAAATGAATGAATGCATACTTGAAAATACTATCCAACCCGGTTTAAGTTTAGTTTTATATAAATTAACAAGAAAAATGAGCACAATGACCGAACAAATATTTTCTTTGAAAAGCAAAAATAAATTTGCAAACTAGAAAGGTAAGGCCGAACAACTAAAAGTACGATTTTGATTTAATTTATTCGCAAATACTCACAGGTGAAAAGTGACGCCCTTTTTTAAACTTTTATCTGCTCTATTTTTGCAATTTGGAGCTGAACAATTTTTGACCATTTTAAAATTTGTACAATTGTTAAATAAAACATTAAATGGAAACATACACGGTGTCATTTGAATATTGTCTTTTATGAAAATAATTCCGCCGGCTGAGACCTTATTTTCATTTCTTTCGTGATTAATTTCAGTGTATTTCGCTTTCGTTGACTTTTCTTTATATAAACATTATATAAAAATTGTATTTTTTCTTGCGAGGGAAATAATTATTGTCGTTTTCTTTTTTTACAAATATTTTTTTTTCTTCTGTATCTTCGTGAATCGTGACTATTGTCATGTTTTTGATCTTTATATCTTTATTAATAAAATTGTGTATGAGGCCGGCTGCGCTGGCTTTTAACCCCACTTTCTCGACCCAAGCTGTGGTCACATCTTACTTGTGGGAGTAAGATAAAACTGGCCTTGTGCCTAACTCCGGGAGAAGTAAATAAATATCGTAATAGTAAACTAAGTTAGTTTACGAACGGCCACGGTAAGCCACCTTTAAGTGACTTACACATTTTTTTTTATTAATCAATTATTTATTGAAATCAAAAATGCATTTTAGAAATCATATTTCACGAATATTTACAAAATTAAAACCATTAGAATGCATTTTAATTTTTGTCGTGATTTTTTTACGTATTATTTAACTATAGAAAACAGGTTCTGGAAAGATTAGATATTCTCATTTATTTTTTAATATTTTACCTTGCTCATTTGTTTTTATAATCAGTATTTAATTTTCAAAAACGTCCAAAGTTAGAGAAACCATTAAAAATATGTTCACAAAAGGCACTTGTCCGAATAGTGATCATAGTTAGTTGCGGCTGTCGTTTATACAGACATGCACAAAAATGGCTTGCGCTCTTCTTTTTAATAACGTGAATAGTGCAAGCCATTTTATCAAGCAAAATAAGATATCTACTTGTTTTTTTTGTTTTTTTTATCGAAATGGACATAGATTCTACGAATTTACATTTTATGACTGTTTGAGTATTCAGGAAACAAAATCAGACTATTTAAAAAAAAAAAAAGAACAAGACTTTTTTTTATGGACTTTTACATTGCATCGAAAACGAAATATCATATGAAAGGAAAATAATGTCCAGCTGTTCATAAGAGAAATAACTTAATTCTATTCAAACAGAGAGAATCCAAACCTAACATTTATTTTCACCAGCCAAAAATTTAGGGCTCGTCCGGGATTCGAACCCGGGACCTCTCGCACCCAAAGCGAGAATCATACCCCTAGACCAACGAGCCACGAACGAAATTTGAGGGACAGTCGAAACTATATAAAATAAATCTAGTTTTAAGTACATTTTTATTTGTGAAATAAAAGTACACGTAACTTTCAAATAGTTAGATAGACTATGCGTCTATCTAACTAAAAGAAAATATGTATTGATTACAAACAAAACAGGTTACTGTCTATCCCCGCCCATAAAATTTACATTTGATAGATTTTGTTTCATCATTTTTAGGTAATTCGGAAGTTTAACCGACATCTCAAAAATAGAATTTGTACGTTAAGCTTTTGTAAGTATGGATGTCCGAAAAGACACTAATCTCGGTAACAATCTAAATAATTTGTTAACACTAAATTATTTTTATACTTAATTTAGATTGTTGAAATAAAATATATGTATAATTACACACGGCTTTGCTTAGTTTCGTTTCTCCAGTTCAACAATTCTGTTTTTTCTATCGCATCGACCGAGATTTTTTTCCTCTCAAGGCGATAAGTCTTTTAACACGTCTTCTTTTCTATTTTACTAATTAATAGTACATTGATTTTACTAAAAAAAAACGCCCTACTATCATAATATGAAAAAGAAATCTCTATAAACTTAGTTTCACTATGGCATTAAAATATTTAAAGAAATGTATAAACTTTGGCGCTCTTGTATAAGCAGTAACCGATCTGAGGGAGATAACTCTATTTTTCTTAGCCGCCGCTATTCCGAATTCGCTTATACTTTGGCAAGGGAGATAACTTTATTTATTAACAAATAAAAAAAAAACATGTTACGGTTTTGAAATGCGTTAAAAACCCTTACCCTAACCCTAAACCCTAACCTTAACCCAGGGACGGCCAGATGAGACTTTTGGAAGGAGATCGCGGGCCGGAGTGAAAAACGAAATCTCAGAATTACTATATTTTGTTTACATGAATAAATTGTACAAAAATTGCATTGAACACTCTACAAATCTAATATTTTTTCTCAAGAGACTTCTGTATGTGATATTATAAAAGACGCCGACGAAGAGCCATTTTGAAATCATAAAAAATTATGACGGGGGAAGTAGCAAGTTGATCCAGCATTCGTTTTGACACACCTCACATAAGTTCTATGTTTCATGCCCTTTCCTCGTCTCTCGTTTCCTCTTTTTCTATTTTTATCTCAGGCCAAGGATTTGAGTTTTACTGGGAGGTCCGCGGGCCGGATTGCAATAATAAAGCATAGCAGGGTGGCGGGCCGGACACTAAGCCTTCGCGGGCCGGATGTGGCCTGCGGGCCGGAGGTTGCCTGCTCCTGCCCTAACCCATTCAAAATAACTTTTAAGCACTTTTATTTACATGCCACAAATTGTATACACTTTATATCAACATAAATTTATTTTTTTTACCAATTTAGATGAAAAAAAAATCTAAAAAATATGTCCCTTGGCGCCGCAGGATAGAATCGGGTGATTGAAAGATACAAAATGGCGACTACCGATAAAAATCGTTTTTAAAAATTTTTTTATTTGATAAATACTGGATGAATTTACGTATTTTTTGGTGTACAGCCTTCTACCACATAAGTACATAATAAAGTTTATATATTTCTTTAGCTATTTTATTTTAATACATGTCATGGTGAAACAGCAGAAGCACCACTTATTTTACTAAAGATTTTTTACTTTTCTGTGTCGGAGCACCGTTAGTAAGACAACCGAAAATGTGATTTTGTCCAAAATTTATGTATTTATTTGCTGTTTATGCAGTTTACTGACCGGACCGGGCTATTTTTTGAGATAGGATTTTCAAGTTAAATTCAATTTTTACGGTTTCTTTTGTTTATTACATTGTACAGAATACTTAATCAACCACCACCTCCTCATGTTAAGAATGTCTTTCTAAATTATAACGTTATTATTTCAGCCAGGTTCGTAAACTGCATAAGTACCATTTATTTATTTAAACTTCATAATACAAACGGATCCAGTATAGGATATTACCGAAAAAATTACGTCATTAGAGATCTCGATTGTTTTTTGTTTCTTGTCTTTTGGGACATCCATACTTACAAAATCTACACGTACAAATGCTCTGTTTCGAGGTTTTGGTTAAACTTCCAAATTACCCATTTTTATTACGAAAAATTAAGCACCAAACTAGAAGATTAGGGCATTTATTACAAGAGCGAACAAAACAAATAAAAAAATGGTGAAAAAACAAATAGGCAACAAATAAATATTACCAAAGGCAAGATAAGTTACTCTTCTACCTACCTGGATAAGTTCATTTGTGTTTCAACTTATTTTAAAACGTTTTTTTTTTTTTGGTAAAAACAAACATAGTGTTCAGTTAGAACGAAAAAGAAGATGGCGTCGATAAGCAATGCACGTGTACCCCTGGACCGTTGAGAATCGCTCAAAATTCGGAAATTAAACAAAATACTGATAGAAACACATCCAATAAATGTTTGAATGGGCAAACTAGTGCGTTTTGGGGTTCATTTGGGTGGGGATATTTCTGGTGGTGCTTTAACATGGGGGAGGGAGGCAAAGGTGTGGCCAGAGCGCATACATTCAGAGGACGAGTGTTTCCAAATTACAAAAAATAAAAATAAAACACGCTATGAAAAAAAAGTTGTTTTAATTGTATGTAATACATTCACTACTTTACGGAAATTGTCGAGCCTAAAACAAAAACTAATTATATCACTTGTGTATATGGTTCTGCACAAGTACTTTAGAATTGTAGAAAAAAACGTACAAGAAAGAAAAAAATGGTTAGATCCCGCCTCCCCCAAATTGTTACCGTTGTAAAAAAGACAAAATAAAGAAAAAAAGAAACAATTTTGCTGCAGTTTTTTGTTTTTTTTCTACATTAAGTTTCCGGAAATTGGTGATGGTCAAGAAATGTGTGATTATTTTACCTTAAGTTTATATAGGAAAATGTTCCCCCACTCTAAAATCTAAAATATTGGATAAAATTTTTTTTTAAAATGATACAGAATTCTTTACCGACATAACAGGTAAGTGTACACAGAAAAAAAAATGCCAAAACAAGTGGCGGGTAAATACCGAAAAAGTGCTCAAGATTCATTTATATTTTAATATAAATTTTCTGAAAATAAAATTATTAATATTTAGCCAATGTTAACGGTCAATGTTAAGAGTATATTTATCTTTTTGATATTATTGTAGATGAGAATCCTCAGCTAAATCACTCCCCCTTCCCCAATATGAGATTATACTTTTTTTTTTTTCGACGATTTACATACACCCTGAAAAACTTGTGGGAAAAAACAAAACAAGAACAATTATTTTAGAATTTACAGTGGTGGATCAGTTTCACATATAAATGTAACTTAAAATGATCACCCACTTTCCAACCAGATATGGTTTGAACTACATGCAACCGTTTTAGTAAAATCTTAAATGTAACCATGTGCATTAATTTGGATGACTGAAATATTATTTAACCAAAAAACGTACTTACTACTGTTCTGTAATTATGGTGAGTTCAAATACAAATGGAAAATATTGTGGTGTGGCTTTATTTCCATAGATATTCCATAGCTCAGCATCAGTTTACGTGATAGAAAAAGAAACACCTGGATCAGACAGCAAACTGGAGTAAATGATATCATCACCACCCTATGAACGGCAAAACATAGAAGGGCAGATCACCTTTCAAGATATACAGACAACAGGTGGACATATAGAGCGACAGAATGGGCCCCTAGGCAATGAAAAAGACTTAGAGGAAGGCTAAAAACCCGGTGGAGAGACGACCTTGATAGCCAACTAGGTCCTACTTGACCACGTCTGGCCAGGGATAAAACAAGGTGGAAAGAAACCAGAGAGAAATTCCTCTACCAGGAGTGAAATAAAAAGGCCCCGACGACGACGATGACGACGATGATGATGATGATGATGATTCCATAGTTGAATTTTCCACGCATGGTACAGTATATTGTGATGTCGTCCTCATATCTAATATCTAAAATTTTATTCATCATAATTAAAAGTTAAAAACCAAACATTGAGGCAATTCATGTCTCAAGGAGTGTGTGCGCTGAGTCTTCTTTTTCCTAAAATCAACAAACTGTTACCATTTCACATCCGCTTTTGTTTGACTTGCAACGCAAAGTCAAGCGACACCTCCGATTTCTGAACAGGTCAAAGCAACCATTGTGGGCAAGATTGATCATGGCAATGTCTGGGTCATTCATTATACAATTACCCTCACTGCCAACCGAATGAAAACGTTCTCTTCATTTCGCTGCAAGTGGAAAAAGTAAAAACTAATGCTTTTCTATCTTTCAAAGTGAAATTGACATGAAAGCCTAACAGCTGGATTTCTATCGCCTTTTATTTCATGGCAACCACTAGCCACCAGTGATATCACGCGGACCAAAACTTCACCAATGATGAAGTGAAATTGAAATACTGACAAAGATTCTCCAAATATTCTCGTCAACTTTATGCGACTGCTGAAAAATACCAATATTACTACGATCATTGGAAGATCCAGAGTTTCTACGTCTCATTTGAATGAATATTTTTTGTCTTTCACAAAGACGCAGAATAACAACAAACATTTCTTTATACTTGTAAAAGATCCGTTTATGAACAACTTTCATGTGTGAACTTTGATTTTTGGGCTAACCTTTTTCCCCAGTTTGCAAGTACCTTTTTCTCACAATGCAATCATCATTATGTACATCTTTTAGTTCTACACTTTTAGATTAGTATCCATCCCATTTAGCTTTCTTGTTCTTTGTTTTCCATCTACACATTTCTTTCTTTGTAAATACACATTGTATTTTCAAACTATAACTTCTGTGTGCTTTTGTGATTCCGCTGTTGTGCTTATTGGTTATTCTTTTGTACTCAAAAGAAGTTTTGAGAAAGAATCTCACCCTTTCCTTTGTTTTGCTTATTTTCTTGACCCCAGTGATTCACATTTTGCATTTTGTGGAGGCATGCCACCTCGTATGACTCCAAAATCATTAAAATATTATGTTATGCTCTACAAACTTATCAATTAAGTAAGATTTCTTACTTATTTATTTATACATTCGTCCATCGAATTTCTGTACAAAAATTTAATACGTAAAAACAAAACAAAAAAAGAAAACATGATACAATGTATAAGCTCTAAACATTTTTGTAACTGGATGTAAATGAATATTTTTTTGTATACTATACTAATTAAGCATTAATTTATCAGATTACATACAAAAACAAAAAAGAAAATTCTCAAAACGAACCCTTTGAGGTTTTACAGAGGATGGAAGCGTGTTGGGGAGTTTCCTACATTAATTTATAATTTCCTTATGTTACTTTTATAGATGGGCGTATGTTGAATAGTAGTTATATGTGCTAGTATGAATTTGGGGACAGATAGATTAGTACAAGTTGAAATGACACAAAAGCCTGCGAAACAAATCAGTTCTCAGGAAAAATAACGGGCAGGTCTGACCTGTAAGGATATGAAATGAAAATGCAGAGATGTGTCACGGATGTTGAATTAACAAAGAACGAAGGATTTAGAAGGAGTTCCATTGTGGAAGTTGAACAGGACAGACGCTTAATAAGATGCTGTAATACGTAAAAAGGTTGAAATTGCCAAAGACGAAATGTAGTCCTAAGATATGTCTTTCCATTTATGTCTATCTATCCATCTATCCATCTATCTATCTAGCTAGCTAGCTGGCTAAGTAATTAAACAATTAACTATAAGAATTTTAGTCTCTTTCCCGATAAGTAATCTTTGTAATTGTCAAACATGAATATTTCTCTCCAGAATAAATTCTAAAAGCTCTGAGATCTACCTTTTTAATTCATACTTTCTGTTACAAAATAAGAAGTTATATTATGTGGCTGTCACAGCGGTGACGGGGACGGAAAAGAAGACAAGACGAACCATGGACGGCAGTGAAGAAGAAGAAAGGAAGAAAATTGATGGGTGACAGTGAAGAGGAAAAAGAAGAGAAGATAACGAAATAAGGTATGTCACACATGCATAATCATGAGGGGCATTTAAGGTTGTCACTTAAGTAAAAAGAAAAGAACTAAAAAGAATCAGTGAACACCAAATAACACACTATAAATAACTGTAGCAGTTGCATGAGCGAACTATTTTGTATCAGTCTACATGACCGGCAGTGAGTTGTGATTCGGCTTGTGATTATGTAGCCATCACTTGTTCACCACATGAACAAGCAACATGCCTACACTCAATGAGATTCATACGTGATGAATAGTCTTGGCGCAAAAACAGGGCAATTTCTTGATGAACAGAACAATTTCAGTTTCAGTCTTAATTTCAAACAGACAAGACATATTCCTGTGCTCTCTTTCAGGTAGGCGAGTCGTGGAACTCCAGGATAATGTTATCTTGTCTTGTCAGCATTAATCAACCCATTGTACAACCTTCATTTTGTTCCTGTGTTTCTGCAAATAAAACTGCATATCTATTTAGTTATTGAGCCGTCATTATTTCATGGAAGAATGGTGATTCCTTTTTGCTTATGTAACATTTCTATTTCAGTCAGATTTGGCCAGACGAATTACTCTTCCAAGTAAGTTTGTCATTCTGATTATCTTGCCGATTTAAACCCCGACTCACAAACCTAAAATTTGTTCCCAACTTTTGATTAACTTACATCGTTACACTTATTTACAAGTATTAAATCTGGATATGTTACTGATATATTGAATATATTTCAAAACAACTTGTTTTTTTTTTAAATAAAATCATGATTTATGTATTTTTACATTGCATATAATTTTAATTTAGAAATTATGAATTTAAAAACAATAATTACGGTAAGCCTCATTATTTGTGGTAACTTTTTCAAGGTTATGTTTGTAACGATGTTATCGTTTCGTTTTGTGACCAACTCTAGTTTTGTAACAACCGCGCATGCGCACTTCAATAAAAGGCATCCATGTATATTTTTAAACCAACAACACGCGTCTCTCGTTTGTCTCTACTAATAAACCACTCAATATGAGCAAACACAGTGTGACATGGTGGCAGCGGTGAGATAATAAAGAAAAATAAGAGAAAACAACGATAAAAGTAAGACATTATATTTTTTCTTTTCGAACCAAAACTTCGTGAAACTTCACACACACACGCTCGTCGAAGCTCGGAACAGAACTCTCACACACACATAACAACACTACTACTACTATGGCTAATATATCTATACCAGTTCCCATTCTTGACTGGGACTCTTCGCCTAACATTGCAGAGTCATTCAAGATATTCCAACAACGTTTGAAACTTTATTTCACAGCGAAGGGAACTAAAGAAGAAGAGAAAGTGCCTATCGTTCTACTCGCAACTGGCGAGGAAGGAATTCGTAGATACAACAGTTGGTCTATGTCAAGCGAAGACCGGAGAGACGCCGACAAAATTTTCAACGCATTTATGGAGCAGCTGGAACCGGCAACCAACCACCGTATATGTAGGCTCGAACTCGGTAGATACCAACAAAAGCCTACCGAGACGACCGACATATTTCTAAACAGGTGTCGCTTACAGGCGAAGAAATGCGACTTCACAGCCCATGAAATGAACGAACGTTTAGTAGAAATACTGATAGCCAACACGCCCATACCGGACTTACAAAAAGAACTGTTAAACAAACCGAACGGGCCACACAATAGAAGAGGCTGTGAAATTAGCACGCACATATGAGGCTTCAGCCATGTATATAAACAAAATACACCAACTACATGGCCTGTCACAGATAGACACCATAAATCGCGGTGGTCGCGAACGCCAGGAAGGCAACAGAAATACCAGCAACTTATGTAAAAATTGTGGACGGGACCATCGTTTTGGCAAGGAGCATTGCCCTGCCAAGAACGACATATGCAGTTCCTGCGGAAAAATGGGCCATTGGGCCAAATTGTGCTTCTCAGTGAGACTCAGACCCAGGAAACAAGGAAAATCCTGGCACAAAAGCCGTAGCCAGTCAAGGCACAGACAACATGAAACAGGCCGAAAAGTCGACAGCGTTGCTGAACATGACGACCGAGCCACAACAAACCTACATGCGGCGATGGAGCACCTCACATTCAGCACTATTAACAGTGAACATCCACTGAATAAACAAAAAACAACACAAAATGAAGCATTTGTCAATATCAACGTTATATTGACAGACCACCCAGGTACGCACAGCCTCAAACTGAAGGTAGACACAGGTGCACAAGCAAACACACTACCGTTACGCATATTCCGCAGTATGTGCCCCTCCGCCATAAACGAAGACGGAAACCCAATACCTGGATCACTAAACCCAACGAAATGCGTACTGACAGCATACAACAACACTGAAATAAAATGCCATGGCACCACAAACATCAGGTGCAAATACAAGGACTCCTCATGGCTCAACACTCAATTTTATGTGGTCAACACTCCAGGACCAGCTATACTGGGCCTGCCAACATCTGTAGCATTTAACGTTGTGACAATGAACTGTGCCATATCCGTTCAGCAACAACCTATCAACAGCATAGATGATCTGATGCATTTACACCTCGACAGATTCGACCGCATTGGCGAGTTCAAGAAAACACACAAGCTCACTGTCAACCCTAACATCCCATGCCACATAGACGCACCGAGAAGAACGCCAATAGCCATGCGTGAAAAGATCAAGGCTGAACTAGACAAGATGGAGTCACAGAATGTCATTCGTCGTATTGAGGAGCCAACAGACTGGGTAAGCTCCCTTACATATGTAACCAAACGCGACAACACAATAAGGGTCTGCTTAGACCCAAGGGCACTAAACAAAGCCCTAATGCGACCATATCATCAAATTCCAACAGTTGAGGAACTCAATCACCGGTTTGCAGGTGCAAAATACTTCTCAAAACTGGATGCTAAGGCAGGATACTGGTCTATAAAGCTTGACCAGGAAAGCCAGATCCTGACCACTTTTCAAACACCATTTGGAAGGTACTGCTTCCAAAGACTTCCATTTGGTTTAAACGTGAGCCAAGACATCTACCAGCTTGAGATGGACAGAATACTTGAGAAGTGCACAGGAGCATGTGGTATAGCGGATGATATTGTTGTATATGGCTCAACAGAACGCGAACATGACAACAACCTAAGGCACCTCATGGAAGTCGCCACACAAGAGGGCCTCACAATGAATTCCAAGAAATGCGAGATAAAACGCCAGGAAATCTCCTTCTTCGGAAATATATACACCCATACTGGGATGAAACCTGACCCAGCAAAGGTACGAGACCTACAGGAAATGCCAGAACCACGCAATAAAACAGAACTGCAACAGTTCTTAGGTGTAATGACATACCTATCCCGTTTTATTAAGGATTTCAGCTCAAAAACCACTGTATTACGTGACTTACTTCACAAAGAGTCAGAATTCCAATGGGAGCCACACCACCAGACGGTTTTCAAAAACCTGAAGAGTGAAGTATCTGAAACATCCCTACTTCACTACTTTGACCCCAAGCGCCCAATCTACATGCACTGTGACGCAAGTCTTCATGGAATAGGCGCAGCGCTTCTACAACCAGACGCAGCTGGCAATTTAATGCCTGGCTTATACGCAAGCAAGAGTCTGACACAAACAGAACAAAGATACGCATGTATCGAGCGGGAACTACTGGCAATCGTGTTTGGCACACATAGATTCCACACATATTTATACGGTCATGGTTTGCAAATTATCCCTGACCATAAACCTCTTGTCATGATCATTGACAAACCTCTCACCTCAGCTCCAGCTCGCCTACAACGAATGCTTATCCAGCTACAGGGATATAATTTCAGATTATCCTACAACAAGGGATCCGAAAACATATTGGCTGATGGGTTATCACGCCTGCCATCACCTGGTAATTCGGACCCTATCGATCTGGATGTTCGAGTTGACACCATTCGTTTCTCTGCTGACCACATTGAAAAACTGAGAGACTGCACAACAGTCGACCCTCTGCTTAACCAGCTAAGAGATACCATTGTCACGGGATGGCCTGAGACAATCAAGCAACTGCCTACCGATATCAGAGAATTCTGGAGCCTAAGAGATCAGTTATCAATTGATGATGGCCTTATCCTTAAAGGACAACAAATTGTCATTCCTCAGACCCTCCAAGAAGAGATCCTAAAGCAACTCCACACTGCTCACTTAGGACAGGAGAAAACCAAACTCCTAGCCAAAGACACTGTCTATTGGAAAAATATAAACAGAGACATCGAGCAATTCACAAGCTCATGTAGCATCTGTCAACAACATCAGCCATCACAAATGTCAGAGCCTCTTCTGCAGCACGACATTCCAACAAAGCCATGGGACATAGTTGGAACAGACTTGTTCGAGCTCCATGGACATCAATGGCTGATCATAGCAGACTACTACTCCAAGTACCCTGTCATCAAACAGTTACCTGCCCAATCACCAAGCAGTGTTATCGTAAAAATAACGCAACAAACCTTCGCGGAGTTTGACATACCGTCAAAAGTGGTTAGTGACAACGGGCTGCACTTCTCAAGCGCCCGTTACCACGAATTTGCCACAGAATGGGGTTTCAACCATCAGACCACCTCACCTCGAAGACCACAGGGAAATGGTTTCATAGAGCGCCAGATAAGGACCATCAAGACCATCCTCAAAAAGGCCAAGCAATCTGGGACAACACCCGAAATTGCATTGTTGCACTGGCGCTGCACACCTATCTCAAACGCCATATCTAGCCCCGCACAGCTACTCATGGGTAGACGAATCCAATCCCCAATTGCAACAAAAATAGAAAACAACCACCAAGATCAGGATCAAATATATGATGCTTTTAAACAAAGGCAACATAAGCAAAAGAAATATTTTGACCAGCATGCACTCAAGGAAGACCTACCACCTTTATATTCTGTCCAGAGGGTAAGAGCACAAAACCCTACACACAGAAACTGGGACCTAGCAACCGTAGTATCTCAAGCAGATGGTCCCCGATCATATCTCCTAAAAACTGCAAACGGATATGTGCTACGGAGAAACCGGCAGCATATTAGGAGTGCTCCAATAAGGCCAACCCCACCACAAACGCCAAAGCATGTAACATTTGCAGAACCACCTGTATGTACAACTCAGTCTTCACAAAGAGACTCCCAACAATACACTCGCAGTGGCAGGATGGTACGACCACCATCAAAAATGAACTTGTGAACATCTTCTAGAGAATTATAGCAAGCAATTCATGGGGCAAAATAATCCCCTGCTTCGCTGTAGCTATTCAGGCAGTCTACCCTGAATTAGCCCTTACCTTTTTATTATATATTGAATATGCTCAATATCATAATCTTCATATTGGTAAAGGGGGATGTAACGATGTTATCATTTCGTTTTGTGACCAACTCTAGTTTTGTAACAACCGCACATGCGCACTTCAATAAAAGGCTTCCATGTATATTTTTAAAACCAACAACACGCGTCTCTCGTTTGTCTCTACTAATAAACCACTCAATACGAGCAAACACAGTGTGACAATGTTCACTTCAAACAAGAGTCTTTTATATCTGGTGTGGAAAATTTGATAATTTCATTAGAATCAAGATGTAATTCTATTTGATCTTTGAGAAATACTTTATTTTTGCTATTTCTTGGATTGTTTTGTTAATTGTACACACGGGATGTCGTAGCTTCATTAGCTCTTCTCATATCAATGCATATCAAGATATAGTGTTCCCCTTCTGTAATAAGTTTCCTCTCTACTGTTACTTTCATTTACCCACCTCCCCATGAGGGTTTGATGTAAGCTTAACATAGGGTATGGTCATTACTGAATACCACTTGTGGTTGCCCTGTGGTATTAAGTAATGACCACTAATTGAACTAATAAGCTCTCAATGAGAAGTTATCAGTCCGAGGTAATTACTGTGACTAGCGAATTAAGTCATTGAGCAGATTCTGTGGCTCTTAATTACATCCACTGGCTCTTGGAGATATTTAAGAACATGCTGCTTTCTGCTAGATAAAATTCTGTACACTAGCTGAAGAACTAGGTCGATTTTTGCATCAATTGTAAGTCTCAGTTCGTAGTCGTTGAGTTTACTCAGTACTATAAATAGTTCTAAGAATTCTCTGTAGAATTCTGTTCATACATTTCAGAACATTGTAAGATTCCAACTTTTAAGATTCCTAGAACATTGCTGATTCTACCACTAATGAATGAAACAAAGATGAATTGCATATTGCTAACCAGCAGAGTGTTACCACTGTCGACAAATGAAGAGTCTATCAGACATGTGTACACAGTGTGATGTATGAAAGTGAAATCTGGCCAGTGAGAGTAAAGATCATGCGTTACATAGAGAGAAATGATATGAGAATGATATGATAGATGTACAGGGTGATTCATAAGTCACTTAGCTATTTATTTTTGAAATTCTAAAGTTAAAAAATACGGTAATACAAAACAGAAAGTTTATTCAACAAATTCATTTATGGGAGTTTGAAATTACAGCAAATTTTCAAAATTTCCACCTTCGTTCTGCATGCATAGCTCCATTCTTTTTTGCAAGGAATTTACGACTCTTTGTAGCATATTTGATTGATTAATTTTAAAAAACTCGGCAGTGATTTTTGATTTGAGGTCGTCATTGCCTTTCAACAAGTGTAGGAGATTCATCAAATTTGGCCATATGAATAACAATAAAAATTCGCTCTTCAATTGTAAATGACATACTGCCTGAAAAAAAAGCACATATGATGATTTACACAAATTTAAATAAATAAAAATAAATATATATAGAAACAAATATATAAACGAACAAATTTAAAATAACAAATAGCAGTAATTAGAGAGTAAGATAACAATTATCAAAAGTTCATAGTATGTGCTTCATATGGTAATCATTTTAAATAGCTAAGTGACTTATGAATCACCCTGTACAATGTGAGTCTTAAAGACAGGCTTATATCTGATGACCTCAGAGGAAGATTGAATCTGGACAGTATAAGATGTGTACATAAGAAAAGATTTTGTTGATATGGTCACATTGAAAGAATGGATGAGAGTTCTGGGATTAGTAGATGTAAAACAGTTGAGGTAACAGGGTCAGTTGATAGGAGCAAACCAAGAAAACAATTGGCAGAAATGATACGAATGGATTTGAGAGAAAGAGTGATAAATAAAGACCTGGCCAATAATAGGTTAGTAAGGAAGTCAATTTCTACAAACAATTTCCGATACAAACCAGCATGTAAAACGGATGTTAAACCAAATATGATGATGATGCTGTCAAATACCTTTATGTTCAATTTAAATTTCCCCCCAAATTGAAGGGGTTTCTTACTGGCTTATTGTTATGGTTTTGTGGCAGTAGGCTGGAGTTTGATTTCAGTTCTGGCCCTTTTTAATTGTTTAAAGTCTTCTACTACGTAGCACTATGGTGGACAAATTCTTTGACTTCATCAGAGCAGCCAGACAGCAACTCATCACATAAGCAGTTGGAGTATTGTTGTGTAGATGACCTGTAGCAGTTGTAGGCGTTGAAGTCATGTTGCTCTTTCTTTTTCTCTTTTTGTTGCAGTCATCTTCTTCTTTGGTTATCAAAGTTAGTAATAATGTCAACAGCACACAATCATTTTGGGTTTAACAATGCTTTCAGGGGTTCTATTTCTCTTGTACATTATAAAATATGCATACATAACACCCCGTGGGTCTTCCTCCAATCAATCCCCCATAGGGGAAGGGAGCAGCTGTCCAAAATACTACTCCGTGGTTCAGAAACAAGAGAAAGATTTTATCAGCTTTATCAGCTATGTGTCACTAGACTTCCGGTCTGTGACGTCACATCCTGACATGTAATTCTTTTTCCAATCTTTTTAGCTTCTAATGGAATTTTTCCACTTTTCTGCTTATTCTAACCTTATGCAGGAAATACCGTTGTTAACATTATTTTTACACACCCACATCCACTCCTGCTACAGTGACAGTGTATTGAGGTGGTCTCCTCTCCCTATCACTAGGCGAATACTGATGTCATTGAGAAGCAGTTCTAATATATTTTCTGCACAAGATAAACTGAATAAGTAAATACTAACATTTGAGTCAGTATTCTCCTATACCTCTATACTTTGGGCTCCTTTTCTGTGACTTTTGTAAGATTTGCTGAAAGTTCCAGCTATCTCCTTGACGTTTCTTATAACTGCTGCTGTTGATTATTTCCTACTATTAAGCAACGTTAGGCCTGGTCAGTACTAAAATGAGTTACCATTTGGGAATTCCAGGTACAATATTTGCTTTCCAATTTTCTCAGCATTCTTTCCAGTCGTCTTTCACTTCTCTTTGCCACTAGAATCAAACAGTGCCGACTCAGGAGAGGTGTAGTTGAAGATAATGCAACCCTTGCTTCACAGTTATACAAATATACAGGGGGTATTCATTGTCTCTAAAGACTAGACAGGGCCTTCTTCTTCTTATTTCCATTTCTTTTTGTCTATCCTTCTATAAAAAGAAGTTGTTAAAGTGACCTTTTCCTCCACAGTGGATACATCTGTGGTATTTATTTCGGATGTATTGAATGACTAAAATGTCTTTGGGCTCCGCATTTATGACGTGTTGAATTTGGCCTCGATTTTTAGTTAGCGTGCATCTCGTTGGTGTCTGATTTGGGTACTAAGATTTAAATGTGAACCTCTATTCTCCGGCAATCTTTCAGACAAGAGCTCTCTATTTTTATTATGATCTGTCTCGATTATTTCAGTAAGGCATTCTACTGTCAACTTATTTCCTTCTTGATAGAAATTTACTTTTAGATCTGGGTCCTTTATGTGAAGAAGCCTCTTACCTTTGACCAAGTTGTCAGATGCATCTTTTAAAGTTACACTGATTCACTAGTGACGTAAGACCAGATATAAAATGATTCACTGTCTCTTCAGAGTAACACAAGTCTTTTTTTGTTTGTTTGCTTTTTCACATTAAAGGTCACTGCTTATTAAGATCCAGAGGCCACTCGAGGATAAGAGTTAAAGCGTTTGACTGGTGGATGATGAGAGTTTACTTGTATTTTGGAGAAAAGTATTAAAGTTTTTTTTCTTCAAACTTTGCTCTTGTCTCTCTGACCCATTATTCAATCATCAGTCAGCTTTGATGAACGTCGTGTTAATAAAAAAGGCTCGTTATGCATATACAGTAAAAAGAAAAAAGAAGCCATTTTGAGTCTTTCCTACTGCTGTATACTTTCGTTCCCTGGTTGATTAATTAATCTTGTAACGATGAAATCATAATGAGATTACCGAAAGACACTACAAGTAAGAGGATATATTTTTGGCTTGTATAAAGAGAATCAATTTACAATGAATTTGCATAGCAAAGTGAACTTATTTAAAATTAAGAAAAAAAATTTATTTTTTATTTCTGATCAAAAATACATTAGAGTATTTTGTTTTGAAAAACAAAAACAATTGTCTTATTGGCTGGTTTGAAATATCAGCAATTAGTGAGGCAAATATGGTAATGTTGTGTGGACATCAGTTATGTATTAAAGTGATTGTGTGGTAATTTTAAAACTGTGGATACAAACTTGAGAGGGAGCATAAATTTGGGAGCCAACAGACAGGGATTTGGGAGCAATGAGACTCAACTCAAAATTGGCAGATCACAAGACTTGACTTGGATTTCAGATCAAAGAGCCTCATTTCTGTATTCGTAGAACACAAGACGTATTTTACTCAGATGTTGAATAGAGTGGATCTCCACAACCATGGTTGTATATGAACCTCTGGTTTCTGGCCATTTTATTTTAGACAAGAGCTCTAAATGTGTCCATTTTCTGTTCAAAAGAAAAAGTTATATTTTTAGAGACAAAGTGATAGGTGAACTATTTTCTGTTCAGAAAATAGAATATAGGAAGAATGATTCTTATTCTAATTATTTAATGTTATGTGTTAGTGAGCCTTTCACTAGATTGAGCATCTCCAAGAATATGTAAAAAAGCTCACTATTATTTCGGCAGACAGAGTTGGATATGTTATTGTTCATAGCCAACTGTTTAAACATTACTTTGAAGATGTCAAAAATTCCTTTCTTTGCAATGTGTGTTTTTTACTCGTCATTTTGAAAGAGATCCCTTGGATAAGGGTTATCTTCCCTTCATATCTCATACCATTCCCCTTGACTGCAACCTCCCACCACCACACTAACCAGTACATAGCAACAGAGGTCCTTCTACCTACTAAACGAGTAGTCTCAATAAAGTCTTAAAAACGTTCACACGTGTCTGCCTTATTCCTTGTTGTTTAACCTTTGTAATTATGTATTTACACATTATATAACATGGTGCAAGAAGACACTCAAGAACTAACAACATTCACAGAAGACAACTAAATTTTAAAAAAAATGGAAATCATGGAATTTTTACCACATCCAAACGAATTAAATTTTGCTTCAGATAATCTCGGACAAGAATGGGAAACATGGAAAAAACAATTCCAAACATTTCTTCAAGCTACAGAGTCAGATAAGGTAAAATCCTCAATTCTATTGACCTGTATATGAGACAAAGGAAGAAATGTTTATTCCACATTCAATTTCGAGAGCGAGGAACAGAGATATTATCTAAAAACGGTTATTGAAAAGTTTGATACTCATTGTCAACTCAGAAAAAATTAAACTTTTCTAACGCACCAATTCCTCACATGCAAACAAAAAGAAGATGCAAAAACATCAGAAAAACTATGATTAATAAAAAAATACACAAAATAAACAAGATGGATATACAAGGCTTAATAGAAGAATACAAAGATTGTTTCGGTGACATATGCAAACTACCAATTTCACATCATATTACGGTAGACCCAGATGTAAAACCAGTCGTAAATCCTCTAAGGAATATTCCATTTGGTATGAAAACCAAAATTGAAGCGACAGATTGGGTAAATTTACTCGTAATAGTGGAGAAACAAAATGGCAGATTAAGATTATGTTTAGACCCCAGAGACCTGAACAATGCGATAAAAAAGGAGCATTTTAAGATACCTACTGCTGAAGAAATATTTGCATACTTAGTAATACTAGCATTAAGAACAACTCTTCTAAAAGATAAATCACCATCCCCAGCTCAACGGTTAATGAAACGAACACTTCGAACAAACCTTCTCAACATAATGCATAACAAACTACTGAAGAAGCGGATAAAAATGTAGACATTATTTTTAAGGGGTAAGAAACCCTGAAAACAAACGATGCTGTTCATATAAGATTCCAAGGAAATTGGAATAGAAAAGGAAGGGTAATTAAGAAATTGAAAAAAAACTCGTTCATATCTAATAAAAACAGAAGAAGGAAACTGTTTACGCCGCAATAGACGTCACTTATTAAAAACAAGTGAAAAGCAATCAAGCATCACACCAACATAAATTGACTATGGTGAAAACATATTTAATGAACAAGACAAACAGCAACACACAACACAACAACAACATTCACAAAACCGAAAAAAGTGAGGAAGAATTATTAAGCTTTCAGACAGATACGGAGAATAAATAAATGAAAAAACAAAACTTTTTAAAAATCAGAGATGTTAAATAAGGGTTATCTCCTCCTCATATCTCATATCATTCCCCTTGACTGCAACCTCCCACCACCACACTAACCAGTACATAGCAACAGAGGTCCTTTTACCTACTAAACGAGTAGTCTCAATAAAGTCTTAAAAACGTTCACACGTGTCTGCCTTATTCCTTGTTGTTAACCTTTGTCATTATGTATTTACACATAATATAGCAATGTCGAGCGATGTTCAGTTTTATTTTGTTCGTTGCGTTTTCATCCTCTGATGTTACAGAAATCGGCTCTCATCGAAATGATTTGGTTCAGACATAACTTAAATTGTTTATTGACTTATTGCCTTCTCGAAGAAAATGATTGCATTTGGCCTAAAAAAAGCCCACTGTTTATTTTGTTTTGAGAGCATCATTTTTCATATGTGGTAACTTTGTAGCTACATATGTGTGACCTATTTGTGTTATTAAAAAAATTGCCGAAGCAGTTTACGATTTGAAAGCTACTTCTTTTTTTTTTTTTTAAGAGGAAGTTTTTCACTTTTTTTTTTTGAGTGGCTAACATTTTTATTTAAACATAACCTAACCCTTCACATGTTTAGTGTCATCTGCCGTTTTACACTTATTTTTGCGGTTTTGAAATCGTAAACCTGTTGGGTCATTTTCTGAGACTCTCCGTCAATATTCAGGACTGACTTCATAAGAACTAAAATCCTTTGGATGCCCATTTCTTACATGTACCTTCCTTTTGATTGTGATTAATTTTATACCTTTATCTAGCGATGGAAACTATATATTCAATTCATCAAAGAATTTATTAATTATTTTGAAATCGTGTTAAAGGTTAAAAGTGCGCATTCGTCCCAATCAATAAATATCTTTTTGGGCGATTGTGCAGTAGAGTTAATAAAAAAATGGGGTGAAAAAAACAAACTAATATACAACAAATAACTGTTACCAAACGTAAGAAAATTTACTTTTCTACTTAATTGTATAATTTTCACGTGTGTTTACTGATTGTAAGATTTATTATCTATGCATTTGTTATGGTCAATTTTACTTAGCCAAGTTATTTACCTCCAGGGGGTTAGACAAAGGTCAAAGCATTTTTATTTCCTTCCTCTCCAGGAGGCTAGACACAAGGTCAGGTGTGGTTAGCCAGCACACTAGGATTAGCATGCTCTGGCCTACAAAAAATGCCTGGGCAGCCCCGTCGGCATGTCCTGGTATGATGCACCTCAGGCGATTGGCAATAAACTAACTCCTTCTCAAAGAAAAGGTAAAGCCTGGGAGGGTGGACCTTCTAGAACTGTACAGGACAATACCTAAGACCGGTGGAATCAAGGCCGGAAGGCCAAGACGGTACCAGTCTACAGAGTGTAGCACCCATCAGAACAGATACTACACTCTGATTTTAACCAAAAGGCTGAGGAAGACTTTTTACTTAGCCAAGTCAGCGCACTTTCTGGGATATGGTCGCGAATTTCAGGCTTAAAAGATAGTAAAAAAATTTTTTAATGGGGGGGTTAATGGAACCATATGCTTAAGTCCGAGGGTGGTTGCCAATCAGATTAGGGTAAGTTTTTTATATATTATTATCTTTTAAGCCTAAAATCCGCGACCAACTCCAGGTAAAATTTGAGGCCATGACAGAAAGCATGATGGCTTGGCTAAGTAAAAGTGATGCTAAAACATGCATAGGTAATAAATCTTACAATCAGTAAACGCACGTGACAATTATACAGCTAAGTAGAAAACGAAAAAATTTCTTGCGTTTGGTAACAGTTATTTGTTGCCTATTTTTTTCACCCCTTTTTTCCCTGTTAACTATACTGCACAATTGCCTCTTTTTTTTCTTCTAAATTTTCTTTAACATTTGTTCAGTTTTCTTTTAACCGTTTTGTAATCAACACACCTTCTTTTTCATTGCAGTGTTACAACGTGCAGAATGGAGCCGACGGCGGCATGTTGATTGAAAAGGCGGTTTCCTTTTTCTTCTTTCTTTTGATGTTAGCCGACATTAGAAACTGTTGCTGAAACCAGATTCACTAACTTCCAACAGCAGCCTTTGACTTGTGATCGACTAACTTATAAGGACTAGTGCGCATGTTTCTGGGAATCAGATTTCTATCTTGAATTTGATTGGTTAAAAAAGAATATTCAGCTGTCATACATGAAGGTCAAGTTTCATTGCTTTTTCCTTAAAAGAAAAATAAGGAAATTAAAAACTGGGTGACGGAATTAATTACAAACCGGAATTAATTACAAATCTAAATCTAAATATACTTTACAAATTTCTTTAAAAAATATGATAAATATACTTTACAAATTTCTTTAAAAAATATGATAAATATACTTTACAAATTTCTTTAAAAAATATGATAAATATACTTTACAAATTTTCTTAAATGATAAAATATACTACAAATTTCTTTAAAAAATATGATTAATATACGACTTTACACATTTCTTTAAAAATATGATTAATATACGATTTTATAAATTCTTGATGATAAAATGAAATACAACATTTTTTTTTATTCGTACAATATAATTTTGCAAATGAAAGAAATAAAATGAGATTTATTAGTTGAATAACAAATAAAATCGATAAATTAAGTCAAAGTTGTAATTAATTTCGAGTTGTAATTACTTCCGGGTTGTAATTACTTCCGGGTTGTAATTAATTCCGAACCCCTAAAAACTCATGTTTGAACGCACTAAATTGTTGTTTCAATTGTAGTATAGGGACGTTGAAATATCTCACTTATTTCACTTGGTTTTCGTCCACATTTTGAATAAAACTGATTGTAGGTCTTAAATTGTAATTCTTGTCCTGAAATACAATTCTAATTTACTTTTTAACGTCTATAAATTTGAACTTTTATCATAAGTTTTTATCAAGTTTTATTTTGACCATATTGTTATTAAAGTATCTACTAGTATGTTTTAACCTCTTGATTTTTGTTTTTAACTTCATTAAATTCCGTTAACACTTTTTTTTTGTATTTAAACAGAAATTTCAGTTTAACATAACATGGTGGCGAGCAATTAAAACGTTGTAAGTTATATTATCAAAACTCTAAAAATTAGATTGGAATTTTATTTCAAAACAAGAAAGAAAATTTAGAACCAACAAGCAATTTTATCCAAAATGTAAGTGAAATATTCTAACGGTCTCTAAAGTTCAATTGAATCCAGTTGTTACTAGCGAATATACCCCTCTCTCTCTCTCTGTCTGTCTGTCTATCTCACTCTCAAGTCGAATGTAGGCCAGTCGCTTATCAAAAAGGGAGGAGAAAGGGGAGTAATTACCAAATAAAAATGGCGAATATTGAACGATTTTATCTTCTTAAATTTTTATCCTGGTGTCCATGAGGACAGTGGGAGTAGATGAAAGTGGGAGAGTAAGCTTTCCTCCTGCTTTATTTATTTATGATTAATAAAAAATTAAAAAATATTGATCAGGATTAAATGTAGAAATTGATGAAATTGATTGAAAATAAATATTTTGTTTTTAACAACACGGATCAATATTTTCTGTAAATCACTGACGAAGCAGATTTTTTATGTAGCTTGTTGTAAAACAAAGCTGTTAATCACAAAAATATGGAGGAAAATTGTCTTTAATTTAATATATAAGATTGGAGCTTTAATGGATATTCTTAAGATATGTTGACTCTGGGATTTAACAATGAAAATGCTATTTTAAACATAAGTGTGACAGATTTACGGATGGACAGATCCATCTTTTAGAGATGTGTAGTCACATTTAAAAACTCTCATTATCGTAAATACATGCTTGTCATTGTCTTTAAATGTGGCGTAACGATGATTGATTCCACCTAATGTTTATTCCATTACTTTCTGTCAGCAAAACTTGTGAAGTTCGTTAAGTAGAATTGAGTAGCAGAAGAAACAGGACAAATGCCCCTCCCCATGTGCAGATCCATTTCAAGGGATAGCTTTTTTTCCCCCCACAAAGCATCAGAGAAACTGCTAAGCCTATTTTAATCGTATTGCTTTCGAACAGTAGGTGTTGCTTCTTATATTGCAGGATGGGGTTACTTACTTTTGACTCCTGGTTTCCTTGATAGTTTTGTTGCTTCCCCACAAAGGCAAAACTACGCACAAGGTCTATTTTCAATGCAGAGAATCCAGCTCCCCAAAAAGGGGAATACTAGAATGAGAACAAAAGTAACCTGTGTAGTCCCATCGGCACTCCCTGGCGAATGTGGGCGCCTCAGGTCTGCTTTCTATTTAATGTAAATTAGCGAGATTTCACGAATAAGCGTTGGAGATGTAACTTTCTTAACCCACACCACCAGCTGTCGTCTGGCGTGTTTTGTTCTTGGTTTTGGTAGACGATCTATACAATATGCTTTCTCCTGCTCCACATTGTCTTCTTAGATTACGGAAGGCTGCAAGTCGTCAAACAATCGTCTAGCACATGTGTATAAATGAAGAATCAAAAAGAAAATGTATCAACACAGTTGTAATGTAATACTTCATCAGTTTATGTATGGAACGTTGGTGGAGTTCATATAAACCAAAGACACTTTTTCGGGGTATTGGGTGCATGAACTAAAAGATTTATTGGACTTTTGTTGGTTTGGTTCTGAAAACTCTATCATGTTCTTTAGCTAGGGTTTCAGTTCTGAAAATTTGTTTGTTAATCAGAGCTTTGGTTTTCAGCGTGACGAGCCAAGCATGGAACCCAAACCCTTGAGTTGGAACTATTTAGACAATGTGGATTCCAGTAACATTTGAGGGGTTCTCTCTAAAGGACGAATATCACATGCTTATATGGATATTGCTCCTAATCTGGCACAGTGTCGACTACGTATGGGGTTTGGTTAATTCTCTAGTCTCACCACCAGTTCCCCTCACCCAAATCACATTAATTTACATTTTTGCAATCCAGCATATAATATTTTGGGGAAATTGTTTCTACATCCTAATTAGTGGGCAGAAATCTAACCAACCTTTCCACTCTAACTTACTTTAATCTGTATCCGTCATCTCCACCCGACATGGGTGGGACTCAGAGCTGCTTTGTTACCACCACTCTCTATATGTTTAATGTGACCCTTTCCTAATGTCCCACTGCCAATCAGGACAAATCTAGTTCTCACTGCATGTCAGCAAAAGGAGGAGGTCCCCAAAATTCCAAAAATATTTTCTTTATCAACTTCCCATTTGGTTTACTAGTCTATCTCTTTAATTGTATATTTCTTATAACCTATGACCTCTTCGACAATTGAAACGTTGCATTTCGCTCTGTGTGCCATCTCAATCAATAATAATTCTATTGTCGAAATGTTTGCAATCAGAATAAATGTCAAAATTTTACCACTCGAGCCAATTTTTTCCATTCAGCTGTTATTTTTAATTCATCTTGCACTTCTAACAATGCTTATTTTATTTTTTTTAATTTTGACATTTTAACCCTCTACTTCTGTATCCCAATAAAGGAAACATCTGTGTTTTTTTTTCTCTTTTTCTCTTTCTCACTTTTTTCCTTTGTTCTAATGAAATCCATCCTGGCCAAGTTTTGGGTTCGATTTCAGCTCAAGTGTGCACGATTCCTTCTTTATTCTTGTAAATATTATTTTGTTTCATTCATATTTTACTTATTTAATTATCTTATTAACTTAGAGTGCCATGCATCACGCAATGTCATAATGTCAGTTACAACAAAAACTAAACACACTGTTTTATCATCTCAAACACTGCTGCTGAATAAAATTATATTTACATTATCCAATCAGAACCCTTGTTGCCATGGTAACTGACCAGACAGACAACCGTTTACAGGTTAACTTATTATTTACATCATTTTATTATTTACATCATCTTCGAACCATGTCATTTTATTATTTACTGTCCTACAACCATTTCTTATCTCATATGCCCTCACCCCCACTGTCTAATAAATTCAATGTGCAAAGAAGCAAGCAAATTAAAAAAAAGCATCCCCAATAATATTAAAATACGAAAAAATAATAAATAAAACCCAGCTCGGTGTCTTTTGTCCAGAGACTGTTGAGCAGAGAGCAGAACTCGACTAACAGAGCTCTGGTGAAAATTCAGAAACAATCAGCATCAGGATCCGTCATCCTCTAGTCATCGCTACCTCTTCATGCGTCAAGCAAGGATGTGTCAAATGCATAACTGCAAATCCATGGAATGAGAATAACATCCTTGCTTCTGCGCATGTAAAACTATCATTTCTTTGTATGTTCTAAGCTAAACCTTCCTCAACTTCGTATTGTCACACACAGCTTTTGTCGGGACCACGGCAGCGAGCACGTGACAATGATAAATTAAAAAAAGGTAAATGTGTCTGGAGGTGGCTCGTAGGTCCCTAGGCCCAATATTAATAACATAATAGAGGGGGAGGGATTCTCCAGTTCCAGACATTACATAGAAATAAGGAATAATATCGAACAGGTAAGAGACAACTCAAACACCAAGTTAAAATTCAAAACAAATATTTATTTGTATAAAGATTAGAAAAAGGAGCAAACATGTATGGAGCTAAACAACAAAAAGAACAAAGTAATATTTTAGGGGAAAGGGATAATGTCTAAAGTTATCTAATAATGAGCAAAATCTATAAACAAAAATCATGTCCGGACAAATCAAGGAAGAAAGGTATTAATCACTTACAAAAATGGATGAGTGATACAAGACTTCCCACAGGAGTTGAAAAGTTCAATAGTCCAGGAATTATACAATCATCCAAGATTCACACTAATCTTTGTATGTAAAAGTCAATGGCAGATACCAAGGCACAAGTCCTTCAGAAATCAGGTATATGGGTGGGGTCTTGGAGTCTCAGTCGGCACTACACAATCTTCACATAGGATTTGTATTCATATTTTCTCTGCGATAATGTAAGATGTTCCAATCAGTGACAGATCTTGGTGATGTGTAGAATTCGTCTCAGAAGCGTTTTAGGATTCGCTTTCAGCTGTATATCAATATAGAAGAAATCTCTGGGACATGCAGTCAACAAAGGGGCAAAGAAAGTTATTACTGTGTCGAGTTTGGATGAATTATATCCCTTTGATTTAGCACAGCATTACGGTTTTGCTAACTAAGGAAGAGATTAGCAGAATTATTTATTATTTTACAAACTGCTAAATACTAAGTTCTTTTCATAACTGCTACAACTCTCAGCAGTGACACGGTTCCATTCAAGGAGGTGAACGAGACAAATAATCTTGGTCTTCTGGTCGACTCGTCCTTCAAGCCATCTAAACATTGCATTCAGGCTGCTGCAAACAAAGCAAGGGGCAGTTTATTTCTCATTTCAAGTTCAATAGTCCAGGAATTATACTTTCTTTCTACAAACTCACTCCTGAAATATTTCTCCCACTTTATGTCTCCCTTGTCAGACTACTGTTAGAGTATGGTGTCCAGGCCTCTGCTCCATATCTAATACGTGATATCCAGCATCTGGAGAGAGTTCAAAGACTGGCTACTCGAATAATGCATAACCCTTTTTCTCCTTTGAGCGCAGACGATTATGCTGTGATCTTATTTTGGCCTACAATCTCCTCAATGGTCATTATGATATACCTCAAGACCTATTATTCACTCTTGCACCAGAAAGAGATCTACGTGGACATCACAAGAAACCATTTCACTACCGATTTCGATTGAACCAAAGGATCACTGGACCTTGGAATAGACTCCCAAAAGAGGTAATAAATGTGCCAACAACGCAGCAATTCAAGGTGAATTTGGACAGGTGCTGAGCTACTATATACTTTAATAACACAAAACAAAATATACCTTGCTTCTGGGATTGGTTTATGTTTTTAAACATAAACCAATCCCAGAAGCATTTGTTTTAATTGTTTAATTAACCATAATTTATAATTAACTGAACAAGTCACTCATCTCTCTCTGCGTATTTCTCTCACCCATCTCACTCTATGTTGATTCAACCACTCTTTAATATTTCTTAATATCTCTATGAGCATTTAGAGCAGAGGCGGGCAACCTTTTCAGAGTGAGGGCCAGATGAGACTTTTGGAAGGAGATCGCGGGCCGGAGTGAAAAACGAAATCTTAAAATTACTATATTTTGTTTACATGAATAAATTGTAGAAAAATTGCATTGAACACTTTACAAATCTGATATTTTTTTCTCAAGAGACTTCTGTATGTGATGTTATAAAAGGCACCGACGAAGAGCCATATTGGAATCATAAAAAATAATGACGGGGGAAGTAGCAAGTTGATCCAGCATTCGTTTTGACACACCTCACATAGGTTCTCTGATTCATGCCCTTTCCTCGTCTCTCATTTCTTCTTTGCCTCTCTCTTTCTCTTTTTCTATTTTTATCTCAGGCCAAGGATTTGAAATTAATAGTTAAAGAAAAATGAAATATACATGCATCATCGCTCGCTGATATTTATACATTTTTTATCCCAATGTAAATCTTAATTGAAACCTACTTTTACGTCTATGTCACAAAATGATATGAGTTTTACTGGGAGGTCCGCGGGCTGGATTGCAATAATAAAGCATAGCAGGGTGGCGGGCCGGACGCTAAGCCTTCGCGGGCCGGATGTGGCCCGCGGGCTGGAGGTTGCCCGCCCCTGATTTAGAGAATGAGTGACTATCTTTTTCAGTGTGGTCGTCTAATTTACATACATGTGTCTGTACACAAACACATATGGAAATAGATGGGGAAGTAATAAGTCTCTTTACTTCTATATAAGAATAATAATAAATAAAACTATTTCTATATAATAATAATAATAATAATAATAATAATAGTAATAATATTATTATTATTATTATTATTATTATTATTATTATTATTATTATTATTATAGTAATAGTAATAGTAGTAATAATAATGATAATGATAATGATAATAATGATAATAATAATAGAACAACAACAAGAAGAAGTAAATCCCCTGAGTGACAGACACACAAAAAAAAAAGGCTCTCAGTTCCCAGTAGCTCTAAAGTCACGATCCAAGGCATCAAGATGAACAATAAGAGCAGAGCCAGGGATAAAACAAGGTGGAAAGAAACAAGGGAGGGGTTCCTTCACCAGGAGTGAAATAAAAAAAAGACCCTGATGATGATGATGATGATGATGATGATGATGATGATGATGATGATGATAGACTTATTTTTAGTTATTCAAGAAGAATGTGTTATGTGACAGTTTATGAATTTTCAAGTGAAATCAAAATAGAATAAACAGTGGTAGTGGTTGTGACCCAACGGGTCACGAGTACATCTAGTGATACTACGAATCAGTTTGAAAACTTATCTTTTAACGTAAATGTAATAAAAAAAATAAACGTCAATTTAGTTTTCTTTTCAACATATGTTTATAAAAATATATTAAATGTAGAAAGCCGATCAATATGCTTAAAATGGATCGGTGCCATAAAAAAAAAGCAAAGAATGATCAAGGACAAACAAGATATGCACATCCGGTACTACAAGAACCGTATCAAAGACCGTAACGTAAAGTATAAGCATCATAGGGGAATAATTGCCAAACTTTTTTTGTTTTGTGAAGGAGGGTTTCAGCCATCTATATTCCAAAATTCATAATGGTTGGTTCATAAAAAATAAAAATAAAAAGTTTATTGCACCCCTAAATGTTAACATTTACAAAAAAAAAAAAATAATAATGTGCCCATGTTACTCATCGTATTTTTTAGAATATACATTTCAAAATCCATAATTATCCATTCATTAGTTTAGGATATTACTATACGAGGCCTGTCTAAAACGTATCCGATCTTAGGCCAGAAAAAAATATTTCCAATACGTGACAAGGTTGGGACCTTAATCCCCTTGTACACACTTAGCCCACCGTTCCATCCACTGTCGGAAACACCTCTGGAAGTCTTCTTTTGGAATGGTGTTGATCTCCGCCGTCGTGTTCTGCATTATCTCTTTTTTCGCACCCTCTCAACAACAGCTACACTCCAAGCAGTTTGGAGCCTGCCAGAACGCTGGTCACTCTCTGCTGATGTGCAGCCATTTTTGAATCGGTTGAACCACTCCTTAATTTGTGTTACACATTGCATCTTCTCCAAATACCTGCTGTATCTAACGCAATGGCGGAGATGAACACCATTCCAAAAAAAGACTTCCAGAGGTGTTTCCGGCAGTGGATGGAGCGGTGGGCTAAGTGTGTGCAAGCACAAGGGACCTACTTTGAAGGGGATTAGGGTCTCAACCCCGTCATGTATTTGAAATATATTTTCTGGCCTAAGACTTAAATGGACATACCTATCTTTATATATATATATATATATATATGTATATATATATATATATATATATATATATATACACTCAGGGTGCATAATGTATTTGAGGACAGATTTATACATACACAAAAATGACTCATAGAAACAGATAATGTCTTTTTACTGAACAACGTTTTTGAGGATAAGAATAGATATTTGTAATTTTATTCATTACAGTATTTACATCACATTACGCTTCGATAATGGCTTTTATGTAAGGTATGAATCACTTACATGTTAGGATCAGGTGGTCCTTGTTCACGTTGAACATTACTCTAACTATAAGCACTTTTAGGAATAATTTAGTATCATAAGAGTGCTCATTATCCCTTTTTCTTAACTATGCTGCATACATAGTAGTCCAAAGGATTGATATCTTGGGAACTCGGAGGTCAAATGTGAGAGGTAATGTGATCATGAAAATGACATCTTTCTCTGCTATATTTTAAAATTTGTTGAAGAGTCTATTAGCTCTGACTAAGTGATTTTTCTTTATCTTTTCTTGCATAAAATGGCCTTTACTCATCACATAAGACTTGTATCTGATGTCTTTGTTGTGGGCAACATTTCAGATTGTTCCTTCTGACACACAGTGTTCTTTTGCAATTGACTTCATGAATCTTCTAGGATTACCACCAAGGATGCGCTTATTTTTTGAATAAATTCATATGTTCTACTGCTAATGTACCTATGTTACATAATGGATATATGTATGTGATGAACGATTACATCAGCTAGTATGGATTTTGTATCGAGGTGGACCAGTGCAAATCTTAACATGAAAATCTGGGGAAACAAGTTCGCTCTCAGACTAAAAAAAGATAAACATACCTGAACTCAGACCCCTCCCTGATCTCTGATCTAACAGGTGCGTGGTAACAGGCTTAGAGTTCCCATTTGAGGCAATTACGTCACAATCGTGGAAACGAAAAAAGAAAGAAGCTTTTTAGTCAGTCAGTGTTTTGGGAGCATAGTGCACGAATGCAAAATCAAGATGTAATTCAGGAAAAAGGAAAATGGGAATTTAATTCGTAAAAGAGTGATAGCGAGTCTATTGCCCCTTCCTTCCTATCCCCGTAACAAAGTAGATCTAAGTTGGGAAGAACAATGTAGCCTCTCCCTCCAAGTTAATGAATGTGGAGTTTTATAATTATGACGAGGAAACCTCTCCAAAATAAAGAACCATTAACTCTCTGTCGCTTTGCGCCTTTCTTTTTTCTGTGCATGAAAAAGTACTTGATTTCAGACCCACTACGACAATGTCGACAGCGAAAATGCAACACACTGCGATGGCGACGGCAACGATGTCGGGGACAGGTCGGCGCGTCAGTATATAGAAAGCTATGTAAAACCTGAGAACATTTTGAAGTAAGGAACTTTGACTCAAAGAACGTGTTTTAATAAACCAATACATTACACCTAGAATGTCTCTTACATTTTGATAATGGTGCTACCTTTCCATCTTAAGTCATTAACTCTTTGCGAACTTTGTATACGAAAGATCAAATGACTTTTAAAAATCGTTCTATTTCTAAATTGCTATCACCAGCCTTTACAGTCATGATAATTGTGTGCCTCTTCCTTTGTTGTGTAAGCATATGGGCTGCGATTGATAATTCTCAAATACAGAAAATATAAAGTCAAATGATATTTTTGCTATACTAAAAATAACGTATGTCCTCAAATACTTTACGCACACTATATAATGTAGACATATCACATTTTGCATGTTTGTTTATTCGTGTTATGTCGTGTGCATCAACTGTTGTGTGGCGTGATGTCATTTGTGCATCTCTTTTCTTTGATGTTTGACTGGCATATCAAAGAGTATCCTTGTTGTCTTATCTCACAACGTTACTAGACTACTCCTGCTTCTTTCATCTATTTATAGAAGAAATTAAATGCTTTGAGGTGAGCAACCTCAATTTTGATAGGAGAAAAATAGTATTGCTTGTCACATGACATATCATACTGTAACTGCACAGGTTCAATTATATATATATATATATATAGTCTCGGAAGTTTCTCAACCATTAAAACTATATAAAAAAAATAAAAAAAAAAAAAAAAAAAAACAACTTATAGTCTCAAGTCTTCCAGTGGAAAATCACTCATGTAAGTCAATTTATTTTTTACAGTTATTATATTAGTTAGTTTCTAACACTATTTTAAGGGATCATCAGTTGTTTACCATGAAAAACTGTTTCGGGAATTATATATATATATATATATATATATATATATATATATATATATATATATATATATAAATGAAAGAAGAAAGATAAATATGAAAAAATATAAAGTAATGGAGAGTAAGAGTGTGCGTGTAAAAAAATACACGCACACTCTTACTCTCCATTACTTTACATTTTTTCAAATTTTGAATTTTGGCTTTTCCACTGCCAACTTATCCATCTATGTAATTCCTCTGACGATAAGATTTTAATCTTTGAAAAGCCTTGGCGTAAGGAAAGAAAAATAAACATGTTTTTACTGGGTACACTTTGCATTGAACAATCAGAGTTGCAATAGATTTGTCATTCGTACATATTTACCTTTCTTCTTTCATTTATCTTTATAATTGCTCTATCTCGTATATTGAGCTTAAACTATTTCACTATAGGTTCTATCCTCTAAAAGTATACTTTTAGTTTCATATTTTATATATATATATATATATATATATATTTAGACAGTAAATCATAATTTATGCAGACTTCATTGAATACTACAGAGTTTTCTCTTTTAATTATTTCTGTTGTTATATTCTCGCTGCGGCGAACAAGTTTTCTGGTTTCAGATGGTAGTTTGAACATTATGGCTCCGAGCATCGGCCATCACTCAAACACTTTCGATCTCGTGATCGTCATCGTACTGTTATCTTTTTTTATAGTGTTTTTTCTTTTTAATTTTCAATTTTATTTTAATTATGGAAGACGGATAGTGCCAGTATTAATTTTGTTAATGATGGGTTGCAGAATTTTAATATATAGGGCTTCAAGGATTTTAAGTCTGCGTGTACAATTATTTTTATGGATGATTTTAGTGTTAGTTGTTAGTATTTTCCTTATTTCGGCTGATTGTATAGTTTTATTGTGTGAGATGATATGTCGTTGAATAGCGCTTGTATCATTTAGGTGGTGTGTAAGACAACAGGAGGGGGTTGTTGTCATGTGGCCAATGTAGGTGCTGTATTTGTCCGTTTGAGTATTAGGAAAACATTCTTCGAATGGGCATTGGAACAAATATAGCATGTTTGTTTGGCTTAGGGGAGTAAGTGGTTTTATTGTTTTTGATTATTAAATTAGAGGTTTTGAATTTTGTGTATTAAATTGTTAATTTGATCTTTTTTACTTATATTCCTTGTCTTTTTTTAAAAGTAAAATGCCGACAAAACAAAGTAAAGTAACTCTAACTAAGTAAAAAAAAGAAAAACAAAGAAAAAGTAATCGTATATATATCTGTAAATGACTTGATTTTATTATTTAATTCATATAACATCTTACAACAAAATATTCATGTGGAAAGGGATATATCGCTACTCAAAAACATATACTGCAACCCTCTGAAGATTGACAAAATTGGACTAATTGAAAAAATATACTTATCAGAATTTTGCGATGAAACGCGCATAAGGGATAGGAATGAATATTAAATTTGAATTAATTACTTTTGTGTGTAAAATAAGAGATGTAAAAAAAAGTACAGAAATAAAGAATTTGTTCAAACCAATGAAAATTATGGTTTGGGATTAAATCACCATAGTCTATGGAATGCAGATATAATATATATATATATATATATATATATATATATATATATATATATATATATATATATATATATATATATATATATATAATGAGTGAAGCAGAACAAGAAGAGAAAAAAAGGCAGTGGTTTAATATACCAATAATTTATTTCACTTTCTATCGTTTTAGTGTGTCTACTACACTTGTATGCCTTATAAAATACATAATTATTTGAATAAGTGCTGAAAATGGTATTAAAATGAGATAATTCTCTGATTTTTGTTGATTAGAAAATATTAATAGATTGGTTCGTTTATAAACAGTAGTTTATTTGCATCAAAGATTTTGAAGGGATGGAGGCATGAGTATTATTTACTCCTCTCCAGGAGTTAGGCACAAGGCCAGTTTTATCCTACTCCCACAAGTAAGATGTGACCCAAGGTCGGGTCGGAAAGTGGGGGTTGAAAAGCCAACGCCTGAGAGGTGAGCACTCTGACCATCAAAAATTGCCTGGGAAGCCCCGTCGGCATTCCCCGGTAGGGGTGCCTCAAGCAGTAAGCAATTAACTTACTCCTCCCGAAAGAGGGGAGGCAAAGCCTGGGAGGGTGGACCTCCTAGAACTGCACAGGACAATCCCATTGACCGGCGTAAATCAAGTCCCGAAGAACAAGACAATACCAGTCTATGGGGTGCAGTATCCATCGGAACAGATACTACACTTTGATCTTAGCCAAAAGGAGGCATGAGTTCACGGTATCAGTATTGGTTTAAAATCCTGGAGGGATCCAAGTGTGGCAACATGTATGTGTATGTATGTTCGGGCATGTGCTATAACGTGTCGGTGATGGCAGTGGATTGATTGGTGAGAGTAATAAATAAGTTTGCATTTCAGGAAAATGGGCATTCCAGTTGTAACAAGTCATATCAAATTCTTCATTCATTATCTTCTGCTAATAGTTGGGACAGGAACGAGACACATTTCCATTGCTTTAGACTGTGGTATCGTTTGACCAGTTTTAATAAAGAACGGAAAAGAAAATACATTTTTAAAGTATTGATAATTGGACACGAGAACAAAAAATGATTAGGTCCTAACTCTGATTATAGAATCAAAAGTTAGGAGGGGTATGAGCTTCCGTATCAATTTTTGTTTTTGTTTGCAGATACGGCAGACATTTCAAGTTTATATCTTTCTCAAGTAAAGCGATGATGAATTACTTCAAACTTGCATTGCCATATGTAATTGAAAAAATTGTTTTGTAGTTTTATATAAGTTTACAATTATTAAATTTCTGCATGGCGTCTGTTACATTCTTTCTATCGAGATAAGAACTTAACCATTAAGTATGTAACTAAGTAATCCTATCTATTTGTGTGGTCACCATACTAGGCAGGGCGTATAAATGTTATGGTTATAGCTGATGCAATAGTCTATTGAGTGGAACTTTTTACAGCCGATATTTAAGGCTTCCAAAATCGGGGATGCATTGAGTGAATTGAAGGTACTTGTAATAGTCAGTATGAAAACGTCCCCTATATGGAAAACTAAACAAAACAAGTGAATTGCTCAAATTAAAAACCTCTAATAAACATTGGGAGAATTCTGGCTGTATCCTGAGCACAACACGCACAATATTTCATGTGCTTAATAACAGTAAGAATTACGTAAGAAAAAATAAAATAACTGAAAAAAATGAAAAGAAGGTAGATTCAATTGTAACAAAAATAAGATGAACAATGAAACAGTTGACACAAATATAGAATCCCAATAAATAAATTATTAAACACAAAATCTTAATGAATTATATTCAAGGCTGAATTGCACAAAATGCTGTGCACAAGAGAAACCACCAACTTGAAGTAACAAAAAAAAACAACATTGGACTAACTTTTACTGTAAAAAATGTAAAATAAAATATTCTTTCTTTAGTTCTTAAATAATCTGTTTTTTAAGGTTCTGCAGTAGACAGAACAGATAAAAAAATTAGTTCCTTAAAAAAGGGTGTTTTTTGTCTTTTCTAAGTTTTTCTCTGGTGATTAAAGAAATTCTGTTCTTGCTTTCTAAAACTAGGCTTTTCTGTTTCCTCTTTGAAACCATTGTTCCTAATATGAAACACGTTCTGACCGCTGATCTGACAACATGCAGTCAGTCGTTTCTATGTCCATACCAGTTATGTTTGACGTGTCTTTGTAACAATATACAATCATTCTCTGCCAAACTTGTTCTGTTGACGTGCCATTTGGTTCCAGATTTATACAAATGTTTGGTAAATTCACATTTTAGGAAACTCACAGCCGTCATCAGCATGACTAACAAGGATCGAACCTTCGATGTTGATGTCAATAGTCTAGCGTTTTACCCCCTGGACTATGACGCCTTGCCTAGAAATATGTACGGTGTTTATCTACTAAATATTTAATGTATTTCTATGCAATTGCTTTTGTAGGTGATTGCAGTGTTTGTTATTTTTCTTTGCATTATTATTATTATTATTATTATTATTATTATTATTATTATTATAGTTGTTCACTTTCAAAGTGATACAGATTGATGCAGAAGATTACTAAAAATAAATTTTATACCATATTCTCCGGGAATTTTTAATCTATAAACGACTCTGAATAACTTCTGTTAAATTCACAGGCTTACTGTAGCCTGATCTTCTTAAAGTCTCTGTCGAAATTTCTTTTTAAAATCTCTTCCGACTTTGAATAATTTTCTTGATTACAAATAAGTTTTACACCGTCCATTGTCTGTGGAGACGATACTCGGCAACTTCTAAGAACTTTGGCTTACGTTTGCTGTCTAATGAATACTTGCAAAAACATCAAATTTATACACAAAATAAAGTCAAAAATATAATTTAAACTAGCCAATAACAGCCAAGCTATTATTTTCTGTTGGCTTTATTTAACAAATTATCAAAACATTATAAAACTAATATCTGGAGACTATTAAAATGCAATCGTCCTAAAGATAAGTTACTTTTAACGGAATTAAGTTAGGTAACACTGAGATTTATTTGGAAATGTGCATATACTTGTATGTAATTATGTATGTGTGTCCATAGTCAACCAATAAACATCAAGGCTAATGAACATTCGAATTATTAGTGACAGGTATTCCAGGAAAGCTTTGATTGATCTGAGACGATTTCACATGTTGTTTATCCAAGAAAATTTTACACATATGTTCTAATATATCAATCAATTTATTGACAAGCATAAAGTTCACTACACAAGTCGTCAAATATGAATGAACAAATTTCAAATATATGCCTCATTTAAATATGTTATTATTTAATTACTTTTTAAATATTCAGATTACTATCGATTAAGTACCAGCTGGGAGTTGGCCGTGGTGAAGTAGACTGCTGTCACCTGGGCATGCCAAGTTCAAATCCTGTCAATTCCATAGCACCACTTTCCTTATGTGGTCTCTCCTGTAAGTATCTGATGCTAGAAAGAATCAGGGGAAACCAATGCCAAAAACAGAATTGTACCATTTTATGCTGATTCATACGAATTTATGTATTTTAGCGCCACCTGTTCAGATTATAATCTTTTTCTGCTTTTTTTTTAAACTAACTTGTTCAATTTTTATGTAGTGGGTTCAGTTTATCCAAGATTACAGGGTTGGGGTAAGAATGACTTTTCCCCATTTATTTGGCTCGACCAAGTTAAAAAATATGTTTGTTAGTTTTTACTGTTACTCACCATATATAGCCTACAAGTTACTCATCATAGAGATGATAGTATGAGAAATTATGTCTGATTGGTCACATAATTCTAAACGTTTTTATTGCGGTTAATATAATCATACAAGATGTCGTCTGCTTCGTCACATAACACATACTCATTAACTATTGTAGTTTAACAAACATCCTCGTAGGGAATTAACCAGTTTTTGATTTAGTGAAAACTATGTTTTCAATTACAAATCTTGAACAATACATGCTGCAATGCCAGCAAATCTGTAAATTTGAAACGTTTTCTACCTCTGTAAAACTCATTTTTTATTTGAGAAGAGGTTTGGAGAGGGGAAAGCTAACATTGCACCCTCTAATATTGTTTTTAAAAAATTTTAATTTGATAATCTGCTGTCCTTTGATCTCATTGGCTGAGATTTTGTGGGGTGACTGTTAAGATATTGCATAATGCAAGAATTTACAACGCAAAACAAATTTACATGTCTTGACAAAAATGTCTTTAAGGCTTTCTGTAAGGAAACCACTGATATTTAAATCTACACTAGGTAGAAAATAGTGTTATACTAGTGACAAAAAACTGAATTAGTGAACGATCCAAATTTTTTGGTATTATTGTTTTAATGATAAAATTATAGCCAATTTAATGACACAAACCTGATTAATCATCACTCGATTAGTGATACAAATGGATTTTAAAATGTTGGATTTAGGATGAAATCAGATTATTGATTGCCGGATTAGTGATCATCGACTCATATTTATTTCTTAACTGGCAACAAGAACTGCTAAACAAATTTAAGAAAATCGAAGAAAAGATCAGTCAGAATTGTTGTCATCTTCTTCAGGTTATCATTTACTGGTAATATTATGTGATTAGAGATGTTGTAAAACATATAAACGAAAAAGAGAGCAGAACCGCCCACCCACCCCCGCCTATACTCTTCTTGTCTGCCTCTCCTTATGTCTCTGTTATCCTCCCCTTCTCTCTCTCTCTGTATTAAGTACTGATTTTTTTTGTAATTTATTAATAGTGGTGAAAGGTAGGTAAAACGAATTGAACAGTTACAAAAAGAAATCACCGAAAATCTACAAATGCATGTATTAAGCTATGAAGGAGTGCAAAGGCCGGACGATAGGCAGAACCCATCTACTCCTTAAGCAATTTTAGGTTTGCAAACCGAATATTTTGTTCGAGACTCCAGCTCTAGGAAGGTTCTCGATCATGACTAAGGAGGTCTCCCTCCCCCAACGGTTTGCTGCCAAGACGTAAGTAGTCAGTAGCAGTTTTTATATCAGAGTTTTCCTTCTCCTAGATGGATGACTTGACAAGGGATACGGGTCCATCACACCGAGAGGGGTAATCTTGCATCCGTATTCAGGTATTTCAGAGCCCCCGCAGGTATTAAGAAAAAAACAAACAAATTTCCATATATATATGCATATAAAGTGTATACTCCCAGGCCAAAAAATTGAGCTTGGCTAATTTTGAATATTTATTTTACAAATTTTTACAAAAACACAAATTAGCAAATTGGCATTTAACTAATACCGGATAGCTTCTCCATGAGCCTTCCATATATGTTTGGTCATGCTGTCTGTCAGCTTCTTACATTGTGACGGAGTAATATTTTCCAACCCTTCTTTTACTGCCTCTCAGAGTGATTTTTTGTTTGCAAATTTTCTACCAGCCAATTTTCTTTCAATTGTGCTCCACAAGTTCTGGATTGGGTTAAGATCAAAACTTTGTCCCAGCCAGAACATTGTCTGAAAAGAGTTATCATTCAGCCACTTTTTGGTTAATTTTTGCAGAGTGAGCTGAAACAAGACATGTTTTTTGGAGACAGGAAGGAAACAACTTTTGAACTGTTGGAATTTTTTCTAAAATACAGCTGTATTCTTTGATGTTGATGCTCATATCACAGAATTAACTCTCCAATACCAAGTTATGAAGAGGCATTCAAACTATAATTCCTCCAGTTTCATGCTTAACTGTTGTTTGAAGACAACTAGCCATGAATTCCTTACCTGATCTTCGAAGACACCGTTCAGGAGCATGACTCACAAGAGAAAACTGCAACTCATCTGACCAAATAACTCTTTGAAACCATTTTGAGAAGAAGGTGTCATATTCAGTAACAAAGCTCATCCTATTTATAATATTCTTTTGTGATAACAAAGGTTTTTTTTTGCACATCGTCTTGATGATATATCGTTTTATTCCAAACTTATGGCTATTGTTCTTCAAGAAAGAGACTTCTCGTCAGCGCTTTTGAACTCAATGGCCAAATTTGTTAAGATGTCTTTTTCAGCCTTAAGTCATTTTTCTTGCTGAAGTTTTGGGACGGCCTGAGCCTAAGCGTGTCTTCCTTTCCACATTATTTGTTTATTCATATTGTTTATCAATTTTTTTCACTGTGAAAAAAGATTTAGCAACTTTTTCTTTGCTCAAGATGGTAAAAATTTGTTTATACTCTAAGCCTCTCTTTCTCATCTCACAAATTATGATTTTCGTAATTTCATCCAAATGCTTATTTTTCTTCTTAGATGACATTTTATGTTAAATATTACAATAAATTAAGCAGTTCAGACACTAATCTGGGAAAAAGAATATCTGATATCGATAAAATTACTTTAAAACACAATGTTAAAAAAGTTATTGAAAAATTAGCCAAGCACATTTTATTCACCAGAGAGTGTATTGTGGAGAATACCGTTTTGATGTGTTTTGGTGCAAATGCCCGACAGAACCAGGTGGAAAAGACGCAAGCAAAACAAAACGCTAAACCACCATCTATTAATGTAAATGTAAATTTGAGATTATTTCATTTGTCAACCGTCTACGGAAAAGGTTTACTCCTAACCTACAACTAACTCTAAAAAAATATTTTCATGAAATGATCAGTAAAACAATAAATACATGCATTACTACTGTTTGTTTTTTAAATTTATTTTAAGAAAATTTAGTTTATCAGGGGTTTTGTTAGGTGTTACATTGGAATCTTTATTTAAAAAATGTCTTCTGTGGTTGTGGGTCAGCGATTAATCCTTATGTAAAATGTAAAAATTGGAAATTTATAAAAAGGTGTACTCTACTCCTCAATTATCTTTTAAGGGTTTGTGACGTCCATGTTTGGAAACTTTAAAGTTGACATGTTGTAAAAGCGGGCATCAAAGTCTCAGCACCGGCACTGGTGAAAAGAGATAAGAGGTTTTTAACACATTTTAAAGTGTATGTGCGACTAGCTGCTAGCCAGTAGGTAATAGCAGTATTTTAGCCTAGTAAAAATGACAATATTTATTAACTCGTCTTGACCAATTAAACGGTTAATTGTTCAAGAAAAATAGATTATACAAAGAAAATAAACAATCAAAATATTATACACGAATCCGATGGTTATATATCATACAAAATAAACTGTTTTTGTTGAAAACTGACTAAACTAAGATTAGTTGTCTATAAATAAGCTCGAAAGGAGAATTATTAAATTAAAGATTCTGATTGGTTCCAAAATATATATTCTATTTCTATGTGAGTCGTTTTTTTTTTTATTGGTGGGTGGGGGGGGTACGACATTTAGGTTTAGAGCCTTCAACGTGTGGAGAGAAAACTCTAATCGAATCAATGACAGTGTTTCTTAAAGGAAAGAATCTGATTGACTGTAAAATAAAAATAAATAAAATATTCTGGGTTCCTGTAAGCCAGTTTCTCATGGAATTGATCATATCATTTTAGTTAAAAAAAAAAAAAAACTATTTGTTTACCCCGTAGGAGTAGGAGGGGAGGAGATAGACCACTTGTCACAGAACTGGTCTGTTTGGGGAGGAGATAGATCACTTGTCACAGAACTGGTCTGTTTGGGAAGAGACAGACCATTTGTCACAGAACTGGTCTTTTTGGGGAGGAGACAGACCACTTGTCACAGAACTGGTCTGTTTGAGGAGGAGACAGACCACTTGTCACAGAACTGGTCTGTTTGGGGAGGAGATAGACCACTTGTCACAGAACTGGTCTGTTTGGGAAGGAGACAGACCACTTGTCACAGAACTGGTCTTTTTGGGGAGGAGATAGACCACTTGTCACAGAACTGGTCTGTTTGGGGAGGAGACAGACCACTTGTCACAGAACTGGTCTGTTTGGGGAGGAGACAGACCACTTGTCACAGAACTGGTCTGTTTGGGGAGGAAACAGACCACTTGTCACAGAACTGGTCTGTTTGGGGAGGAGATAGACCACTTGTCACAGAACTGGTCTGTTTGGGGAGGAGACAGACCACTTGTCATAGAACTGGTCTGTTTGGGGAGGAGACAGACCACATGTCACAGAACTTGTCTGTTTGGGGAGGAGACAGACCACTTGTCACAGAACTGGTCTGTTTGGGGAGGAGATAGACCACTTGTCACAGAACTGGTCTGTTTGGGGAGGAGATAGACCACTTGTCACAGAACTGGTCTGTTTGGGGAGGAGATAGACCACTTGTCACAGAACTGGTCTGTTTGGAGAGGAGATAGACCACTTGTCACAGAACTTGATTATGTTGGGAGGAGACAAACCAAATGTCACAGAACTGGTCTGGATGACATAGGAGCTGTAGACAACGATGTTGTCACTTCGGAAATTAAACTGAAAAGGGGAAAAGAGGAAGTGGACTTCTAAGTTACGCCTTTTATATGGGTGGACACATGGCTTATTCAAATAATGATTGACTGCTTTTTTATCACCTTATCTGGAACTTCCCTTTTACATGTATTAATGAAAACAAAATTGTCCGACATACAAAGTAAATTTTAATGTGATTTTGAAGCTTTTATCGAGTCAATTGCTAATTTGAAAGTAATTTCTGACTAGAATTAAAGTTTATAAGCCAAAGCCAAGTATTATGGTTCATTTGTCCTCATAAACCAAAGATAAACAGTATTTCTTGGAGGATGTCGAAATTTTGCTGTCGTTCACAAAATCCGACTTTTGGATAACACGGTGGTAGAAATAGAATAACGGTAAAATATACTAGGGCAAAAATAAGTAAAAGAGAGATCCGGCAGTGATTCAATCCAGCTTTATTGGCATTAAAAAGAAACTAGCTGCTTTTATTTTCCAAAGCACCGTCAACCGAAGTAACAATAATAATAACAATAAAGGAATAAAAGGAGTCACACAAAGGTGACTTAGCAAAAATATTGTTAGACACAACGATAAAAAAGGGTTTCTATTTTAACAAAGGTACAATATTTTGCTCCAACTAAGAATAACCACAGGGGGTTTTCTCAGAAAAACAAACAAATGGGGTTCAAATAAAAGAAACAATTAAAAAATTAAAAATAGTTATATACAAAGTTTATGGCCGACAAAGTTTCTTTCCAGGGACCTCCGAACCAAAGTCTTTTCTTCAAATTGTCCCGTTTTGCCCTCTCAAAACTTATCTTGGCCTTTTGAACATATTCTTTTTACATAAAAAGGGAGTTCCTCTTTGAGAGTCTCTCAGAAACTTGTTTGCACCAACTTAAATATTTTTAGGGTCTTCTTCCCCTAATATCCTTTTTTTCTTGAAACTATCTGTTTTCCTTTTAGAGAAAGTCGCTCTGCAAATGGCGGTATACGACTAAAAAGTCCTGTTTTAAGGGCAGTTTTTTTTTTAATCTTCAAGTAGAATTTTTCTCCTTTTAGAGATTGTGTTCTCTTTACTTAAAAGGGGGTATTCAAAATTACGCTGATTTCTCAACGGAGTACAAAACACATGTCCTCACTCTAAGGACCTGCTTCTGGAACTGAGTTAAAATTGGCACCAGAACAGAGTTTGGCTGAAAAGGGGGGAGGGGGGGCAACTTGGGTTACACGGAGGTCCCTAGGTACATCATCGCCAAGCCGACTGCTAAAAAAGGAAAACCCCATCCATCCCAGCATAGAGAAGAAAAAAGGACAGACTATCAAGGTCATAGGGTTAAAATACAGGCAGGCCGACCCATGAGTCAGAAATGTCGACCCCACCACCATCGGCACTGCTTTTTTGGGAAGGAAATAACATTTTGAAAAGGAGCCACTAATTCAGAAAATAACCGAATAACCTTATGATTGATTTTATTTGTAATTTTTATGATTTTACTGGTAGCCGTGAGCAAAAAATAAATAACTGACTTATTTACAAAGAAACGGAAATTAATTTTGGTCACTTTAATTTTGCAATCAAATTATTTAGGGAAATAGGAATTTTTAAAAGGTTTGTTGTAGTACTTCATGCTAATCGCTTAATAGTAAAGAACAAATAATAATGTGTAATTAATGTGGAGACGAGAAACACACACAGACACACATACAGACTCGCTTGAAATCGCATAATTTAATTAATATATATATTTAGTTTTTAAGAACTCAAGGGAGAGAAGTCAGCATAATTGCACACAATAACTTCTCTTTAATCTGTTTCAGTGATTAAGGAAAAATGTCTCCACTCTAATAGTTTTCTTAGCCGGAATAAGTATTTTCAGAAAAACTGAAGCGAAATAAAATATATTTCTGCTAATAACGTAGTGGAAGGAAAAACCGAAAAAATAGGCTAGTCCGAATCAAGTATCAATTACTATTTGGGGTTTGACTTTGAAAATCCGACAATATAACTTTATATGCTAGATTTCGTTTTTCTTCTTAAATCAATCTGTTTTTATTTTAAAAGTAATATGAGATGTTTGAATTTGTTAAGTATAAGTAAAGCAGGCTACTCGAAAAAGAAAAAAATCACCACTTTGTGATTCTGCCAAATCAACAATCCGACACCTTACAGATGCCCTTTAATGATACGTTTATTTGTAATTGTTGATTTGTTCTGTCATTTCTTCGATTCGGAATGGAAGTTATTGATTAGTTAAAAACCTGTACCGTAGTATCCATTCCAGTGGTTTTGGCCAATAGCCATATATCAGTTATTATTGTGTTGTTTGCTTGAGTTGGGTGGAACTCTTATAGAAGACACGATCAGACAGTGGCGTTGTTGGGGAGTAATTGGTTTTGGTTAGCGAAGTAATAGAATAAACGATACGAAAAGAAATAAAGAAAGAACTTTGTATCCTTCTAACTCTTCTTACGTCTTCGTAATGAGACCATTTTCTTCTTCTTCTTCCTCTTCTTCTGCTCCTGTTTCTTTTTCTACTCATCCATTCCAACCTTTCTTCTTCTTACACAAGAAATGTTCTATTTACATGAAAAACTGCACCCTACCACACACACACATACACACACACACGTCTATGCGCATACATATGCATACACAATGCTTACTTATATTTATATATGTATATATATATATATCCCAGTGTTGGTGTTGTCGTTCGTCCGGGGAGTTACCGATTCCTGACGTAGGTACGCACCGCAGCCAACACGTAAGTCAAAAACAACAAAAAACAAACAAACAAAAAAAAACAATATTTAACCTAAGTAATGTTTCGGTTGTTAAAGACAATTTCATATACATTTTATTGGTGGTTTTCGCGTTTTCCTTAATTTGACGCGGCGTAAGAGAATGAACCGTTTGGTGTTGCTATGTGACCAATTATACAAAATTAAGAAAATAAATAAATACGGGCAACCCAAGCGAAACCGAATGAGCACAAATGGAACTTTCCCAAAAAACTTTCTCTTGTATTGAAGTTAATTTAATTCAGAAAAAGAAAGAAAATGGTGATTATTGGCAGAGTTGTGCATAAGTTCCAATTTTTACATTAGATTTGATTAAACATTTTTTTTCAGTCGCCCAAATTGCAATTTGTAACACTGCTGTATAATGAAGCATGCGGCCCGGTTTTTTACGGGTTGCTCCGTTGTTAATGTTTAAAGGCGAACATTTGGTTCAATTGTAGCATAGAAAAGTCTTGCCTATTTCGTATGACTTTCGCCAACACTTTTGGATAAAATTAAAGTAAAATTCTTGTCTTTAAATATATTTTGCCTTTTTAACGTACATTTTAACTTTTATGCAAAAAAAATTCTCGATTACAGCTATTTTAAAAAAAATATTTATTGTTATTATTAAATTATCAACGACTATTGTTCATGTTTACTTTTAAATTCGTTAAAACTTGTTTTTTTTGTGTAAAAAGAATGTTCAAAGTTTATTTTTTGTGACTAAAGTCGTTTTTTTTGTATAAAAATATTTTTAAGAAATAAAAATATTTTTGGTGTAAGAAAAAACAATAAAAAAGAGTAACACCAACGATTAAAAGCCGAATTAAATTTACAAAAATCAATTTTATTCAAAAAATTCCGAGCGAAATATGCGAGATATTCCAATGATCCCTATGCTCCAAATCAAGGAAACATTTTTCTCATCAAACTTAAAGTCCACTATTAAGTAATTACACCAAATAATTAACAGAATTTTACGTTAGTTAACAAAACAAGTAAAAAAAAAACATTGATTGATTATTATATAGACTTTTATTTTTAGACTGTCTGCTACAGTGCTATAAGATTCCTTTAAATATTTTTGGCAAAAATACTTAGCAAACAGTAGATCAGGTGACAAAAGTCTATATAGAGAAATGAAGTATGGATGCACAACTGTGCAACAAGTATTTCACGGTGATGCTACAAAAAAGGTAAATAAAAAAAAAATAAGTGCAATTCGTAAAAAAAGTAAAATTAAAATCTGAATTTTTATCTTATCTTAAACATTCAATGCATCCTTATTGAATGAAAATGGGAGTTAGGAATTTTAATCGTGATAGAAAAATCACCCATAGTTGTGTTATTTTTTTTTAACTGAATCAAATAAAACAATAAAACAAAACAAAACAAAAACAAAAAAATTGATAGAAAAGAAAAAAAAAACAATAAAGAATAAAACCCCTAAGCTCGAAATTGCGCATATGTCTTTTGCGCATCCATTTAATATAAGAAACTAAATATAACTTTTAGATTTATTTTCGGCCCTTAGTTTTTTTTAACTTTAAATATATAATTTATTTTGAGCAGCAAATTTGAAAAGTTAACATTTTTTGTTTTGTTTTGTTTTGTGATAACCGAGAAGTTCTCTTCAGAGTGAAACGTTTTACCTTTTAAGTACACTAAACCGTCCGTAACTTCTTTTTTTTCTTCGTAACAAAAAAGGAGGGGGGGGGGGCTTCGATGTAGAGGACATGACACCTTTAATAACTTTTCTATTGTTTTTCTTTTGATACCGTTTTTGCGTGCGTGTTTTTTGTTTTGATTTTTCTTTTTCGCGCATTTTATTTTCGTAATATAAAGGAATTTATTCCAATATCCAGTTTAGCTTAAACAGCGCTTCGTGAGTTAACAACCTCAAAGACGCGTAAAAAAAAAATCTGTAACTTTATTTTATTAAAAAAAACTTTCAGTGTGAATTTATCTATTTTAAATTTTAATAAATTCCGGTAATGTGAATTAATTATTTTGATCTTCATCCACTTCACGTGGGTTTGGGGCGAAATAGAGTTACTTACAGAATTATTGTTTATTTTTGTTATTACTTTTCTTTTCTACCAGAAAATTAACATTAAAACCGATACCATTATTTATTTTTTAACCTCCAGAAGGATTTTTCCAGCATTGTTATAAATAAGTTAAAAGGCAAGAAAATAAATAAATAAAATGGTTTGAAATGCATATTTTGTACTTAAATCTAATATTTTATTTTATTTATTTATTTTTTATTAATTTTTTGTCGTTGTAGCTAAGTTTAATGTTAATATAGGGTGTGGATGTAGTTGTTAATTGTTACCGCATGACCTCGTGCTAATTCATGCCTCACTTTTTAAACAAACGACAAACTTGAAATACACATTTTTATACAAAATTCTTCTTTCACATAACGTTTTCCCCAGTTACCCTCATTTATTACGATACGAATATACGTTACACACTTTTTATTTAAATTGTCAATTCACTTTAAACTAATTAATACAATTTAATTTATTAATTACACTGTAGGTTAACTAATTAAAACATTGGTTGATTACTTCTGCAGATTAGGAACGGGGCCGAAATTTATTTGTTTTCATTTTAGAAGAGCTCCAATAGTATAAGGGGTCGACAACTCTCATTTTGTTTCACTTTTAAGTACGTAATTTCTCCGAAAATGGAAAATATGAATTTTTTAAATTCATTTTTTTTTTTTTTTAAATAAGAAGTGTCCATTGATTATATTGAAGATTATATTGAAGATTTCAGCTTTAAGATGGCTGCAATTGAAACAACATTATCCAAACCAAATTAGTTATAATTTTATAACAATGTTGTTCAATTAATAATTTAATGACCAAACAATACCGTAATAATTATTTTTATATTTACCGTATCAGCATTAAATTATTAGCGATTTAGTCGTCTCGCAGCCAAATAAGCGGACAATGAACCGTCTGCTAATTTCTGATTTTTTTCCGACCTCACAAATGTGTAAGTAAACCCAAATAAATTGTTTTGGACTAATTTCCCAACTGTATTTCCTTTAAAATAATTTAAGGTAAATTTAAAATTAGTCCCAAACAATTTATTTGGGTTTACTTACTCATTTGTGAATTCGGAAATTAGCAGACGGTTCATTGTTCACCATTTTGGCTGCGAAACGACTAAATCGCCAAATTATTAATTGAACCAAATTGTTATAAAACTATAACTAATTTGGTTAAGATAATGTTCTTTCAATGGTTGCCATCTTAAAGCTGAAATCTTCAAAATAACCTAAAATTAATTTCTGGTGGGTAGAATTATATTAAAACAAACAACAACATAAAGTTATTCTTATCGCCTATACACAATTTTTATCACATTCTGTTTAGAGCGTTGATCCTAACATTGGCCTAGAACTTTAACGTTAATTCTATTTTGAAAAGTAATAACAAAATAAAAATAAACCGAAAAGAAAAAAATATTGTAAAATCGGCAAATATTTAAATCGAGGGCAGAGTTAGATACAAAGTCGATTTTTAATGTAGGGAAAATCCAGCTCTCCAAAAAGGGGCACTCTGGATTTGGACAAAAATTAGAATTGTCTCAGTCTAGAAGGATTTCTCCTTCACTGACCGCGGACAGGATATTTTTTAAATATTCAAAGCAGACGTTTTTTATTAAATTTCAAATGGTTGTTTTTGATTGGTTAATTTAATTCCCATGAGACAAATGTTTGATTGTGATTGGTGGCGGGCATAAAATTTTCTGCCGTGTAAAATGAGGATGTGATTTCTACTTTTTAAGGCAATTACGTGTGGTTTTACGACTTTGCGGGTCAGATTTATGGTTAGTAGTAAAAAAAATTAGTTAACTATCCTAAAACGTTAGAATGGCCCAGAAATGTGGGATCATTTTACATTAAATTTATATGCGCAACTAATCCACTCTAAATTCTAATTAATTGCTTCTTTTTTTTTCAGGGTGTTCACACGTAATCGCCTAAAAAAAGTAGAATCTCATTTTATTTCGAAGGAGGGGGGTATTTTTTTATGTAGATATAATTTCTTTTTAATTTGACAAACTTCTTAATGTTTTCCCTTTATGTTTGGTATCCAAGATTTTGATAAACTCATTGTGAGATTTTCATCTATATTTTTCCTTTGTGCCATTGTTTCCTATTTATCCAGTTTCGCCATTTTTACCGGTGCCATTTTTACCGGTGCCATTTTGTTTTCGGTGACATTTTTACCTAAATTTAGTTGGCACACTGACACCAACACAGATTCTCTTCCTTCGTCTTAAACAAACAAAAAATTATAATGACGAGATGCCATATTTTGCCATTTTATGAAATAACAACAAATAAATATAAATTAACTGTCGATCGTTGATGCAGCTGAGTGGAGACATTTTGGTGCGACGTCACTTCATCTCAATAGATTACTGTTGGTCCTGGTCGGTCAATTATTCTTACATTTGGTGAAGGCTTGCCAGGTGCTGGAGCCTTGTGTTTGAATGAGGTATGGTTCCGTGCAGTTCTAGGTGGCCACCCTCTCTCTTTGAGAAAGGCTTAGTTTATTGCTAATCGGGAAATACCGACTTTTCAATCCCCACATCCCGACTTTGTGCGGTGGGAGGGGAGGTAAATACTATCTATCAGAGGATATTTACTCATTAACACCACTACAAGGTAACTTGTTGTATTTAATGGGATCGGTTTGGGCCTTGCACCATATAAGACCATTTATGTAAGAAAAAAAAAACTATCTTTGCAACTGTGCCAGTGACTCTCTCCAAGAAACACGATGATAATATTTCCTATAGAAATGGATAACGTTTTGTGGGTGGTGGGGGTGGTAGTCATATAAAATTTTTCAGTCATAAATATGACGTTTAAAACGACATATTTTTGTATGTGGGTGGGAAGTTCAGGTTCTACTTCACAGAAACAAAACGATAAGAAGCCAAACTAACTGAGAGATCCCCAAACCGATTGATGTACAGGCTGATCGGAAAGTTTTGTTACCCCTACCAAAAAAGTAACACAGATAGAGGAACACGTAATACAGTAATAGAATAGTAATGGATCCAGTTTATTCACTTTCATTGACACTGTCACATATCAAGAAGATCTGTATTGATGCCATCATTATCGTGGCACAAAATGATGCAGGCACCATTACCGGTGTGACATATTCCTATGTTCTTGTTAATACACCTTTTTATATTTGTAAGTGTCTGTTAAGTTATTATTTAATAATCATCCTTGCTAAAACATTACAAAACTATTCAACATGAATGTAGTTCTTTTTTATGTTAGTGTATCCTTTTAACATGCCCCTAACTAAGTCATCTAAAAATTAGAAACTATTAGTTGAAGTATTATTCTAAGCATATTGCCTTTACAGATATTAATGTACAGGGTGATTCAAAAGTTTTGTTACCCTTACGAAAAAGTAATAAAAATAGAGGAACAAGTAACGCAGCAATACAAAACATATTCTCGATTCAGTTTATTCACTTTAAGAACAGTAACACAATAGAAGAAAAGTAGAACAAGTAATACAGTAATAGAAAACAATGTGTAATGGATCCAGTTTATTCACTTTCATTGACAGTGTCACACATCGAAAAGGTCTGTGTGAATGCCATCATCTTTGTGGACACAAATAATGCGGCGCCATGATTCGTGTGATATTTTATGCTAGATCGAAACAGAAAAATCCCCAGAAAACCGCTAGATTTTAACTTGTACCCTATATAAAAATATGAATATACATAATACTCCATGCTTTCTATACGCATTTTTATTTTAATCTTATTTAAATTGTTTTTTGTCACTTTAATGTTATTTTATTTTATTCTTTTTCACAAATGATTAGGACAATGAGGGATTATGTTTATACTAAGTTACAGTTACAACATTAATAAATTAATGTTAGCCATTAAAAATTCACGTCTTCTGAAAAGTCGTCAGGATCATTTTCAGTCTCAAACAAGTTTTCTTGTTCTTGGGATATGTTACTGGTAGATACCTGTCGGTGTTGGTGAACTCCAGAAGCATCTCCTTTTTCACTATACGCTATGTAAAATTGCAGGTGTAGTTGGCAAACGAAATCTCCAGATTTTACAAAAAAAGAACCCTATTTTACTCGTTAGATTCCAAATGGAATATTCAGATCTAGCGGGAATATAATAGCTAAGGCTAGTAGCCGTAGCCTCACTATGAGTATAAGCACGGTAGACGGTAGTCATACGAGGAAAAACTCAACGCTTCTTTTAACATTAAACAAATCTTTATTGGGTATCCTATACCGTTGGGGTATAGCATAGAAAAAGGTAGGACTGGTGTCCGGTGAAGGAAACAAAGTTCTTTTACTGCCCGGGGAGCGGTGCTCGGAAATCCAGTGAATGAGGGGGCAGGAGAGAGGTGAAGAAGAGTTCCTTCTAGGTTGACGGCCAAGGTCTCTGACGATCCGTTCCACCATTCAACAGGGGTGCAAATAGTCCGCAAGGGACTAGCTGAAATCAATACGCCCTGTGAGCCGATTGGTTAGTTTAAAACCAACTTGCCCACAGTGGACGCATAAGAAATAGGTCCTATTTCAGACTGCTACAGGAAAACCGCTAAATAGGCAAGATTGTTCCTCTAATGTTGTTACTTTTTGGTAGGGATAACTAGACTTTTGGAACACCTTGTACATACGAACGAACACCTTGTACATACGAACGAACACCTTGTACATACGAACGAACACTTTGTACATACGAACGAACACCTTGTACATATGAAAGATACACTCAAACAGGATTACAGACTTCTGGCAAAACTGCACTTTAGGGACGTTGCATTTTAAAGAGTCAGATTTTTTCCTAGGTACTTAATTTATCTAATCATAAAAAGATAAAATCTCACTTCGATACACAAAAAACGAGTAGTTGATTTTTTATTTCAAAGTTTGTTTTACTTTATACGAATAATCAAGTTGCCATGTTTTTTAAAACCAAGAAAAGACAACTGCTTATGTTTCTAAAAATGCTTAATTGACTACTGTTACTTTTAAGTAAAAGAAAAAATTAAAAAATGATTTTCTTTGAAGAATTCTCTGTAGTTAAATTAAGATTGGACATTTAGCCCCCTTAACTCTTGCTTCCTTACTCTGTCCCTTAGTCCTTTCTTTCCAAGAGCGATGATTCTGACAAAAGGGGAAGAAAATGCTGTTCCTTGGGTCAGTTGTTGATTAATATGAGCCGTATGTGGAGATGACTTGAGTAAATTTTCTTTCCGCTATCTTTGTTGCAATGTCTCGAATAAGGGTGTTGGATATAAACGTTTTATCTGGGCTGACATTATCCGCCTGATAGTCCAAAGACCCGAAACTTGGGGTAACTCCTAAGAAGGCTGTCCTATCAGCAAGTGCAAAATACCAGTGATGTTGTATTGTCATTTAATGAATGACATATGGACCATGTAGTAGTTTTGGGGGGAGCCTCTTGATGCTATATTAGTAGGAACTGCTATGGCTTTTCTTTCTTCAATGGTTTACAAAGATAATCTGCTTACTCATTCTGTCCATGTTTCATCTCTCAACCCATCTACTGATCTCTTCAACAAATTTTTCCAATCCAAACATGAAAAGTTCTTAAAACAAAAGACAAGCTTAAACCCAGTCCCCCAAATTCAAATATGAATCCCTACTATCAGGTCTCCTTTACCAACATTAGGGTTCTGCATTCCAAATTTTCTAGAGGTTGAAATCCACTTGCAAGAGACCAAACCGGACCTATTATTTGAGTGTGAAACTGGCATTAGCCCGTCAGCTTCTACCAATGATTTCATGATTACAAACTACTCGAACATAACATCAAAACCCGACCTTCAAGATTGCCATGGACATGGAATTTGTGCCTACATTAGGAACGGCTTTCCATTAGGTAGGGACATCTCCAAAGAAGACCCTAAATTGCCTTATATGTGTTCCTGTGTAGAACTTGCTCACAGAACCCCATTCATCTCTGCCCTCTATTGTCCCCACAATGACGGAGTTACTATCTTTGAGAGTATCCCGGAGAAAATTGATCATATCCTGTCTGTTAACCTTTTTTTGCCAGCATTCATGTCTTTGATGATTTTAATAATCACAATGTTAAATGGCTAGTCCATTTCAAACAAGACTGATGATGAGGGGAGGTTTTGTCACGATTTCTTCCTTGCTTATGATCTAACACAGATTGTTGACAAACCTACTCGCACACATAATGCTGACAGACACTTTGTGAACCCTCTTGATCTTTTCCTGATAACTTATCCTGAACAGTGCTTATCCACTGTTCTCTCTCCACTGGGATCTTCTGATCACTCAGTTGTCTCAATTAAGATCAAAACAAAGTTCAATAATACCTCTGATATCTCTTTCCCTCACAGCCTCAGATCTTTCATATCGGAAATTCCTCTGCATTCCATTTTCAAAAAGCATGTGTCCTATATTGTATCCAATATATATAACTGATTGGTTAATTGCTGGTATTGAGAGTTTCATACCCTCAAAAAAATTCCAACAGAAACCAGACAGCAAGCTATGGTATACCCCTGAATGTGACACCACCATTGTTCACAGAAATCACTATTTCAATTGCTTTCACTGAAATAGATGCTCTAAAACCAAGGCTCCTTTTAGGACAGCTCACAACCACTGCAAAAGGGTCATAGAAAACATAAAAGAATCCTATGCCCAATCCATTAAATCTAGAACGGCTGATTTCCTCAGCATCCAATAGCAAAATTTTTTGAAAAGAACTTTGCATCAAATTCCACCCTTTGTGATCAAGGCCACTTACTTCCTGAATTTTCCCTTATGACTGTAAACACTCTGAGCGATATCCGTATATCTGTCCGGGATGTTGCTAAACTTATCAAGAACCTTGATGCCAGCAAGAAAACTGGTCCTGACAACATTTCAATCATAGTGCTTAAGAAGCTGCAACCGGAACTAGCTATTCTTACAAAGATGTCCAATCGTTGCTGTAAGGAGAAATGCTTCCCATCACCTTGGAAAACTTTGTCAGTCTGCCCAGTATTTTAAAATATTGGAGATCGGTCTTCCGCATCTCAGTACAGACCAATCAGTTTCCTGTGCATCTTGAGTACATTGTTTGAATCTATGATAAATCAAGGAGTTGTCAACCACCCCAGCAAAAACAAGCTACTCAGTGACAAGCAATATATATTTCATCCGTCAAAATCAACAGCTGATGTGCTGACTGTAATATCACACAGGATCAGTGAATCTATTGATGGGGGCTTTGTTTCTAAAGTAATAGCTCTTGACATATTAAAGGCCATTGATAGGGTTTGATACAAAATTCAAAAGCAGACTTCACAAGCTTGCAATCTATGGAATATCTGGAAATGTCTTCTCAACAATCAAATCCTTTCTCTCTGATAGGTTTATAAAAGTAGTTGTTGATGCTGAAGCACATGGTATCAATGCCGACGTGCCTCAAGGACCCATTCTAGGCTCAACATTCTTCCTAATTTTCATCAATGATCTCATTGACATCTATGCAGATGACACAACCATCTATGGCAACACTTTGAAGAGCATTAATGATCAAGATCTTTCTGATTCTCAAGCTTCTTTCACCATCAAAACTCGGATCCTCAATTTGCCCCAATTGAAATGAATGGATCTCTCCTTGAGGAAGCCCCCTGCTTTGATAAGCTTCTAGGACTGACCGTCACCTCAGATCTGAAATGGAAGACTTACATCAAATCTGTTGCTAAGGTCACTGAAAAAATGGCTTGATCATTCTACCGCTCCAGAAGGTATCTTACCCTGACACAATCCTCTACGTGTATAAGAGTAAAATACATCCTAAGATGAAGTACTATTGCCACATCTGGGGTGGTGCCACTCAGAGCACATTTTCCTGCCTTGACAGTGTACAAAACCGACTTTGAAATCTAGTGGAGGATGTCCGCTTCTCTTCCCTGCGGCCTCTTTTTCACAGAATAGAGGTTGCTAGTACTTCTCTACTCTATCGTTATTTCCATGGTAGGTGCTCAACTGAGCTCAATTCTATGGTTCCCCCGTGTAAAACATTAACAACAAAAACTCGTCTATCTACAACCACTGTTAATAATTTTCCTTTCTTCCTTTGTGTACTTAAAACTAAACGGAACTTCCATAAGCAAAGTTTCTTTCTAAGAACTACCCGTCTGTGGAACAGAATACCACAGAGCTGCTTCCCTGCTGACTACAACATGGTCGTTTTCAAGTCCAATATTAACAATTTATTGTTGGGCCGTCTTCTTAAATAATCAATTTCTGCCCGGTTTCAACCATCAGCACCAAGGTGATGTCTTACCGTCCACCTGACAAACTTATTATCCTCGAGTGGCCTTAGGGCCTTGATAAGCGGTGACCCATTAATACATAAAAAAAAATCACAATTAATCCTTAATTACTGGACCGTACAGTAGACACAAATAGCCACTGTTATCTACATGCAAGTATAAAGCTTTGAAATTTTATTAAAAAAAAACAATTACTCGTTTTTATCTGTAACATAAGGTAGATTGAGAAATGATAACTGGCTTGTGTACAACAAGTGTAAAACAATGGAGATGGATGAGAACTCATATATGGAGAAAGTATATTTGGATGGCGAGGCTATTGAGGTTGTCCAGAAATGTTGTTACCTATGTGATACCATTGGAGCACAGGGAGGAGCTGGTGTGATTGCAAGTTAGGAGTGGATGGAATAAGTTCAAACAAGTTACTAACAAGCAGAGTGTTATCACTGCCGACTAAGGGAAGAGTCTATCAAGTATGTGTGTGCAGTGTGATGAAAGTGAAATCTGGCCAGTGAGTATTGAGGATATGTGTTGCATCGAGAGAAATGATATGAGAATGATATGATGGATGTGTAATGTTAGTCTTAAAGGCAGGCTTAGATCTGATGACCTCAGAAGCAGATTAAATCTGTACAGTATAGTGAGATGCATGCAGAACAGTAGACGTTGGTTTGGTCACATGGATGAGAATGCTTGGGTTAGTAGATGTACAACAGTTGAGGAAGCAGGGTCAGTTGACAGAGGAAAGTCGAGGAAAAGATGAGAGGAAATGATAAGTATGGATTTCAGAGAAAGGGGATGAAAACCTGGCCAAAGATAGGTTAGTTTGAACGTCAATTTCTAAAAGCTGTCCAACACATGACAACATGTGAAACAGACATTAAACCGATGATTATGGTGGGGAGTGGAGATGTAGGTGTTGGCAGTGGTCAGAATTTACCTTTTTATGACTTGCAGGAAATGTGTCATCTGAGTATTAGGTGGAAAAGTTGTATCCCAATTATGGGCTCCTAACATATCCAACACAAAAGATAATCATTGCAAAGAATGGCTCTATGCAAGAAAACGAACAGCAAACAAGTTAACTGAATACAAAAACAATCTGTAAACCTTTAGCATGATGTTGAGGACTGGTGAGTGGAGCAATTAGTTTAGCGTAAGTGTGTTTATGACGAATGCAGGAGATTTGAGACAAAGTGAATCGAGTACTCCATCTTGAAGTGTGCTTTGCAGAAATGGTCAGTGTCAAATGTCCTAGACATTTTTGGCTTGACCATGTGTGCAGTTTATGTGGAAGAGCATGTCTGTCAATGGCTAGTCTACTGAGCCACATGAGATCCCATGACAGCAACCAACTACATGGGTGTGAAACAGAAGTAGAACAGAGCTATACACAAACAGAAGCCAATGGTCTCATGTGTCATATCTGCAGCAGGACTTGTAAAAATAAATCGGGGCTGCTTAGCCATCTCTGCATGTCCACATTGCAAGAAAGGGAACTAATGTGCTGGCATGCGGGAGTTTCATTGTACACACTCCCTTTTTCCATTTCATTTTATTTCAGTCGAAGATCTCAGAAATCAAGGGCCCCCTTCTTGGGGCTAACACTTGATCTCTATATGAGATACATAGATATTCAAATATTCTATTAAAGTTCTCTTTACTTGTCAAAAATTGAGTTAGTAAAGAGGTTAAGAACATTAATTTTTCCTGTCCACAATTGAATAATAAACTCTGCTATAGTATATCTTGTGGTCTTTTGGTCTTACCGGAGTTCAGGACAAGAATTCATCTAGTCTGGTGGAGTATCCAGCTAAGTGCTGTTACTTGAGGTAACATTACTAAGAGAAGGTGCACCATTCTTCATATGAGCCAGTTTATAGCCGTGTCGAGGGGATTTTATTTGGGCTTCGAATACTATGTTATTTTGAATATTTGGTCAGGGTTTACTTGTCGGGTGAAGTATCCTCATGTCAGGTTGTCCTGACAAACCCTTGTACAGAGAGACTGAAGACACTCGAGGATAGTGTCTAGTAGGTAATTCAAACTTTCCAGTAGGTAATTGAAACTATTACCAGTAGATAATTCAAACTTTACGGTATGTGTGCATGCGTGAAGCAGCACGTAAAGTTCTGATCTGGTCTGTTGTGATGATTATAGTAGTTTGTCGTTAGCCATCGGCCCTCAGCTGGAGAAACGTCTGATTGACTACTGATTGCTCACTCTCTGACTAACTTTAGCATTGTCGCTTGTTTTCTTGGAAAATTGACTGGCTCCAAAATTACTGTTTTTCAAGTGGGAATGATTTGATAATTCTGAAGTGTAACCTACTTTTTTTTTTTTTTTCGAAGGTTAAATTTGAGAATGTAGGAGAGAGCAGGTCACATGACATGTTATTTAATTTTGTTTATATCTTTTATGATTCCCAGCTTGCACAAAAATATATTTTTTTGTATTTTTCAAGATTTTTGGGTGTGTGTCTTAATCAGTTTTCTATCTCGTATTGGTTATAAAATATAGCACTTAAATTCTGTAGATTAAATAAATGTATTGGACAAACGCAAATTGGCTCTTTAAATGTGTGATTTAACAGTGGCCCTAAAATGCAGTTTTACCTTTTTATTAGCATTCTCTTGTCTAGAGTGCTAAGCTGAAAATATAAAGCAGCCGTTAACACTCTCTAAAAAATAGTGAAACCAAGTTACGGAAAATCAAATGAGAGTTATCTACCTTTTCTTAGACAATTCAAAGTTTCAATAAAATATAAGTAATTTTAAGTTTTTAACTGTTATGTTTAGTTTGGATTAGGTTATGTTATGTGCATACTCTGGAGGGCTTCGTTACATGCTTGAGAACAAAGTTCCGATGCCCATCACGGTCTAAGAGTCAATTGTTTTGTTGTGTCATCATATGAGTGCTTTAGCAGATTATACTAAAGTACTTACTCAACGCATTTTCAAGTCTGGATAACTATACGGCTCACCAAAACCGAAAACTTTTACGAGTCTCTGCTCATTGGAGTAATGCCCCTTTCTGTCATCAACGATGATCTTCTGCGAAGCTGCGATGTTCTCTCTGACGAAGCATCCGTTTGTCAATGGTCACCACAGGAGCTATAACTACTTGTAAAATATAAATTGATTTTTGTCCAAGGTTTACTTCTCTAGATCCGCTGTGTTCTGTCACGTGAAGGATTTGGCTCTTCACCTTGCACTGACGGTCATTCACTACGGGGAGGTTGTATTTTGTGCATCATATAGTGCTTGGATGCATGGAGATGAGTTGAGGATGCTACGCATAGGCCATCTTAGAAAGGTTCAACTCCTCTACAAGTTTATAGAGATACAGATTTTTTAATTTCAAATGTTTACTTGAGACTGAACGTCTTGCTATTTTTTAAATATTCCAAATTTTTGCATGGGTATTGTAATAGTCATAAACTCTAGAATCTTGGTGCATTTCATGTGGTTGTAGACACGTCAGACAGCCGTTATTATGTAGTAAGTAAAAAGTTAAATGCAATAAAACCTACTTATGTGGAAGGTCTCGTGAATTTCTTGAGTTTCTTGAGAGAAAATATATTGACCTGTGTTGTATCCAATAAACTCGATGGAGAGATGAATCTTCTAGAATGATTGTGAGAAAGAATACAACATATAGACTTTTGGATTGGAAATGAAAATAGAACAGGTGATGTTGGTATTTTTATTGCAGATAAAGTGATTGAAGTTAATCGTGTCCTTGAGCAAATCATACTGTTGAGGTCGGTGAGAATATTTTCACAGCTATATCTGTTTATGCACCACAATGTGGCTTGAGTGAAGATGCGAACGATGAGTTTTTTGGACAGGCCTACTAAGGTTGGTTAGGAGGAAGAATTTTAGGATTTGTTCTTGCCATGCATCTGTTGGTTGCAAACACTGCTTTCAAGAAAAGGGAAAGTCATTTCATTACATATGAATCTCGTACAGCAAAGACTCAAGTAGATTATCTTTTGGTTAGGAAAAGGGACAGAAAGCTCTTGAGTTATGTGAAAGTAATACCTGGTGAAGAAATAGTGACACAGCACAAACCGGTTCTTTGCAATTTCACACAGAAGAAAGCTCATGAGGTAAAGAGAAAGTTTATCCGCGGGAGAAAGGTGTGGAGGTTGAATAAAGAACACGTGAAACGTGAGTTTAGAGACCAACTGATGGAGCATTCGGTTACAGTGGAAGAAGTTGAAGGATACACTGTTGGAGGCAACAGACAAAATTTATGGGTGGATGAAGAGCCCCTAAAACATAGGAAGTTGATAAGTAAATCAAAGAAAAGTGGAAATGAGTGGGGAAAATGTTTAGTGAATAAAGATATATATCTGGTGGCAAAGAGGACAGCAAGAAGCCAAGATAGAGGTTGAGCAAGTTAGGTTTTCAGATTTTTTTTTAAGTAATTCATCCCAAACAAGGCAAGTTGCCACTGTAAACGTAAGGGCTACTGAGAATTAGGGTGAAAGTTTAGAGGGTCATCCTAAATTGGGAGCTGTGCAGCGAGATGCTTGTTCACAAAGTTCCAAAGTCCGTCAGCTCGAAGAAAAGAAGCTATTGGAGTGGAAGGCTCTCTGGCATCTGGGGACCTCCACAATAAATGGATGGGATTTAGTTGATTGTCGGGTTAGTCAAGTGTATTTATGTCGAGGGAGCACCAGAGCAGCAACTTCATCGGAGCACATTCCATTGAAGTACTTGTAAAACAAGCACAAGGATACAACATTGTGGCGATGGGACAGCGACTGGAGCTTGGTGGATAGTGAGGGACCTATTAGATTAGATAATCTTTTGTGGACCTTGTCTAAGAGGGAGAAACTACAGGATGGTGCACCAGCCCAGATGTGACAACAATACTGCATGCCTTTGCACTCTTTCTTTATCTATTAACCAGGTGCAGAGGTACTAGCGCAGGGATACCTCAAAGACACCCAGTACTTGGCCTTGTTTCCTGACTAGGACAATTAATGCCGTCTCTCTTTCTCTCTATCTGGGCAACTTGGGGAAAATCTTTCATCACTAAGTCTCACATGACTAGTCTGGGTCGCTCTTGTTCCAACAGGTTGAGGGTACAGGTTAGACAGCTTGTCTGGCTGCTGTTTTCGGACTGGTAGTGCAGGAACGGCTGCTCCATCAACTTTTTATGGCATAATGATAGTTCCCAAGTTCGAAGTAAAGATTTTAAAATTCTTATGTTCTGAAGAAGATCGGAGGTTACATCGGCCAAAACGTTTTGAAACTAACAACTAAGATAAGAATAATCATTGTTTGTTATCGAAATAGGCTGACGTTTATGACTATTGAAATACTTATACTCAAAATGGGACTATTTAAAAACTAGTAAGTGTTTTTTTTGGGGGGGAGGGTTTATTGTAAAGAAGCAACAATTTGTTAATATAAGAATCTTATTATAATCTATTGTCCTTATTTATTTGCCTCACCATGAGTACAAAGTTAGACACAATTGGTGGGAAAATCCAACTCTTCAAAAAGAGGCACCGAATGGGAACAAAAGTGCCTGCAATCCTTCACGAATGAGGGAGCTTCAGGCGATAGCCAATAAATTCATCATCCCTCCAAAAGGAGTAGGTAATGGTTGGGAGGATGTCCTCCTGGGACCAAACAGATACTACAATTTGATCCTAGCCCGAATAAATAAGAGATGGGGTGACTTGCTTCTCACTGCAGCAAGATGTGGCATACGGTCAAAAGGGGGAGCACTCTGGTCAGAAACAAATATAGTCAACTACCCGGTAGAGGCGCCACAGACGACTATAGATAAATCAAACACACCTTATGAGCGAGGAGATAATGCCTGGGAGGGTGCACCTCCTAGGACTAAGCCGAGCCATAACTCATACAAAAACAAGTCTCGGACAACTGAGCAAGCCTTAACCAAGAGTCATAATGTGTAAAGGCTTTACTCCTGTTGGATAAATAGTATCTGTAACTAGTAAAGTAAATTCGTATGAATCAGCATAGTGCAACTTTGTTGTTAACATTCTTTCAGGAGGGACTACGTGGGGGCTGCCAACATCCCTAAGTGAAAGTGATACTATAGAATCGACTGGATTCGAACTTGGCAACCGTAGGTCCTCGGTCCATGTCGTTATCCACTTAACCACCATCCCCTCCCTGTAACTGAAACTATATAGCATTTCTCAAAGAGATTGTCATATTCTCAAAGAATTTTGTCAGATTCTGAAAGAATTTTTTCAATTCTAAAACATTGAGACTGGTTGTCTTATTTGGATATTAATACTGCTGCTACTATCTACGTATGTACTGAATTTGATTTAATTCAAAAGCGATTCTGTCGTCATTGCGCAATGTTTATGATTGATGTTTCTGCAAGAAAAAATAAAGAAATACGTCAACAATCACCGTAACAGAAAAATGAAATTTATAAGTTGTGATCTGTTTCAATGAAACAAACAGCAGTTCACTATGTTGTTTATGTTGTTTGACTCCCCGCTTTATCTATATGTTCTATATGTTCTATATGTTCTATATGTCGTCTATTACTCCTCCCCTCTCTCTCCTTCTGTGTATTAACAATCGAATATTTTTTTTTTTTTTAACGTAGTTCACCCCAAACAAGGCAGGCCGCCACTGTAGATGTAAGGGGCTACTGAGAAGAAAGAAAAGGGGAGAAGGTTGGGGGGGGGGGTCAACCTAAACTGGGATCTGCGCAGCGAGATGTCCGTTTACATTAATTTTAAATTTCTGCATGTCAGTACTGTCGGGGAAACAGGGGGCAGGGAGGGAGTTCCAGAGGCCAGCAGCACGAGGAAAGAAACTATTTGAGTAGAAAGCTCTCCAGCATCTGGGGACCTCCACAGTGAATGGATGGGATTTAGTTGATTGTCGAGTTGGTCTAGTGAATTTACGTCGAGGGGGCACCAGAGTAGTCAATTCATCGGAGCATAATCCATTGAAGTATTTGTAAAACAAGCACAAGGATGCAACATTGCGGCGATGGGACAGGGACTGGAGCTTGATTGACAGTGAGGGACCTATTAGATTGGCGACTCTTTTTTGGACCTTGTCAAGAAGGGAGAGAGTAGTAGATGATGCACCAGCCCAGATGTGACAACAATACTCCATGCATGGGCGGGTGGTGGCTTTGTAGAGATAGAGGATAATGTCAGGTGTGAGGAGTTTACTAGCACGGTAGAGGGAGCCAACCTTCTTTGCAGCAGCCTTGGCAATGTCTTCAATGTATTTGTTCCAATTCATGTTACCTGTGAAGGTTAGGCCGAGGAGTTTGAATGATGAACTCTCAGGTAGGGTGTTATTTGCCATGACAATCGGTGGTTGGAGAGGTTTCTTGTAGTTATTGAAGGAAAGGAGCTTTGTCTTTGCGGCATTAAAAATTACCAACCATTTATGACCCCAATCCACTACAGCCTGGAGGTCATTTTCTAAGGATTCAGCCATTACCTCGGATATGATCGCGTGTGTTTTGCCAACATGGCGAGAGTAAAGCGTGGTGTCGTCAGCAAATAAACCAATCTCAGACTCTATGTCATCAGGGAGATCGTTTATATAGATCAGGAACAACAAAGATCCAAGGATAGATCCCTGGGGTACACTAGCATTTATGTCATGTTGCTTAGATGAACGGCCATCGAGGACAGCCTGGGTTTTTCTTTTGGTTATGAAGGATCTAATTATATTAAGTAATTGCCCAGTAATACCGTATTTTCAGGAGAAGCCCTTTATGCCAAACCTTGTCAAAGGCCTTGGATATATCAAGTGCTACTGCCCTAGCTTCACCTGCCTTGTCGAGTGTATGATACATGCATTCAGAGATCACCGTTAGGATGTCTGCAGTAGATCGTGCTTGTCTAAATCCATACTGGCGGTCAGAAAGAAGTTTAGCATTAACTAAGTGCCGTACTATCGCTAGATTGATTAAGGATTTAAAGATTTTTGCAAAGATCGGCAGTAGACTAATTGGGCGATAGTTCTGAGGATCGGTTCTATTCCCAGAATTCTTGTAGATTGGTACCACAGAGGCAATTATCTAGCTATCGGGAAAGCAAGATTCAGCTAGGCATTTATTGTAGAGTTTGGAGAAGACAGGGGCCAGTTCAGCAGAGCATTTCTTTATTACTATTATTGGTATAAGATCAGGCCCACAAGCTTTGGAGGTGTCAAGTTTTTTATGATATCTCTGACCTGGGATGAGGTGATGACCAGGTTATCAAGATCCGCAATGGGAATTTGGGGAGGGGAGTGGTTTTTTGAGTCCAAGGTGGAGTTAGAAGCGAAACGCTGGGCAAGTAGTTCAGCCTTATCAGTGGCCGTGCAAACGACATCATTGTGGTTTGATAGTGGGGGAATCGTTGATTGACCAATATTCACTACACTATTATAGATTTTCCAGAAATCACGAGTACCTAGTTTCTGTGACTGAATACGTTTTTTTGTTAACTCATTTATACCTTCTCTTTGCCTTTTCTCTCTTGAAAAAGCCCACACAACAGTTGGGCGAAACGTTGAGTTTTAGGTCTTCTACTTGTCCATTTTAATTCATACCATCTGATTTATTTTATCCTACTATTGTTATATATATATATATATATATATATATATATATATATATATATAGGAGTTGGACAAAATAATGAAAACACTTTTAAAATTCTAATAGCTGACTTACAGGGTGATTCATAAGTCACTTAGCTATTTATTTTTGAAATTCTAAAGTTAAAAAATACGGTAATACAAAACAGAAAGTTTATTCAACAAATTCATTTATGGGAGTTTAAAATTACAGCAAATTTTCAAAATTTCCACCTTCGTTCTGCATGCATAGCTCCATTCTTTTTTGCAAGGAATTTACGACTCCTTGTAGCATATTTGATTGATTCATTTTAACAAACTCGGCAGTGATTTTTGATTTGAGGTCGTCGATGTTAGTTATTGGCGTGGCAAATACTTGGTCACGTAAATATCCCCACAAAAAATAGTCCAACGGCGTCAAATAGCTAAGTGACTTATGAATCACCCTGTACTTCAGTTATACTGATGTTTTTCAAAGGAAAACAATCGATAAATTTTTCACGAAAAACTGAAACTACACAAATTAGTTAATTTCATAAGCTTTTCTCTTTTTTTTTTGCTGCTTGTTTTGTAATGGGACAGTCACTGCTTTCTTTCCAGTTGAGTTGTCAAATGTGCTTGAGTTTGATTCAGAATCAACATCTTTAGAGTGAGTAGATGCTCTAAGTCTTGGCTCCATCACTCTCTCACACTCTCTCTCCTCTCTCTCTTTCCGATAATGCTCTACTGCTACTTACCTGACGATATGTGACTGCTGCCAGTCAACCAAGTCCTTGAACAAAAACATAGGTGCAATACTTTCATGTGCCAATATGTATCATTAATGATAATTGACAGTGGATGGATAATGTCGGTGACAAAGCCCATTCTAAATTTCAGCATGCACCAATCCTGTGTTTTTTTTATTATCCATATTGTACGAGAGAGAGAAGGAAGGAATTACTTGGAGGGAGATATCTTTTCACTTTTTGCCATCTGTATACCGTCCCTGCCCCCCTTCCCTTGGCTGGCGGGGACTTCGAGTTTTTCACGTCCACTTCTGTTGATGAGTCAGGAACGAGAAAGCAAAAAAGCCCTGAACAGACGTGACGTCATTTCCGACTTCCACATTCACTCCTCCCAACTTTGGCACCCCTCACTATCTAACACAAATTACCCACATACTGACTGCTTGAAATCAGCAGCAAAATGGAGTGAAAGTGTCAATGTTGCTTATGCATCATTCCTTTGTGTTTTCTGGTCGAACCTTCCGAGACTTCACATACAACCACTGAGCCTTGCTATTCTCGTGTCGGGGGTAAGCAGCTGCAACCCTGTAGTTTAACGAACAGATATAACCAACAAGGAAGACTTCATGCAGACCAGAGAATCCTGAGGCACGATCTTCGTGATCTTCGTATGCAGAAATCTGATTTACTTAAAATACAAACAAGCAAAAGCAGCAAAAGCACTGATTCCAGTTGCATTATATTTTTCCTCTTTGGTCAATTGTTGATATATTGCAAATGTTCCTCCGGTAAGTCAAAAGTGAATACTCAACTACAGACACAGAGATTTCAAATTCTACAATTAATTGGATGTCAGGCATGCTGTTCAGCATTAGATTGGAGAAGCTTGATACAAAAAGAAATAAAGAAACAAGTTAGAAATTACAACAGGCAAAATATTATTACAGTCAGTCCATTTTAAAACAAAATCTAGTTTTTCTTCTTCTCTGGTGAGACATGACAACTTGATAAGCCTCTCTTCTTCTGAAATCTCCTCTTCTCTCCTTGTAGCATTACCAGTCGCAAAAGTCTTTTCGCTATTGTAAACAGCTGACCAGCACATGTCGCCTAGTGTTGTTGTGACGTCTTGTAGTAGTAGTAGTAGTAGTAAATATAGTTGCATCTGTGTCACATTGATGTCACATCTGCCATTGGTTGTAAAAGGATCAAATATAGTTTTCGTGGTAGTAGGAGTTGTGTGTATCTCTCTGCAGTGGCCAAATATGTGTAGCAGTCTACATATTAATATCAGAAAAATAAATAAACATACTCACTTTAGATTTACGGGTGTATTTCTTTTTTTAAATTTCTCTGCATTTATTTTCATTTTTCGTCTTCTTGTCTCATGCTGATGTTAAACGTTTTTAATGACTTCCAACTTCTAATGTGTGTTGCCATTTCACTTGTGCTGCCGGCCAGGATCAGGTCATCATCAACTGATCCCTCCATGTCTTAAGTAACCTACCACATGGTTTTGAGCCATCAACATCAATGTGAGACACACTTTAGAGCATTTTAGATGACTGACAGTGGGTGATGTGACCATACCAGTTGAGATGTCATTGTGCGACATACTTTCTCATGGATGCCCATAGAGTGAGACCGGTAATTTTCTCTATTCGATGCACTGCAGCCAGGATCATGTCATTTTGATATTTTGTCATCGACCACATCTCACAGCCATACAAGAATACAGAACTTAAATATTTATATATACTTTATTTTATCAGTTACCATCTTTAAAAAACTTGCATAATACGACTGATAACCATAAGTGTCCATCGCAATTTTACAGGTGAGTGAATGCAAAAGGAATTTACTATAGCCATCTGTTATGACCTTGAAGGGCCGATAATAAATAAGACAACATGGTAGTATATTTACAAGAGTGTGTATTTACAGAAGTACAGAATAGTATGTTACAGAAAGACTACTAGTCCTTTGTCATAGATTCCTCTATACATAATGTTTAGAAGAGTCCATATAGCCATGAAATAGGGTAGATCACCATCACAATATAACACCCCTGTCAGGAGAATATTGAAATTAGGAAATTAGATCAATTTCAAAATGCATTTTGAGGCCATTTGAAAGCAGTACTTCCGAAGGTTACTATATTTAGTACTAAAATAATAATAATAATTTCTCCACTTTTGACTGGCAATCCTTGATAATCACCAATGTCCAAATTAGCAGTTCAAGTCAAGTGGCAAGACATCCACTTGAGAGCATATGAAACAGCTTTTCCAAACATCCATTCGGGAGGATGCTTGACAAAACTGCTTCACATCCTTCGGAATCCAGTCGCAAAATAATATGCAGAATGCACACTAGGGGATCACTTCAAAAATGGCAAGTTTTTGTATATTCTGTTCAGCCAGGTAATGCATTACTAAAATAAAATATTCAACGACACCTGCTTCAAAATAACAGGTCGCATAAATTTGCGTAAACATAAAAACGCCATCTTTTTTTTTCCCGCCTACTGATGTTGGAGGTAATCACAACAAACTGTCATTTTCTTCTGTCCTGTTCATAAATGGATGTAATTTCCCGTGGTTATATCATATGAAATATTCAGTATTGACTTTATTTCAAATGTTTATATTGATAGCAAATTTAATGCAACCATAACATATGTAATGTGTATATACACACGCACAAGTTTCATTAGATGTATGCGACATACTAGTTTAAGTACTGGTCTGTTTTTGGAGATAACAATCCTCGGTAACTATAGTAAATGTTGCTTAATTCTGTCAAGTACACATCTACTGTTTCACCGGGGGAGTAAGCTCCTCACCACGAATTGTTCAAAACTGTCCACTGGAAATGTGGCATACAATGCATTCTTTATCCAGGACTCATCAGATTTGTTCTTCCTGCTCAGTTGTTAGCATATAGCAAAGGCTCTCCCAATTAATCAGAGAGGAAGGACTCGTTTGATCTGCTTCACTCCACACAGGTCGAATACCAGTTCCAATTTTTCAAATCACTAAAACTCGGATGCAGAGCCATCAAACTCAGGGATGAGTTTGCAATCGAATTTACAGTCTGCTATATTAGCCGAAATTACTTGATCTAATTAGAAGTGGGGGAGGGGCTTTCAAACGGGGTTACCAAAAAAGGAGAAACCGGAAAGGATGAAGTATAACCTGGCTGAAAAGAAGCAGTTCACACCTTGACTATTCACTTGTAACCGATATTGAAACAAGATACCTGTGATATTAGATACGTCTTTTTATGTACCATCTTCTTGTCTTTTTTTCTTTTTAATCAGTTCTTTTTTTATTAACGTGTAGAGGCATCATCCACACTGGTGGGCCCCTGTCCAGATAGCTGGCTAGCTGCACGCATAGAAATATCCATCACAAAAATATATTATATCTTTGCTTTTCGAATCAGAAAGTTACTGGGACACCACTTACTCTGCCCCTTTCATACCATCAAGAATTATTGGTAGCTTAGTTTGCTAAAACACAAAAAAATAAAAAGCTTCATTTTTCAGCCAAAACCAGGTTTCCTTGATCCCAATACTATCAGATTCATATGAGACATTGGACAGCAGTAGAAAAGAGAATAAAAAGCTTTTTTGGAAACTTTTTCTCTTTTCCTACACTTGTAGGAAGGATCCGAGAATTTGTATTATTTAGTCTTTGCAGATGAGTCTATCTTTGCTTGGATGTTCCTCACATCTCCCTAGTTATCATCCAAATCAAAATCCACCATATTATTATAGCACAACGACTAGATGAAGAAAACAAAACATAAACATTTATTTGTTATTTTGTAAATTGTGTTTAAAAATATCAGAGGATTCTTCATTTGTCTGGTGGAAATGCATTTGACTTTAAACAGTGAATTTAATAAGGTGTATTATACTTTTCTATTTAAAAAATTGATGAAATCTGTTGGATTGGATAATAAAAAAGTATCTACAAGATTGGATTAATAAAAAGATTCTGTCAAATCGAAAGAGAGGAAAATCTGCTGGATCAAACAAATGTAAAAGAAAGTCTGCCAGATTGGTTAAGGTGGGGGAAAATTGTAATCCATGAAAGCAAATCTACCAGATCAAACTAAGAAGAGGAAATTTCTCGGATCAAGCAAGTATGAGACACTATGCTTAGCAAGTGATCAACTTTTTTCTCAAATAATTTGAATCCCAGGAAATAACTATAATTGCAGCTTCAGCAATAGAAAAGAGGATAAAAAACTTTTTAAGAAACTCTTTCTCTTTTTGGGTTTAGACATTGAACTAGTGTGTGTGTAGCTGGTCAACAGCTAATGACCAGGTCTGGTGATGGTAGTGAGTGTTATATCTTAACATTTACAGTGGACTCTTGTATGAGGTGCACTGGCAGATATAAACACCACCTATTGCATTGTGGGAAATAAAGTTATTTCAGATCCGCCATGACACCTTGCTAACACATGTTGTTATTAATGAGTCCTAAGATTAATCTTCAACCATCCAATACACATAAACTACTACAGTGGGAGAAGGAATATAGCTTTAGTGTAGAAAGGATTAATACATCTCTCTCTTTCTATCTTTATCTTTATCTCACACAAGCATAGTAGTGTAACAAACAGAAATGTCTTATGTAGCGCAATAAAATGTTAACGACAGGCTAACACCTACGAGGAACTCTAGTCCAGAAAACATGGACCAAAACTAACGTCCAACTGCAGCCAAAACATGTCGCATGAACTTGAAGACAAATCATTAATATGAGCATTGATATCAGTTGCAATTCTTTCTTTGGACAATTAATTATCAAATTCCTTTGCACAAATCTCTTTCTCGTCTGTACACTTCCACCTCTGTTTTCCCTCTGCCTCGCTGTCGTTGGATCTCACCTTTTAAAATGGCCGGGGTCGACGCATGCAAATTGCTGACATATATACTGACCATGCCCTTTTCATATCTTGCAAATGACTACTCGACATGCAGGGCATAATGGACACTTTGGATTCAGTAAATGTGAATATCTACTGTAATAATTAGTAAGTGTTAAGATGAGGAATAAACCAAATTAAATGCCAAAAACGCTTTTCGTCTTTTTTGCCTTGTACTGACTAGATGCTAGGAACTTCAACCATGATAGATGTATGAGCCAACATGTTCTAGTGATAATGAAGGTGAAAGAAAGATCCGACCATCATATTGTGATGGTGAACTAAATGCAATGGTGTCATGTCTATCTAAAATACAAGGGTGGGGAGTATGTGATAAATTGTTTAAATTAGACATTGTTTTTTCGACATAACAAAAAAAAAACAGGAATATTTTAATAGAAAAAAAGGAATCGAAGCAAAAGCACAAAAAGACTGAAATAATTCCTAGAAAGGATCGATACCATCCAGATGACATTGCTATCAAGAAAAAGAAGGTGGCAGATGTAATCATCATTATAGTATTTGAAATTGTCCATAAACGCTTCTTTTTATTTAAGTAGTAAAAATATTTCCACTGTTTTGAAGCATCGATATTTTGAAAAATTTATAACGGCTAGAGATCAAACTTAATGCAATTTTTTTCTTTTAAATAAACATATTTATTTATTTAAAATTCTAATTTTCGACTTAAAATAAGTCTTCATCAGGAAAAGTACAGACAAGCAATATATCAGAATAATCAAGTCATCATCATCATCATCATCATCATCAGCAGCAGCAGCAGCGGTTTAACGTCCATTTTACATGCTGGCATGTGTTGGACAGCTTTTAGAAATAGACTTCCAAACAAATTTATCTCTAGCCAGGTCTTTATTTATCCTTCTTTCTCTCAAGTCCATCCTTATCACTTCGTCCAATTTTTTCCATGAATATACCATTGCCAACTGACACTGCTACCTCAACTGCTCTACATCTACATGAACACTCATCCATTCTTTCAATGCGACTATACCAACAACATACATTTCTCTATACTGTCACAATTTAATCTTCTTTTGAGGTCATCAGATCTAAGCTTTATTCTCATATCATTGTTCGCCATTAAGCAAACCAAAATAAGAAGAGAAATGAAACTGTCAAAATCAGTTATTTGAAGTGAATAGTTTTGCAAAGTGAAATTCGATATTTTTTTTTGTTTTAAAATATAGCAACACTTTTTTAGGTTATTTCATGCTGAAACAATAATTATTGGAAACAACTTGTAAACGATTCATTAAACACAAGTTGCTATTTTACCCATAGCTAGAAAGGATTGTTGATTTCTTTCTCAATGGTATTACACTATAAGTGAATGCAATAGATTTGTATAACTCTGTAATCTTTATAAGTTTTTATCCTTTTTCTATAGTACAGTATATCGTATAGTTTTGGGTAAATTAGCATATAATTTTCACTGTTGTGTAGGGTTTTGTAATCATATATGTGTGGTCACCGAAGTAGGTATATAGTGTCTATAACTTTATAGGTTCTCGACCATATCATTGACACTTTGTTTCCTATTTCATGGTGTTTCCTCCATGTTGTGTCCAACTTGTTTTGTAGACAGGCAAGCTGGAATAAATGTTTGCATACAAATGATGAAGACATTTTTTTCCTTGGAAAATTATATTTTATTTAACTTAACCAACACTGTGGGTCCATTCTCTAACTAAATATATACTATCTTTACATCCGTTATCACTCAAATACATTCTGCTACTCACTTCACCTCAAAATCATCCTAAACACCTTTTTTTACATTACATTAAATCCAATCAGATACGACCAAGAGTGGACTCGAGGTGTGTGTGTGTGCATGAGAGGGGTTACACCACCCTCTTGTCTTTGATTGATCAACAATAATCTATTATCGTATCGTGTCTCTACACCATGACTTTCAGCTGAAAAACTTTCAAGTTTCAATCATTGTAAAAATCTTTATACTTACTGACCTTCTGGCATTCCTGAGACTCACTACTGACCTTTATAATTAAAAATGACTTTGTCAAGACTTTTAAGATTTAATAATTCAAACAACGTTACTCAGAATATTATAATTGTCATTTTGGCTTGTTGCAGTTGTAACTATCTGCAGTGATCTTTTTGATCTTGTCACTTATGTATAAGTAATATGAGCTTTCAAAGTTTTATAAATAAAAATGATACTTTAAAATAATTACGAAGTCACTGGCGCAAGATAACCGTTTAAAGTTTATTCCAATTATCCAATAATTCCAAATGATAATTTTGCTTTTACCCTTCTCTGTAAAAGTGTATTTGCCCCACTTTATTTCACCACTTTTACCCTTCTCTGTAAAAGTGTTTAAAGTTTATTCCAATTATCCAATAATTCCAAATGATAATTTTGCTTTTACCCTTCTCTGTAAAAGTGTATTTGCCCCACTTTATTTCACCACTTTTACCCTTCTCTGTAAAAGTGTTTAAAGTTTATTCCAATTATCCAATAATTCCAAATGATAATTTTGCTTTTACCCTTCTCTGTAAAAGTGTATTTGCCCCACTTTATTTCACCACTTTTACCCTTCTCTGTAAAAGTGTTTAAAGTTTATTCCAATTATCCAATAATTCCAAATGATAATTTTGCTTTTACCCTTGTCTTTAAACGTGTATTTGCCCCACTTTATTTCACCACTTTTACCCTTCTCTGTAAAAGTGTTTAAAGTTTATTCCAATCATCCAATAATTCCAAATGATAATTTTGCTTTTACCCTTGTCTTTAAACGTGTATTTGCCCCACTTTATTTCACCACTTTTACCCTTCTCTGTAAAAGTGTTTAAAGTTTATTCCAATCATCCAATAATTCCAAATGATAATTTTGCTTTTACCCTTGTCTTTAAACGTGTATTTGCCCCACTTTATTTCACCACTTTTACCCTTCTCTGTAAAAGTGTTTAAAGTTTATTCCAATCATCCAATAATTCCAAATGATAATTTTGCTTTTACCCTTGTCTTTAAACGTGTATTTGCCCCACTTTATTTCACCACTTTTACCCTTCTCTGTAAAAGTGTTTAAAGTTTATTCCAATCATCCAATAATTCCAAATGATAATTTTGCTTTTACCCTTGTCTTTAAACGTGTATTTGCCCCACTTTATTTCACCACTTTTACCCTTCTCTGTAAAAGTGTTTAAAGTTTATTCCAATCATCCAATAATTCCAAATGATAATTTTGCTTTTACCCTTGTCTTTAAACGTGTATTTGCCCCACTTTATTTCACCACTTTTACCCTTCTCTGTAAAAGTGTTTAAAGTTTATTCCAATCATCCAATAATTCCAAATGATAATTTTGCTTTTACCCTTGTCTTTAAACGTGTATTTGCCCCACTTTATTTCGACACACCCTTTCCACAATTAACCCTTAAACCCTTTATTTTTTATATTGGTTTGAAAAACATTTTATCATCGAAGATACTGATTACCTATTTAGTAGGTGTGCTGATGCAACATCATACTAATACCTACCACACTTGCCAACAGGCTCGTTGTAGATATGAAACAAGTTGCAGTTTGACACATTTTCGTTGAACATTATATTAAATAGGCATTTTGTTGGAATATGTCATATTTGAAACAAAAATCATTTAAGTGTTTATTTAAGTTAATTTTAATGAAACAGATTAATATCTCCAGTCAACCTTTGACATTAATCATGGTGTTATATCCAATTGGATTTAGACCGCTTTGCTGATTACATTTTCTGTTTCACTATCTATTACTCCATACCCCAATATTTTATTTTTAATGGAAATTGCTCCAGGCAAGGCATGAAGCCACTTGATGTAAGGAGCTAAAAGAATATTACTTCAAGATTAAGAATTAGCCAACGGTAAGTGTTAGATGGATAGATTTTAACCCAGAAAACAGTAATTCTTCCCCCTTTGTCAGAAACATCGCACATGGAATGTGAGGACTAAAGGACCAAATAAGGGAAGCAAGAGTTACAAGGTCCACTTTCTACTCTCTTGTATAGATTAAAACAATAGGTACTGTGTTTTGGCATAAAATAATCCACAAACGGTTGATATACCATAAAATAGACAAACCAAATCTAATTGGTGGAAACATGATCTGAGAATTTGTATTATTTAGTCTTTGCTTATGAGTCTACCTTTGATGGGCTACAGTCACCTTTTTCCACCCATGGAATTTATATTATAGTAAATTTCAATTGATAACTTTCAGCAAGTTTATTAAAGGATCTTCTCAATTCTTCTTTGCGTGTCTCCGAAGCATGTGGTCATATGACAGTTTCCCACTTTTTTACGCAGTCTTTTGCATTATTGTTGTACTCTGCAAGATCTTTCAAGCTTCACCGGTAGGGCAGTAGAGGGCAGACAGGGCAGTGTCGTATCGTATGGTCCTCCTCTCCACATTCGCAGATGGTTGGGTCAGTTTTGTAGCCCCATCTACTCATAGCAACTTTTGATCGCCCCATTCCCGTTCTCAGGTGGTTGAATGTTTTACACTGGAGCCAGGGTGCCTCTAAACCGGAAGGGAGGGAGGGCCTCAGAAGTGGGGGATTCCCATGTCAGTAGAAGGGGGACCATTCTCTAGCCGTCTGGTTCACAGTTGTAGTCTGGTCTCTTCCTGAGATGTTGATTTTACTTTGTTTTCTGTTGTTTTAATTTTTTAGCACAGGGATTCCCAAAATTGGTAGTACGTACCAAAATCAAAGGTCAAAAACAGGGGTGGTATGGATCAGTGAGGAAAAAAGTAATAGTACAGAGTTAAATGAGGCCATCAGCGGTGCCGGATTTAGAAGTAAGACCCTCTCAATCACCCATTCTCATGACTCAGGGAAGATGGAATAGTTCTTCAAATAAAATTGAGTATAGCCGAGGACAATGTCTGTGTAAACTTCTGTGATTCACAACTCCTCCTTTTGAAGGACATAAAATGCTATTGTTAAATACTGTAGTGACTGAAAGAAAATGCATGAACCCAACAACCATCTATTTATGAAAATCAGACATTTATAATTTAGCATGCCGTCCCCCCCCCCACTCTGCCCCGCTGAACCCACACTAGATTTTCATGCCCTTGGCCCCAGCCTACCAAAGCTGTAGATAGATCTGGCATTGGAAGCAACTCATAATTCTTTGTTTTTATAAAATATAGATGACAAAATCTAAGGCATTAAGAATGAAATTAATATGAGATGAAAGAATAGTTTTATTTTAATTTGTAATTCAAAATCGAACAGACAGAACATATCACACAGAAACCAGATAAGACAGCAAATGTCTGCTGCAACAGAGCACAAGGCTCTAGATTGTATGTATAAAAATTGTGATCACAATGTAATCGCATATAAACTGTGTATTTACCTTCTCATATTGCTAAACCAGCCAAATTAGTTTACATCATTAATTTTATTTAGATGTTCTTGTGTAGGATGCTCTATTAGTCAGTCTGTAACACTTAAGTTTAAAATGGCATTTTTATCTGTAAACATGCCGATTGAATTAATGCTCTGTAGTGGAACTGATACGAAAACTGAATTGTTCACTGCCCCCGGTGATAATAGCAGTCTACGCAGTTGAAGCGCTGTTGATTTTTGTGCTGTATCTGCAGTAAAAAGGAAACAGTGGTTGATTAGTTGTGAACAAGCGGTTGTAGATAAACATCCGGGACAACAAAATGAGCTGTGTTCAGTTATGCAAATGATTCATTTTGAACAAGCGGTTCTAGATAGACATCCTGGACAACAAAATGAGCTGTGTTCAGTTATGCAAATGATTCATTTTGAACAAGCGGATGTAGATAGACAACCGGGACAACAAAATGAGCTGTGCTCAGTTATGCAAATGATTCATTTTGAACACGCGGTTGTAGATAGACATCCGAGACAACAAAATGAGCTGTGTTCAGTTATGCAAATGATTCATTTTGAACAAGTGGATGTAGATAGACAACCGGGACAACAAAATGAGCTGTGCTCAGTTATGCAAATGATTCATTTTGAACAAGCGGTTGTAGATAGACATCTGGGACAACAAAATGAGCTGTGTTCAGTTATGCAAATGATTCATTTTGAACAAGCGGTTGTAGATAGACATCCTGGACAACAAAATGAGCTGTGTTCAGTTATGCAAATGATTCATTTTGAACAAGCGGTTGTAGATAGACAACCGGGACAACAAAATGAGCTGTGCTCAGTTATGCAAATGATTCATTTTGAACAAGCGGTTGTAGATAGACATCTGGGACAACAAAATGAGCTGTGTTCAGTTATGCAAATGATTCATTTTGAACAAGCAGATGTAGATAGACAACCGGGACAACAAAATGAGCTGTGGTCAGTTATGCAAATGATTCATTTTGAACAAGCGGTTGTAGATAGACAATCGGGACAACAAAATGAGCTGTGTTCAGTTATGCAAACGATTCATTTTGAACAAGCGGTTGTAGATAGACATCCGGGACAACAAAATGAGCTGTGTTCAGTTATGCAAATGATTCATTTTGAACAAGTGGTTTCAGATTGACATCCTGGACAACAAAATGAGCTGTGTTCAGTTATGCAAATAATTCATTTTGAACAAGTGGTTTCAGATTGACATCCTGGACAACAAAATGAGCTGTGTTCAGTTATGCAAATGATTCATTTTGAACAAGCGGTTGTAGATAAACATCCGGGACAACAAAATGAGCTGTGTTCAGTTATGCAAAGGATTCATTTTGAACAAGCGGTTGTAGATAGACATCCGGGACAACAAAATGAGCTGTGTTCAGTTATGCAAATGATTCATTTTGAACAAGCGGTTGTAGATAAACATCCGGGACAACAAAATGAGCTGTGTTCAGTTATGCAAATGATTCATTTTGAACAAGCGGTTGTAGATAGACATCCTGGACAACAAAATGAGCTGTGCTCAGTTATGCAAATGATTTATTTTGAACAAGCGGTTGTAGATAGACATCCGGGACAACAAAATCAGCTGTGCTCAGTTATGCAAATGATTCATTTTGAACAAGCGGTTGTCGATAGACATCCGGGACAACAAAATGAGCTGTGCTCAGTTATGCAAATGATTCATTTTGAACAAGCGGTTGTCGATAGACATCCGGGACAACAAAATGAGCTGTGCTCAGTTATGCAAATGATTCATTTTGAACAAGCGGTTGTAGATAGACAACCGGGACAACAAAATGAGCTGTGCTCAGTTATGCAAATGATTCATTTTGAACAAGCGGTTGTAGATAGACAACTGGGACAACAAAATGAGCTGTGCTCAGTTATGCAAATGATTCATTTTGAACAAGCGGATGTAGATAGACAACCGGGACAACAAAATGAGCTGTGCTCAGTTATGCAAATGATTCATTTTGAACAAGCGGTTCTAGATAGACATCCTGGACAACAAAATGAGCTGTGTTCAGTTATGCAAATGATTCATTTTGAACAAGCGGTTGTAGATAGACATCCTGGACAACAAAATGAGCTGTGTTCAGTTATGCAAATGATTCATTTTGAACAAGCGGTTGTAGATAGACATCCGGGACAACAAAATGAGCTGTGTTCAGTTATGCAAATGATTCATTTTGAACAAGCAGTTCTAGATAGACATCCTGGACAACAAAATGAGCTGTGTTCAGTTATGCAAATGATTCATTTTGAACAAGCGGTTGTAGATAGACATCCTGGACAACAAAATGAGCTGTGCTCAGTTATGCAAATGATTTATTTTGAACAAGCGGTTGTAGATAGACATCCGGGACAACAAAATGAGCTGTGCTCAGTTATGCAAATGATTCATTTTGAACAAGCGGTTGTCGATAGACATCCGGGAAACAAAATGAGCTGTGCTCAGTTATGCAAATGATTCATTTTGAACAAGCGGTTGTAGATAGACAACCGGGACAACAAAATGAGCTGTGCTCAGTTATGCAAATGATTCATTTTGAACAAGCGGTTGTAGATAGACAACTGGGACAACAAAATGAGCTGTGCTCAGTTATGCAAATGATTCATTTTGAACAAGCGGATGTAGATAGACAACCGGGACAACAAAATGAGCTGTGCTCAGTTATGCAAATGATTCATTTTGAACAAGCGGTTGTATATAGACAACCGGGACAACAAAATGAGCTGTGCTCAGTTATGCAAATGATTCATTTTGAACAAGCGGATGTAGATAGACAACCGGGAAAACAAAATTAGCTGTGCTCAGTTATGCAAATGATTCATTTTGAACAAGCGGATGTAGATAGACAACCGGGACAACAAAATGAGCTGTGCTCAGTTATGCAAATGATTCATTTTGAACAAGCGGATGTAGATAGACAACCGGGACAACAAAATGAGCTGTGCTCAGTTATGCAAATGATTCATTTTGAACAAGCGGATGTAGATAGACAATCGGGACAACAAAATTAGCTGTGCTCAGTTATGCAAATGATTCATTTTGAACAAGCGGTTGTAGATAGACATCCGGGACAACAAAATGAGCTGTGCTCAGTTATGCAAATGATTCATTTTGAACAAGCGGTTGTAGATAGACATCTGGGACAACAAAATGAGCTGTGCTCAGTTATGCAAATGATTCATTTTGAACAAGCGGTTGTAGATAGACAACCGGGACAACAAAATGAGCTGTGCTCAGTTATGCAAATGATTCATTTTGAACAAGCGGTTGTAGATAGACATCCGGGACAACAAAATTAGCTGTGCTCAGTTATGCAAATGATTCATTTTGAACAAGCGGTTGTAGATAGACATCCGGGACAACAAAATGAGCTGTGCTCAGTTATGCAAATGATTCATTTTGAACAAGCGGTTGTAGATAGACAACCGGGACAACAAAATGAGCTGTGGTCAGTTATGCAAATGATTCATTTTGAACAAGCGGTTGTAGATAGACAACCGGGACAACAAAATGAGCTGTGCTCAGTTATGCAAATGATTCATTTTGAACAAGCGGTTGTAGATAGACATCCGGGACAACAAAATGAGCTGTGCTCAGTTATGCAAATGATTCATTTTGAACAAGCGGTTGTAGATAGACATCTGGGACAACAAAATGAGCTGTGCTCAGTTATGCAAATGATTTATTTTGAACAAGCGGTTGTAGATAGACAACCGGGACAACAAAATGAGCTGTGCTCAGTTATGCAAATGATTCATTTTGAACAAGCGGTTGTAGATAGACATCCGGGACAACAAAATTAGCTGTGCTCAGTTATGCAAATGATTCATTTTGAACAAGCGGTTGTAGATAGACAACCGGGACAACAAAATTAGCTGTGGTCAGTTATGCAAATGATTCATTTTGAACAAGCAGATGTAGACAGACATTCAGGACAATGAAGCAAGCCACGCCCGGTTATGCAAATGAATAATTTTTCTGACAAATCAATTAAATTTTTCTTACCAATCAGTGAAATTTTGTACTTTATATAAGCAGGTGTATTTCGCCTATTCAAGTAATTAGTTTGGCGACTAACGTGTTGCTCAATTCTAGTTAATTTCCATTATAAGCTCGCTTCCTGTTGCGTTAACTGGTGTTTGTTGAAGGTGGTGTTCATTGAAGACTTGTAGCTCTTGGTTTGTTCGTCTGTCGAAGTTTAAGTTAGTTAAAGGCTGCTCCTGTTCGCTGTTCCGTGGAAGTAAGGGTACAAGCAGATTCAGTTTTATTTACTACAATTTTAGATGCATCCAAGCATTTATATAAGAAGCTTTGTCTGTTGGTTGGTCTGTCATGCTTTAGTTTGAAATAGCATTTTTGTTGGTCTGTCACACAGCATTTTTATCAGTCTGTAATGTTTAAGTTTGAAATAGTATGAGTCTGATATGCTTAAGTTTTAAATAACGTTTTCACCTTTATAAGAGGGTCTGTCTGTCCGTCGGTCAATGCTGACCATGCAGATTAAATAGACACACCTTATTTTAGACATATCCAAGCGTCTCTATAAGAGTTTCTTTCGGTTGATTGGTCACACATAAATCTGGGTTAGCATTTTTATTGCACATCTAGTTTTGATACATGTGTGTATATAAGTTATTTTGAATTTGCAATACACCTGATACCAAGACAGAAAAAAATCTATATGCATGGAAGTGAAGGAAAGGGGGCTATGCATGTGGCATAGGATCAAATGGGGCAGCAGCTCAAAGTAGTTTGGGAATCACTGCCTCAGCCTCAATGAGCCACTGGGGTATAACTATGCAGCATGTCATGGCAGAGCCCACCCTTCCAGATATGTTAGTAGATCAAGGTTACTAGTTATTTAACCTATAGCTGAAGGGAATAAGAAGATTGATAACTTTTCCCATGGTGTTAGCTTGCAAGTGAACTTCATGGTTAAGCTGGATTTTAAACTCAGCTCCACTTCGTTATCCATACCGAACACCACGTCGCCCAGCTCACTTCTCAGATTACTCTGTACCAGCAAAGTTAACTTCCTTCCCTGAGACGAACTTTTTTTTTGTCTTCTGCATTTTATACTCTATCCATTTATTTTTTATAATTTTAATTTTAAATGATCCCACCATGATAAAAATGCTTTTTTCTTTGTTTTTAAACAGTGTATGTATTCCAATAAACTCTAAGAATCTCGATCCATTTCGATTATAAAACATAGTTTTTACTTTACTACAAAATAATATTACAGGTGTCCACCACATGTTTGTATAACCTTCAAAAACACGATCACTATTTGAATGTTTTCGTTCTCCATTCAAATATTTTCCGTTGCTTTTTTCATAGTTTCTCTAATTTTTGAACATACGTAATTCTGGAAATTAAAAACAAAAATAAAAATTACTTATTTAAAAATGAATAAAAATAATTTTCTTATTTATTATTATTTTCTTGAATCATTAAATTTTCTCATTTAATAAATTAACTTTAGATTTATCATTTGTTTTTGTAATCATTTGTATTTTTTTGATTTCCCCTAAAGAAAAAAAAAGGGACTTACATACTCCACATCATGGCACTGATCGATTTTCAATGTAAACACTGGCCCCTGACTTTCGGACCAATTAATGATTCTATTTTTTTCCTATTAAACTGTTTACAAATTAATATGAAGAAAATGATGAATTATTATCACTGCAGTAATTAATGCTATGTAAATATTTCATTGGTCTTTTTTACATAGATTTTCACAATCTGCAGATTAGGCTTCTTTTTTAATGTTTGATCTGAACAGAATGTTGAAATCTCATTGGCATTTCTGTTAATTTGATATGATATGCAAGCAATATATATTTTTTAAACGGACAGACAGACAGACAGAGAAAGTGCTCGTTATATTATAAAGCAATATATTTTTAATGAATAGGGAGGAAAATATGATGATGAATGTTCACTGTTCATACCGAATTTGTACATTACCTGTATTATTCTTTTATATAATACATTGCCAATGCTGAGAAGACACGCTATTCTAATATAAATGAAATGTTTGTCGTTCTCTCTCTCTCTCTCTCTCTCTCTCTCTCTCTCTCTCTATCTATCTATCTATCTATCTATCTGTTTGTCCACCATAAACCCATAAACTACAGGTTGCATTCCAACTAAACTTTTCATTATGTTCCGGAATTTTTAAGATGACGATTGATAACTAGTATTCTTTTGGATTATTCGAACTACTATTCTCATCTTAGTTGTTATTTTCACAACATTTCGACCGATGTAACTTCTGACCTTTTTTTAGATGCAACTTTTCGAACTTGGGAATCTTTATATCGAACTCAATAACCTTTACGGAATTTCGAAATGAGCTATTTATTTAATCCATGGGGATAGATTGTTCTCATTCCGTCAGCCATGCCCGGGTAGAAGTGTTAATTATTTTTATGTTATTCTTCGTTATTATCACCTGTAGTAAGGATTGAACCTTCAACCTGCAGAAGATTGTCACTTAGAACTGATTGTTAATCAAGGCTTTTAACCATTACGCTATGGGTCCATGAGAGCGGTCTACTCCTGTGGAATAATAAAGGGTTCAGTCGTAAAGTCTGCATAGATTCCCGAGTTTAACCTACAGATTCCCAAGTTCGAAAAGATACACCTGAAGAAGGTTACATCGGCCGAAACGTTATGAAAATAACAACCAAGATGAAAATAGTATTCCGAATAATTCAAATAATACATAAAATTTTCATATAAGTAGGTTATGACCCAGGGGATATTATAGGCTATACAAAGTTGACCTAGGTCAACTCTGAAGTTTCATGAAAGATCCAAATTGAGATTTTTAAAAAGTCATTTCTCATTAAATGTGACTTTCAATCAAAAAAAAAAAATACTGTAGAGTTATCCTAAAAATGTTTATTTGTTTATTGCAAACGCTTAGAATTATAAATATTAAAATAACTTAATGCTAGACCCTGGAAAAGTAAAAACAAAAAAATGCTAAGAAAAAGGAAGAAATATGATAGCAAAATTGTTACAAGTTTTCGAGTTTAAATCATTGCCAATGGGTATTGGATTTCATTCAGTTAATTAAAGATTGCATGGAAATTTCTGGTTTTGGAATTTAAATTTCTTTATTCATTTAATTTGAGCATTTGAACAGTATTGCACAAAAAGATTTGTTATATGATGTGCAATCGACAAAGAGACGAAACAATAAACCACATTATAAGTGAATGCAGCAAGCTAGTCCAAAAAGAATATAAAAATAAACATGACTATCTGGGGAAGGTAGTCCACTTGGAACTGTACAAACGACTGCACTTTGAACATGCAGAAAAATGGTACAGACACAAACCGGAGCCAATACTGAAAAAGGAAAGGCCTAAAATCATCTGAGACATGGAAATACATGCGGACAAACTCATCAAAGCAAAAAGATCAGGCATGATAATAGCAACGACAACAACAAGAAGGAAAAAATCGAGAGAGATGAAGAAGAGAAGGGTATAAAAAAATCTACAATCCGATTTCCCCCTCACCCACAGACAGCAGTTGGCACAACAGAAAATGGTTAGAGACGGTCTGAAAGGATGGAAAGACCGTAGAGAGGTAGCACCATACAAACCTTGACGAGAAGAGCTCGGAGAATGCTGGAATTGCAAGAAGGCTTATTGTTATGCAAATTCCAGAGAGAGAGTCATCGTCTGTTATCGACAAACATTCAATGGTAAACGGCTAGTGCGAAAATGCAAAATGAGTTGTAACAGTGATCAAAAGAAGCGGAGAGTACTGGAAATCTGAGGAGACTTGTTTTCACACAGAAACGCTAAATGTATTTTCCATTAAGAGATCACCAGTGTTACATATCGGCTATAATGTGTCACACAAGAACACGGATTATCATTAGGCATGAACAGTAATTTCCCGAATTCAAATGAGAATAAGAAGAAAAAAGAAAAAGTGGTTATCCATTCCCAAATTCCCCTTTTTGCCTCAGAGAAGATATCAATAAACACAACATGCTGAAGAAACAATAGTGACACAAAAGATTGTATAAAAATATATGATTTATTAAATGGAGATATTGATAAAACAGGTAAAAAACAGGAGAACATAAACAAGATAATGACAGCAAAATGGGATAATGCTTGGGTTTGAAGTAAATACGGTTTCTGGAAATAACGTAAATTTAAAATATCAAAACATGGGTTTAAAAAAGGACTATGTTCTAGTTTTGCGGTAAATGTGGGTTTTGGGAACAAAGCAACTTCAAAATGTTGTTACATGTGTAAGAAAAATGATAATATTATGATGTGGGTTAAGCGAAGTCTTTGGGAATGAAAAACAATTCAAAAGGGTACTTATCTTTCGGAGTATATGGGTGCCAGTTGATTGAGAAATTGATAGCTCTTCAATCAAGAAAAAGATGGAATGTCTGATTATGTGGTTAGGATGATTGCAGACAGAGTCCGAAGTTCGAAGACCAATATCTTCCTTTCTATATATATATATCTGTTGGGAGAAGGGAAAAATCTTCATAAATATCTATGTATATGTGTTTTTGTGTATGAGTGTACATATTATAGTCATGGGGTTTCTCCGATAAACTTGAGAGGTAGAATATTTTTTTCTTAGTGGAAATCGGATTCCTTTGATTAGTTCCGATGTGATTCTTTGGCGTTTTTCTCAGAGTTTGATTTCAGCTTTTGACTTAGACAATATGTAGCATGTCTGAAGTGGTGGTCCTATTGGAGATAGATGGAAGGTCAAGTTTTGAAAACTTACAGAGGAGGTAACTTTACAACAAAACTTTGACTCGGTGGTGGTCGGACAAAAACTGAAACTCTTTCCAAAGTTCTGAATATATGGGGAAAATAATCTAGGATCCTGCTGAGTCTATCACGTGAATAGTCATGTTACATTCAATATTTTCCAGGTGGGAATATTGATTTCAGTAAGAAAAAATAGGAATGGTCGTTTTGAGGAAGTAGGTTTATTAATGCAGAACTATTTACTTTGAAGTCTGAGACACTGCGGTGCCAAAGTTGGTCAAGTTCTATAAGCATAAAGATGTGAAAAAATATTTTGGGAGTCTGAAGACATCACACATTCTTGCATCCAATCTTGATCATTAAAATTTTGATTCTTGAGGAAAAGGAAAATGAGAGGAGAGGAAATTTATTTGTTCTTTTGATAAGAAAAGGGATTTTTGGGGATGAAAGAAAAAAGGTTTAATTAAAGCTAACAGAAAGAAAAGAAGATCTGATATTTAACACACCAGTCATTACTCGTATGAGAGCTTCTAATGAGTAAGAAATGTTAACAATGATGTTTTCTCTGCAGGTTTCTTCATGAGAGCAAAGCTTGTCAATGTTTTCTATTCATGCGCTGTTGACATCGGGGACACTGAAATGTTTTTCTATAGATATTTTGTATTCTTGCCTTCCTTTCTCATCTGCTTTGAGAATGTGGTGACTACAATTACTCTCAAAGATGTGTTTAGTTATTTGCACCGTGGAGCACCAGGATGCTCTTTCACTGTCTAGCATTTATCCGTCCTTGCTGAAGATTTTCTTTGATGTTAACTTTGAAGTGTATTTTCCCCCTGGTAACACTCCATATAGAATCCTTCATGTTGACTACATGGCCAGTCCTACTTAGTTGAGCAAAGATGCTGATACCTTATATGCTAGTTAGTTTGGCATGATCCGAGACCTCTAACTTTGATTAAATACATCAGGGATGGCCAACCTATGGCCCATGTGCCAACAATAGCACATTACTTGATTACAAAATGCACACAGAATCACCAAAATAATATAAGAAGAACATTTACTGATTTCTAGAAAAAATAAAAACAGGAATGTTATAAACGATTTTTGTTTTAATTAATAAAATGTCTTTTTTCAAAACCAATATGCAAGAGATTAATTCTAATCTAAAACATAGGAATTATTTTCATTGATTTTATTGATACCAAGAAGCAAGCTTGTTGGCCTTTTCCTTACAAAAAACTAAATTTTCCAAAACGTCTCACAGACATACACACAACTTGGAATGACAACCACTTTATATACCATTACCTTGGTGTTAATATTGATGTTTTAGTACACAAAAACTTATTCGACCAAATGCAGAGCCAATATTACTAATTCTGGAGATAATCTCACAATCACAAGATTCGAAGATACCACACAGCCCATATTCTTGAACGAGCAAGCATTCTTTGGTTACATACTTTGTATATGTACACTGGGTTCTGGCATTGTGGCACTAGGAGCAGGTTGACAAAGCACACAAGTCTTAATGAGGTTGATTGTCTGCAGCAAAGATTCCTGAATCTTTAGAATATTGAATAATGCTATGATTTCATATCCAGTTGTAGATTGAAACGTGTATTCATTGTGTCAATTTTTAAATAACTGTACCTGTTTCTGGGCCAACATTATTGTGAGAACTGTTTGATTTACTTTGTAGATATGTTCAACCGTAGACAATTTTATAGAATAAATATGTTGATGTTACAGTATTACACATATTAGTGTATTTCAGTGGAGTACAAGTAGTAGTAGTAGTAGTAGTAGTAGTAGTAGTAGTAGTAGTTTGATCCCCTATGGCACACTTGGCATCACAAGGGCTCTTCAAAACATAATTTGGTTCAATTCTGTTAAGTAGTTTTTGAGCCTATACGTTACCAATAGACAGACAGATAAAAATACTCAATTATTATTATAGATTTTTCTATCTCAGATAATTTGTTTGTCCTTGCCTTTCATCTTGTTTCTATGCTATTTTCACCCTACCCTGACACTGTTGAATGCAAAGACATCATAGACTGAAAGACGTTGATACCTAATCTGTTTTCCTGTTAGCAGTTTAAGAACGTGCATGTTATTTTCATTTTGAACGTATTCAATTACTTACAGACAACACCCTTCCTTCTGTGTTTATTAAAAATTTGATGGATTGCGATTTCTCATCATTTCAGTTAGGTCTTAAAGAAATGCTAATGTTTGTTTGGCAAACATAAATGTATACTTTATTTTAGTCGTATACATTTTCACACACAATATCAAATCAATGATCTATAAACAAAAAAAAACAAACACAAATATTCAGTTCAACAGCTCTTTTTTTTTACTATATGTTAAGTTACTGTCCTTCTCCTGAACATTTTCAGAAAACTATGTTTTTAGCGTTGAACTAGATTTTATGTACTATTTTTTATGGAAATCGCTCCAGACACAGCATGAAGCCACTTGATGTAAGGAGCTAAAAAAAAAATACTACTTCAAGGTTAAAAACTAGTCAACGATAAGTGTTAGATGGGTAGATTCCGACCAAGAAAACAGCAATTCTTTCCCTTTGTCAGAAGCATCGCTTGCCACTAGGCTCGTTGCAGATGTGAAACAAGTTGCCGTTTAACACATTTTCGTTGAATATTTCATTAAATAGGCATTTTGTTGGAATGTGTCATATTTGAAACAAAAAAACACTTACGGGTTTATTTAAGTGAATTTTAATGAAACAGATTAATATCTCCAGTCAACCTTTGACATTAATCATGGTGTTATATCCAATTGGATTTGAAAGGCTTAGCTGATTGCATTGTCTGTATCACTATCTATTACACCGTACTCCAGGGTTTTTTTTCTTTTAATAGAAATTGCTCCAGGCAAGGCATGAAGCCACTTGATGTAAGGAGCTAAAAAAAATATTACCTCAAAGTAAAAAACTATTCAACGATAAGTGTTAGATGGATAGATTCTGACCCCAAAAAACACAATTCAGAAACATCGCTCATGGAATATGAGGACTAAAGTACAAAATACTTAACTTAATGGAACTACAATTCCTTAACAATGAACTGCTTGTGGACTATCTTCATAGAGTGAGACGGTGGAGTAAGCGTTTGTATATTGTTGACGTTATTTTTTATATAATACATGTGAAATATATTTATTTAAATAAATAAATAGTAAAGCAATTAAATTGCAAAGAATTTATTGTGAATTTGCATCCATTACAGGAATGGAGGGATGAGAATTGTTTATATTTTTCCTCTGAGATTTCTAATGTTAACAATTAGATATTTTTTGTAATTATTGCTGTTATACGAATTATGGGTTTCTATTCGTTCGAACGCAAGTAGCAGGAATGCTAGCAACAGACAAGGTCCAGTTTGTCTAAGGTACCATGACTCTCTTGTTACCAAATAAACAAAAATAAAATAGAAGGTGTGATGAAACGTGACAACAAAAGGAGACAGACTCGTGTGTAAATAATTAAGAGTGTTTTTATTTCAGGGAAATAAATATGTCTCTTTTCGAGCGGTACATGTAGGAGTAAGTCTGTTGCAGAGGATGATGATGATTTCTTCTAGCACTATCGTCTAGATTCAGTAAGGGAGTTGACTGTATTGCTACTGCCACTGTCATTGTCAAATAAGTGTTGACGTTGTAGACAGGAACGGAGCTGTTGTAGTAGATGATAATGATGATGATGATGATGCTAGTGGTAGTATTGAATGTGTTTGGAATGTATTAAAAGTTTTTAGCCTTGGTGCTGCTGCTGTGGGTAGAATCTGAGCTGCTTCTGCTTTTTGTTTTGTTTGTTTGTTTGTTTATTAGGCACCCAATCGCAAGGGGTTCGGCTAGATGCAGAGATCACCTAGATGAGAGACATAGTGGAGGTAGGGTAGTCCTTTCCATTTCTCCAAGATCTGTAATGTACGCCCTGTGTCAGAGGTTAGGATGTCGTGAGGGTTGGGGGTGGGTGGTAAGTAATTATGAACTCTTGGACAATCTGGTAGTATGTGGTCGGCCGTTTTATTACCAAGTTTGAACTTCCTGCAGATTAAATCAGCTGCCCAATATATTTTGGAGAGCCAGTATTTTAGCTCTGGGTGGTGCCCTGATTGGAGTACATTGCTCCTTTCGATTAAAAGAACGCCTCTAGGTGGTGCTTGACCTTTTATCTTTCTTCACTATAGAATTAACGTATTCTCTTGTGTTCAGGTGGCTGTCACCGCATTGCTCATCAGATTGCTGCTTTTGCTGAGTTGTAGTGCCAGGTGGTATCAGCCTGATGTTGCCGAGAGCCCACCTTTGATATTTCTTCAGCTGCTTCATTAGGTGAAGCTAATGCGGCACCAGGTGAAGCTAGTGGTCTCTTAGATGGCCAGTAGTAACAACGGCACCGCTGCACCATATAGCGTTACCAGATTGTGCTGAACCATCTGTGTAGATCACCGCATCAAAAAAAAATCCGAGTTTGTTTTGAGCCGAATTAAGGCCATGTCTCAATCCATCTTCAGTGTTTCCTTTGTTTCAAACTCTCCTTCTATTAGATGATTGCCCATCTCGAGCTAGTGAGGTAGCAGGGAGGGTCTTTTTGATAGTTGCTTGAAGCCAAAGATTTCTCCCCAAATGACTATCGCCTTTGTTCACCAACTCATGGACGGCGGCATCGGGGGGGGGGGGGGGCAGGGGGGACCTCACCCCCCCCTACTTTTTGACTTGGCCCTTCCACTTTACGGTCATCAATAATGAAGTTATATATGCATGTGTTTAACCCCCCACACACACACACTTTTTAAGAGAGCCCCCCCCCTCCCCCACACACACACTTTTATAACTGTCCCGCCGGTCCTGCAACTTTCGTCAGAGTACATATTTTTTTCTTGTTAATGTTATATACTCAATTTGTTAGTAATGAACAAACACAGCTTTATGCAAATAAATGTCTGTCTTTATTGTATTTGTACAGGGTGTATTTTGCACTCACTGCCCTCTTAAAACAAAACTATTTATTTTGTTTTTCTTTCCATATGAAGTAATTTTGTATGACTTCGTCACCAGACATCTTCAAGTTAAGGTCAAATAAAAAGGGAATATTGTTATGGGCTGGTGTAGATTGATTCATGAATCACCACTGATGTTGTGCTCTGTCAACCTAAATTAAATATTTCAAATTGGTCTTCTCTTCTCCAAGAAGGTTTTTTCTGGAGTGTTTCATAGATTCAGACACTTTCTTTTGAATCACATGCTGAGAGAGATGAGGTCATTTTTGGATTTGTTTAAAGCATCACAAGATGCTGGGCACTCATTGTAAACTGACCTTGTGTCAAACTTGCTCTCTTATTGTAGACTAGCAGGACTACCCGCCATTGCCCGTGTATTATATAAAAATAATATGAGTGATGAAAAAAAACTATCTAATTGTTAATATTCGAATGCTGAGCAGAAAAATATAATCCATTTCTATTTTTCCAGCAATGAGCTAAATAATTATTTGCAATTTAATTTCTTTACTATTTATTTAATTAAATAAATATATTCACATATATTATAATAAAAATAACATCTGCATTATACAAATGTGACACTATGAGGTGTTTTAATGGTGAGATATTAGTTGATTACATTAATTAAGTTAAATTAATAAGTATTAAATTAATGTATTAAAAGCAAGAGGAACAATAGATTTTCGAGCAGAAAGTGTATTTTTCAATTTTGTCATTCAAAAGGGTAATTGTCCATTTCGAATGAAAAAACTGAAAATAATATTATCAGCTTTGTTTATAAAAATGGGTACGGTCATATCGTTTGAAAATTTCACATCTGTAAGTTGAATTATAAAAACTCTAATTTTGAAAAGTCATTTTCATTTACAATTTAAAATGTTAGAATAATCGTGAGGAGATTATCCAAAACGATTATGATTTGGACTAATCCAGATGACCAAATTTGATTCACAATTTAACATCACTGGGTGCACCAGCCCCACATCTGATAATCAAAACTAAAAGTCGTGTTAGTATCCTTAATAGACCAACCCTGTATATTGTAACTTGACTGGAGTTTCCACCTACATGCATGAAATGAAGGCTTGCATTGCCTGACCAATCATAAAATAGTAGAAAATGAAAAAAACGATCTGTGATTGGTTTGCCAATCAAAATAGTCGCCTCAAGTGAAAATTTCAATAAAAGAACTTACTCTTTAGGGGTTCGAGAGAGAGAGAGAGAGAGAGGTTGGCGACCGATTGAAAGCAGAAATGTAAAAAAAACTGGGAAGAAAGTGTTTCCAATTCAACTTCATCTAAGGAACAAAATCATCTTGAACCACGATTTATCATTAGTCAGATTCCTTAACTTGTCTTTTCTCCCTAACAAAAGCAACATAACGTTTCATTCTGTACATATTACTGTCACACAACTGTGTTCCAATAAATATTTGTTATTGTTCATGGCGAGCTTTTCTTGTTTGTTGTGTTGCTGATGTGAACAACCAATTACCCAAGTCTCCAACTAAGTCGCATCAAAATCAAAGTTTTGTGGATTTTTAAAACACAATGTAGGTTCAGAATGATTGACAGAGCAACCAGTCAGCATGCGTGTAGTCATCGTAGTATAGGATCACACAAATCCAAAAAGATAACAGCTGTAAATACGTTTATCATAACATTTTGAAACTTTGTAAAAATGACGTATTTATTTTCTTCATATTTCTAACATTGCAAAAATTTGCGCTCATATGAAGTTTACAGATATAATTTTATCCTGTTACCAAAATGGTGAATTAATATATATTTGTATTTGATCTAAATATTTTAGTTTTCGAGTTGTAGTTGGACAAACACACACAGACAAACAGATGAATGAGCTTTATTAATATATAGATTAGATGCAAATTACAGGGCTAAGTTATCTATTTAATTGGCAGCATTAACAACTCGTTAAGTGTTTTATATAGCACTCATCCAACCTAAACTAAATCGTTCCAAATGGGTCTTTTCTTGTCTAAGTACGTTTTCTTATTGTTAAAGGCAATGTATGTGATAATACAGGGTGTTAGAGTAAGGCAGTTTCTTAACACAAGGCTGCCTGGTAGATGGATTGGGAGATCTGGGCGAGGTGATGATGTTCTCATGCCCTGGCCTCCTAGGTCTCCAGATCTTACCCCGTGTGACTTTTTCCTTTGGGGCTTTGTCAAGCAACAAGTCTATGTGCCGCCCCTTCCAAGAGATATTGACGAACTAAAGGCTCGAGTAACGGCAGTTGTGGGAACCATTGACGTCAAGATGCTGGAACGCGTTTGGCAGGAAATGGACTATCGACTAGATGTCTGCCGTGTGACGAATGGTGCTCATATTGAGCAACTTTGAAGATTCCCCACAAAACTTGAAACTTTAACCTTTCCAATGGTACCAATTTCATTTTTCAACTCCTAATAGTTTTTGAGTTATTAAAAATCGTTATGTTCCCAAGACTTTTGAAACACCCTGTACTTTGTTTGGGATCATCATTATCAGGGCTAATTCACCTTTTTCATTATCTACAACAACACACACTCGTAGCCTTTTGGCTAGAAACAAAGTGTAGTATCTGTTCAGATGCTACACTTTTACTATTCTGTCCTCAATCAGTGAAAGAGAAGTCCTTCTAGACTGAGGCAATTAAAAACAATTTCCAATCCAGAGGCCCCCTTTTTGGGGAGATCGATTTTCCCCACATTGAAAACCGACCTTGTGTCTAACTTTGCCCTCATGGGGAGGTAAGTAAATAGGAACAACACACACTCAAAAAGAACGAAACAACCTTCTATTTTATTGTGTTTCAAAGATTTAGATATTTTTGATATTGATTACTGTGTGAGTTGCAAAAAGTCTGTTGGTGTGCATTCGTACTAACCTTGGTGGGATAGTAATTGCATTATAAACTTTTGAAACTTGCTATGCAGCATCATACAGTCGTAACGTTGAGATATAAGCTGGAGACTTTTTTTGCTCAACGTGTCTTTTCTTTTATTTCCACTGAGAGGATCCAAAACTTGGTTATCTAAATCATGAGGGAAGCGTTCTCATTGGTCCAACAATTGTAATTAATACTTTTGGCATGGAATCCAATGTGTTTATGTTTTTCTTGTTTGCTCCTGATTCTTGCGGACCATGGTTATAGGCAATTGTTATATGTATCTCCTTTTTTTTTGTAAACTTATGAGTCGCCACCTATCAAGGCTAAAAGTAACTCGAGGTTAAGGGTTAATGAGATGGATAGATTGACAGTTGAATGGTAATGAATATTATGAGAGGATTGAAAATTATAAATGAAATTAATAAAATTTGATGACTTATAAGGACGGTTTATGATAAGTGTTTATTGTATGTGAGTGTTGTTTTAGGAAGGGAAAAGTAACAAGAAGAGAAGGAAATGTAGTGGCTTAATAAACCAATAATCTATAATTTTGCTTTCTCTTGTCTTATAGAGTATATTACAGTGTTTGGTATTCTTATAGAGAACACACCACATTTCTGTGACTTCGCATCGTCACAGGTCAGGTCTCGGAAGCACCCGAGAGTTGACAGAACTATTAACCAATCAAGAGGTCCCCTGTCAGCAACGGTCACTTGTAGCGAAAAAGAAATGCTGTAAATGTGAGTGTATGTGCCTGTTGAAGTTGCTTATTTTTATTTTCTGTACAGGATTACTATTGGAAACTTTCGAATTAAAAAAACCAACAACCTAACCTTAAACCCAAACCCTTTTGCCGTCGTCGTCTGCGCTCAGCACAACAGAACCAGTACCCCAAAAACCTTCTGGACCAGTTGCAACCCTAACCCTAACCTAGAAAATGTAAAAAAAAAAAGATGAAAAAAACATTGAAAAAAGATTGTAAAAAGAACAAAAAAACATTTGCTTAAAAACCGTTGTTTCGTAAGAAAAAGAAGAAAAAAAAATTTGCTTAAAAATAGTGGATTCGTTGTTTGTTATATAAAATAATCATCTTTTGAAACTTTTCGATGCACAAAAAAACATTTTATTTAAAAACATTTGATTAACAATGTTTCCTTTGACAAAAAAAATAAACATCTAATTAATAACAGTTGTTTAGCTATAGGTTGTTCGTTCTTTAGGTTTATATTTGTGTTTTACTTTGTAGGAGCACGGACCTTAGATTAGTAAGATATTGTGTCTTAGAGAAAATGCTAAGATCCACGCTTACATTTAAATTGTGTAAAGAAGTGTTTAAAAGAGTAAAAAACAGATAAAACATGGAAAAACATGTATGAAAGTTAAATGAAAGATAAGGCATGCATAAGTTAAAGGAAGAATAAAACGTAGTTCAAAAGTAACACAAAATATTTATATATGTACAAATCTTACATGGTAAAATGTTAGTTTGAAATGTTCGTTGGAAGTCAGTTCCGGGAATAGTAGAAAGCCGTGTGTGCGACCATGTTTGTATGTGTGTGTGTATGTGTGTAGCCATGTTTGAGGCTTGGCGTTAGTACATCGAAGTGTGTGAATGTGTGTGTTGCCTTTTGTTCGTGGTTGTACGAATGTGTGTGTGTGTGCACGTGAGTTGATAAGCCGTTTAGGCATTTGTATGTGTGTGTGTCTTTATCAGCAGTGTGTGGTTGCATGCGTTGAAGAATGATACAAGTGTAAGCCTTTGTGTATGTGTGTGTCCAGCAACCTCCCCACCCCAGAAGGCTGGGGGGGGGAGTAGTTGAAGTGAAAACCCTATTGCCGGCTCACTGGATTGAGGAAAGAGAGAAGAGGAAAGAGGCAGATTTTGTTGCACGGTCTGCTTTTATATTGTTTGCACCAGTGGTTTGGCTGACGTAGTTGTGAGCACTTCACTTGATCAACATTTTTGGCTTTTTTGTGCCTTTTGTTAGGCTGTCTCTGGGAGCTGGTTTTTATGGCCCCAGTTTGAGCTTTTGTTGTTGAAGTGAATTTGGTATTGCTTTCTGTTTTTGTGTTTACGCCGATGATAAAATATTGGGATGTCAATCCCATAACTTTGATTTTCTTTGTCTGAATTTATCGTCTGCCAGTCTTCAATTTATCGTTTGGCAGTTTTCGTCTCGTCAACTCTCGGGCGCTTCCATAACCCACCTGAATGTTGACGACGCGAAGTTACGGAAACGCGGTACGTTCTCTATAAGAGTACCCAGTGTTTTTACAGATTCAGATGCCCTTCTTTTAAATCCTAACTTAGTTATTCTTAGGGAGGAATTTAAAGTGTTTTCTTTCTGATGCTTTTCAAATAAAAACGTTAAGCAAAATTCTCTTGAATATATATAGCATTTCTGTTCCTATTATGAAAATATCCCAGTTTGTAAGGAAATTATACACCATACATGCATGTAGAATATTGCCATATAACATTTAAACTATTGTCATATGACATATTACCAAGTGACATTGATTATCATAACAATACTTGTCATAAACCGTCCTCATAAGTAATCAAATTTTGTTCATTCCTTTCATCGTTTTAAATCCTCTTAGAATATTGTTCATCATCTAACTGACAGTCTAACCCTAACCCTTATCCTTGAGTAATTTTTAGTCTTGATAACTGATGACTCATGAGTAAAAAAAATGAAAGCAGACATTTTAGAATACAATTATTTGAAACTTTTAAAGTCACAAACATAAACGAAATAATTTTATAAAAAGGGCACGTCCATACCTAACATGATGTGGGATTTCATATAGATTTTAAAAAGAAATTATTCTGGTAGGTTTATTTCCAATGAGCTTATGTTTGGTGGGCTTTTGTCTTTTTTTTTTCAACTATTCTTTTGCCACTGGTGGACTTTTTTCAACTATTATGGTGGGCTTATGTCTAATGAGCTTTTTTTTTCATTTTTCAATTATTCTGGTAGGTTTATTTCCAGTGGGCTTTTTTTTTCCTTCAACTATTGTGAGTTTGTAGCGGTCATAAACAGACCTATTTTCTCCCTCCGAAAAATGTCCCCATTGAGTGAGCTAGTCACACACTGGCCAATCAGCCTGCAGGAAGCATGGATTCCTTCTGTCAGCTGAAGAATTACTTCAGCCCCTTTGGGAATCACAGGCGGTCGGTAGAGAGACCCCGGCAAGCAACGAGGAAACACTTCTTTCACCTTCTCTCCTGCCCCTGTCCACTGGACGCTCACAGCAAATACTATCTTCGCCTGAAGATAGTTGCTGACAGACCTCAGGCAGCTCTAAGAACTCTTAATTTCCTCTTCCCCTCTCAGACACTGTCCAAGTTTCTTTCTACCTATACCAAACGGTATGGGTAACCTTTGTGAATAAACCCTTTTCATTGTTGTTATGAAGAGGCTTTGTTAGTTCATTTCGTGTCTGAAACCTAAGATAGGGACAACGTCCCCCTTCTTTACAATGGTGACTCCCGACTGAAAAAACAGCACGAAACTGAATTTAAAAAAAAGAAAAAAAAAGCCTTCGAAAGTTATTTCAGCAGCGAAAGGGTTCGTAACTCTTGTAAACGCGGCGACCAAAAAAAAAAAGAAAGAAAGAAAAAACATTTTTGAACTCGGAAACTTCCGAAATACTTTGTTTCTCTTTAAAAGCTAAAGAAAAAAAATTAAAATAGGGCATTTCTTTTAAACACACAAAAAAAAAAAAAATGAAACTCCTTTTATTTTCTTCCTTCTTTACAAGTTTATCTCCAGTAGATATATGTCTGGTAGGCTGTTCTCCTTCATTAAAATATTCTGGTTGGTTTATTATCATTGGATCTGGTGGATTTTTGTCCTATGTAAAATGAAATCTAATTTCCACAGCAAATATTAATGTTAAAACATAACAAAGGTAACACATCTCTTTTAAAGGCATAATAGAAGTATTTACTTTTCTTTTTTTTTTTAAGCTTTATTGATATTATTAAGTTAGTTGAGTGCAGACAGGAAAAGGAACACTTAGCCAAGCTGATACTTATTTTTTGTCAGGGTGTAAAAAATAGAAATTGGTAAAACAGTTGCACATCTCTGAGGAGCAACTGACTTGCTGCTAACAAGGTGTCCCTTGGTTCTCATCAAAACAACACATCTGCGATATGAAAATATTTCTAGAAAAACTATCTTGAGGAACATGTAGTAAATTTTAAGTCGTGAATGATTCTAAAATGTGATGCAACTATCTTCCTATTGCAAGAGATCCACACGGAAAACAAAAAAAGCAATATTTTTTGTTTTTCTGCAATAGGAAGATAGTCACATTTTTTTAGCTGCCTAATTTTTCGAAGATGTTGGTCTTAGGGTTTTCAAATTAAGCTAGAGTATCACTAGTGTTGTCGTCAGCAAACGGTGGGTAGACATTAGTTTTACTTACGGTGAAACTATTCTTAGCTACATGTAAGGGAGGCCATGTAGAAATTGTCTTAGTCTCGTCACCACCAGCCAGGTCACCGAGTAGCAAACGAATAGCAAACATAGTTTAATTGTGTTTAAATTTTTTTTTTAGATGAGGACGTATTATTTTGATTGTTTGGACTACTGTTCTCATCTTGAATGGTATTCTCACAATGTTTCAGCCGATATAACCTCCAACTTTCTTCAGGTGTATGTTGTTAATTTTTATGGCTCTTAAAATTCATACTAGAATTGTCTGCAAGGACCTGTGGCGCAACGGATAAAAGCGCTAAGTAATAATAAATTCTAAGTGACAGTCTTTTGGAGGTTGAAGGTTCAATCCTTAGTACGGGCGATACTAAGAATACAAGTACGAATTACCTTCTACCCGGTCATGTCTGATGGAATGAGAGCAAGCTACCCCTGTGGATTACATGAAGAGTTCTGTTCAAAATTCTGTACAGATTTCTGCTTTCGACATAAAGATTCCTGAGTTCGACAAGAAGGTCTGAAGTTACATCGGTCAAAATGTGAGAATAACATCCAAGATGAGAACCGTGGTCCAAATAATACAAATGGTTAATTGACCTGGCAATAATATGCTGACCTGGATTAATCGCATCATATTAATATGAGAAAATTTTAAAATCTAAATTATTAAAAAGTAACATTGAAGTAAGTTTGAAGCGATATGTTTTTGTGAAATCTTCATTGTGATTGCTTTTATAAGTGTCAATCAAGAATAGTGTATTATTATACAGGGTGTTCAGTCCAAATTTGACACTTTTTTGAAAGGGAAGCATAAAACGTCATATCTTGGCCAATAATTGATGTATTCCCAAAATTGAAAGTGCGTCTCTTAGAGGATCTTTTACAGAATACAGCTCATGAACCTGGAGTATGTTATCTTTATGATGTCCTTCAAGAGATTCTTAACACCAGTTTGATCCTGGGAATCAGCTTGTTCTTGGTGTTGCAAGCGGTATGGTTGGTATCTTTCTCAAATACACCCCACACATAATAGTCTATGGGTTTGTAATCAGGTAAATTAGGGGGCCCAGATGTTGGGACTGATGAACTTGTGGCAGTTTTCAGACAGTCATTTCTGGAGCTGAATCCTGCCACTCTCTCCACCCAGCGCTTGACGACACAGTGGACAGCAACTCAATATAGCCATCTGAATTAAGTCTGAGTCTCTTTTCAAAGATGTGGAGCGGAATGATGTAATCTTCGCTGGAAACACACTTAAAGACCATCAGAATTTGAGGGAACTTGGGCTTCATGATGCACAGGACTGAGTGTTTGACCTTGTTGAGGAGTTTTTTGGCTTTCATAAGGCGGTTCTCTTGGGCATTGACAGTGAGAAGTTGGCCCTTGGGGCTCTTGTATGAAGAGTAACGAAAATCCTCGTGCAGCACATTTTTCCTAGGCGCCACTCCGACGCCCATCTTTCTCACCAAGGTCGGCATTGCCTTGTCTGGATCTTGCTACACCTTGTTTTGCAGCTTCACAACGAATTTCGTTGTAGGGACAAAGTCAGGACGCCTACTATGATCCTTCCTGCTAGCCACTGCTTCCACATCTCCATCGCAATTTCTCCAGCTCACATTTCACAGCATTCAAGATATTCAAGGAACACTTAACTGCAGCTAAGATTTCCGATTTTTTAAAATTTAGTGCTTATTACAATGATCAAGAAAGAGAAAGGTCAAGTTAAAAGGTCAGGTAAACTAGTATTATAACTCTAAGGTACAGTATTTTTGATGTGGATCTTATAGCAACACCAACACCTATGCTTTTGGGCTTCTAAGTTTCTTTCCTAGAATTGCCCGTCTGTGGAACACAGTACGGTGGGGCTGCTTCCCAACTGACTATAACATTGCCGTTTCTAAGTCCAATGTAAACAAATTCTTGTTGAGTCATCCTCTTAAATAATCAATTTCTGACCAGTTACAACCATTGTTAAAAATCCCTTCTGTATTTCACCGTCTACCTGTCCAACCCAATAATCCTTATCCTCGAGTGGCCTTTGGGCCGTGACTCATTTGTAAAAAAAACCCAAAAAACGTATATCCTTAGAATGGGTTGACTGGTTAGATCCAAAATCAGGTTGAGGTCATAACTGAAATATTTTATTAGCCACACACTACAGTTAATTCTTACTTTCAGTATCCAGACGTTTTATTAAATCATTATTGCGATTTCTTTGATATTTTTTTTTAATCATTACTGAGAAATGTAAGAAAAATTGCTCTCTCCCAGCCATGAGATAAGTAAAATGAATTGTTGTTGTTTTTTTAAAGTTTTTAAAATTTTTATTTTATTATTTTTTTAAATTATTATTATTATTATTATTATTATTATTATTATTATTATTATTATTATTATAATAATAAAAAATAAAAAAAAATAAAAAAATATATATATATATATATATATATATATATATATAGCAGGGTGTCTGTAAAGCCTGGACACACAGATGAAAATAAGGAATCAGCTGGGATTCAGTTGCTTCCCACTGTAGTAAGATGTAGCACAAGGGTGGAAGGTGGGGGAAACCAGCTCCCTCAAGAGAGCTCTCAAAAATAGCCCTGGTAGAGGTGCCTCAGGCGATTGACAGTAACCCCTCCACTAACGAAGGAGGTCATACCTGGGAGGATGCATCTCTTAGAACTGAGTCAAACCATACCTCATTCCGACAAAAAAAGGGCCTGACGCTTCAAGTCAGCCCATAAATTGCCAGAATGTTCCCAAAGTATTACACTATACTGTACTATTCTTATACCTATTTTAAACATTTTCTGCGGGGAGCCAAATGTTGATAATTACCACTTTAAACAAACAGAAAAGAACGAATTGCATACTCTCTCCAGAGAGCTTCACCACATGATTGAGAACAGAAGTCCTGCCTTGGAGGCGGTTGTTCCATTGTATCAACACGTGTGGATTAGCAGGTTATACTGAAATAGTTGCTAAAGGCATTTTCAGGGCTGGATTTTCTACTTTTTTTTTTTTTTGCAGGGAGGTTTGTCCTCCCACATACAGTGCCTGGCATTCTCAAATGGTCACCCATCTGGTATTGGCCAGGCTCAACGTCACTTAACTTTGGTGATCTAACGAGAACCAGTGTGTCAATTTGATTATGTTGTTTTAAATAATCATTATAAATTCAGTCTCTTTACACTTTATTTGTTTATCGCACGATATAAGCAACGAGGAAGGCAACGTTTTTTTTTTCTTTGCTTCTTTCTCTTTTGAAAATAATCTCTTCAACGAGTGCTTACACTCTCCATTCCTTCTTCTTATTTCTCTATAAATATTCTTTTACTTTTGCTTTCCCTAAAGAGTAGTAGTAGTAGTAGTAATAGTAGTAGTGTATGTTGCCTAATCAGTTAAAAATAGCTTTAACATTTTAAGAATAAATTGGATGAATTCAAAAATAATTATAAAAAAGTGAATTTGCAAGGACATTTTTTAGGTCTATCTAATGAAATATTTAGTAAAATTTAACATATATATTCATATTATGTATTATGTGAGATTTTTTTCTTTTAAAGTTGACATGAGGTTATTGGTAAAAATAAAGAGGCATAATCTATATTATAAATAAATTAATGTACTATTATTATTATAAATATAATAGTAGTAGTAGTAGTAGTAGTACTAATATTAGAATAATAGTAGTGAGTAGTATTACTGTTAGTAGTATTAGTATAATAGAGTAGTAGTGGTGGTTGTGGTGAGAAGATATAGATGCATGTCACTTTTGCCTGTTGAGTCTAAAACTCCACCCAAAACTGTACTAGTCAACAGTCATCCTTTCATTCTCTCTCTCTCTCTCTCTCTCTCTCTATCTCTCTCTTTCTCTCCTAATCTCTTTCTCTATCTTCTCTCTTATTCCATCTCTATCTCCTTCCCTCCCCCTCTCTCACTATCCACCTTTCTCTCTACCCCCTCCTCTCTTCCTCCATCTCCTTCTCTCTACCCCCCCCCCCCCATCTCACTTTCTCTCTCTCTCTCTCTCTCTCTCTCTGTCCTGTCAGCTGGGGATCTGCATGTGTTTAAACACAATCTACATTAGGTTTCTGCTTTCATATTTTCTGCCAAAAAGCCGTCAAGACATTCAGACGGCATCAAATTACCAAAACTATAAATTGTTTGCCATTGTTTCCTCCGCTAAACATGTTACATAATCCTCTGTCCCTTTTCCAGTAAGAATGTGTCTCTTGTCTCATTATTTCTTCAGCTGGGCCCTGACACTGAATAATATTCAATCCATAGGGAAACATTAATTAAGTACATTTGTTACATAAATGAAATATTATTGTGGCGGACAGATACGCCCCCTCCCCCTCCTGTGACATTTTTGTTATTCAATTTTTGATTAGTTGTTTTGTTTTACGGCATATCAACACATTTCAGGTTATTTAATGCCAAATCTGGTCATTTTGGTAAAAGGTCTTATGCTTCAAGTTCTTTATAGCTTCAAATATTTATTCATGGTGTTTGGTTTGGTTGTTTTGTAGAGGAAAATTGTTGTTTTTGTTTTTAGCTTTGCAGAACATGATTGAGTTTTGCAAAAGAAAAGGAAAAAAAACAAAACAATAACATCAATGTTTGGTGCATTTTTGGTCAGGAAGCCAGTATCTTCAGAAAGCCTGATCTGATAGCACCATTCAATTTTTGAAAAGAAAATTCTGATTATTATCGATTAAGTACCAATTTTCATACCAAAATTAGTGAACTTAACATTCTCATGTAAAGAATGGCCAACTCAAATGTCCTGATCTAAAGAAAGCAAACCTTTGACATGATACCTTCTACGTTTTACGAACACGTCAAAATAGTGAAAAATTGAAAATATGAACTTATTTTTTATTAATGAACTAGCTATACCTGCCTCGAATACATATTCCATAATTCGTAAGAATACGTTCAATAGTTTAGGATTTTACCAAGCACATACATATTATTGACGCTCATGCACATGCACCGATTCTTTTTAAAATTTATTACTTACTATAACTCAAAATTTGATGTAGAAAAATTATTTTTTCTATTAAAATTTTTGTATCTAACTTAGTTTAAAAGTTTTTTTATGGATGGGTGAGAGTTTGGGTGGGCGGATTCCCAAAATGGTAAAGTTTACAAAAAAGTAATGTGCCCATGTTACTCACCGAGTTGCCGAAGATATATATTCCCAAATCCATAATGATCGGTTCATAAAAAATAATTAAAATAAAAAGTTTATATATATGCACACTCTAAATGTTAACATTTACAAAAAAAATAATGTGCCCATGTTACTGTATGTTTTAGAATATATATTGCAAAATTCATAATGATCCATACATTATTTTAGAAGATTAAAAGTTGGTGCACCCCCTAAGTTGTAAAGTTTACAAAAAAAATAATGTGCCCATGTTACTCATCGGGTTGCCGAGAATATATATTCCAAAAGTCATAATGATCAGTTCATAAAAAATAAATAAAAAGTAAAAAATAAAAACTTTATATATATGCACCCCCTAAATGTCAACATTTACAAACAAATAATGTGTCCATGTTAGTCACCATATTTTTTAGAATATATATTCCAAAATTCATAATGATCTGTTCATTAGTTTAGGAGCTTACCCTGTACATATATATGTACAGTGTCTTTCACCTACAGACGATGTCATTTCGAGCTCTCTTACCCTGTGTAAGTGTAGGAGTGGCGGTTGCAGGCATCGCATGGGCTCAAACGCAGTTCATAGATTCAGTCTAGAATCACAAGACAAATGCTCAGGATCACACAGCCACGAGAAATCGACACAGACAGTAATTGAAATTGAGGTACACTTACCTGAGAGGCGAGGGAAGTATCTTGTCGTCTACAGTGTTTGACATGCGAGCGGAACTTGCTTATTAATTAAATAATTTCAAATATATTGATTCAAAAGTGCTCAATACAAATTAGAGCTTTGATAAATAAAGTTAAATAAACATTAGAAACAGTCTATGTAGATCAACCATCGTTTCAACGTTTACGCGTCTCGTTCAGAACTCTGAACGAGACGCATAAACGTCGAAACGTTGGTTGATCCGTTTCGTTCAGAACTCTGAACGAGACGTGTAAACGTCGAAACATTGGTTGATCTGGGTAGACTATTTCACTACCACTTCATCTTCTTCTTCTTCTTCTTCTTCTTCGGTTTAACGTCTGTTATACATGCTGCCATGCATTGGACGGTTTTAAGAAATTGACTTTCAAAGTAACCTATCTCTGGCCAGGTCTTTATTTATGCCTCTTTTCCTCAAATCCATTTTATCACTTCCTCTATGTTCTATCACTGTTCAATGACATGTGAAGCCACTTTAATGATCACCTTATCAGTAGGAGGTATGATCCTGAATAGGTTTCACACTCACCTGACCTTAACCCCCCAGACTTTTATCTGTGGGTTTATCTAAAAGATAATGCATATCAAAACAATTCCCAAACTATTCCTGAAGTGAAGAGGGCCATGACAGCCAAAAATCAGGGCAGTACCAAAAGAGGAGTGTGTCAGTGTTATTGAGAATTTTGCACGTCCAAGTGTGTTTATCATTAAATGGTGATAAAACAAAGACTGTTAGACATTCATGACTTAAACTTTGTAGACAAATCAGGTATAGACCAAAGTTTATTTGTACCAATTACGTTTAGATTGCAGAATTTTATCACTTATACTATGGGAGCCATTTTTTGAGCGGGGGGGGGGGGGGGGATGCGTCACCCGATATAAAATATACTGAAATAATAATTTTCTGTTTTTTGTAATATGAATTTACAGACAGAAGCATTTTTTTTTTGGATCCAGAAATCTTTTATTGATGATATTCAAAAAATATTTATTGCAATACAGGTTTTCTTGGGTGTGTAATAACTTTGTTAATGGATTTCTATCTGTGCATTTTGTTTGTTTTTAACAAGTTGGACAAAAGTAGCTGGTGGACCGGATGTGATCCATGGGTCATAGATTGATCACCCCTGGCTTAATCCCTTGTTATTTACAATGGACCGTTCTTGTCTAACATCAATCCTATCTTTGTTAAATACATTATTCAGTTGTGTTCTTTAAGTAAACAATATAGAAATCTCAAAACTAGAGTAACTTCAGTAACATTAGTAATGTTATGCATCTTTATGTTCACCTTTCGTGGGTCCGGGTTGAAGATTTTCTCTTGATTCTTTTCATGGGAAGCTGCTATGTCCATGAAGAAAGAGACAACATTTCACATTAAATTATATTTCATTGATTTTAACTAATCGATATCTATTTCCTTAACTACAAGTTGCTTCTAAATTACAATCTAACTTTACTAAGATGTTCTGCCACAACTGAAATCAACCTTCAAATCTTTCATGATTAAATCAACTAACCAGCTATCTATCTCTCATATGGGACAATCTGACCCTAAGGTCAAACCCTGCCAATCATACCTATTAACCTGTTGCACTTGGCGAACCATATCTACACTTAACTGTAAAAGTATATAGCAAGTAAGCAATATTTAACATTGGAACTGAACAATATGTTCAACAAATACGGTTCTAGGAATCAGAGTTATCTCCAATTTTTTCCAGGTCAAAGTAAGGCTTAGATCCTCAAATCTTGTGAACATGAGAGTTTGGTTGAGAACTCTTGTGCCACACGTTGTTGAAAATTAAGATGTGCTACAAACATAAGTTGCCCTTAGGCATGTCATCTAACAGAAAAGACATCATGGTAAAATGCAATTTTGATGAAAATAGACAGGTCCCACTGGGTAATTGACCCATCAGCCAATCAGATGTTTTGGCGTTCTAATACAATTTGTTAAACTACTTGAAGCGCATGTGCAGTCTGGTTCTTTCCTGTTTTTCAAAAATATTGGGTTTCGAGAGCCTGTTGACTAGATGTTCTGTTGTTGGCCTTTCTAACTCACCCATGATGAAATAAAATCTACAAAGATATTTTGTGCCCCCTTTTTTGTAAAGATCGACTATTAGATGTTTTTAGTTCCTTCTCAGCATTACAAAACCAAAAGGTATTTTCTGTTACCTTCAATGTTGTCGTCTACGTATTTCATCTATAATCGACGTTCTATCTAATTGTTTCGAACATGTGGTCAGATGCGTATTCAATCACAACCAAACTTAAATTATAATGAAGATGGATAATCCTTTACCTCACCCTATTCACAATGATACCATTATAAATTTTTGCCTTGTGCTTAGCACATACAATTTTTACCTTCTTATGAATAACTTTGTGCATTCTTCTGTTTATGGGAACAATGCATTTATTTGTACATTTAATCTATGTATACATGCCTTATTTACTGTCTTTATATTTTGTCATAGACAAACTATTAATAAATGAAATGTCTTCGTGTCCCATGACTTTTTAATTGTCTTGTACTTTCCGACATGTGCGTTATTGCTGACATAATGACAGTGAATTTTAGCAAAGACCCGCATGGTCAGAGAATATTGCTAATATTCTAATAGTATATGGTATTAGAAGAACAGTTCATTGCAATTAAGAAGGGATTAAGCTTTACAATACTTGTAAGGAATATCCAATCTACTTGATTATAGGATAACGTAATTATTCTTGATTTTACAGGTGCACAACCGACTGGTCTGAATTGTTATCTTGTTTGGAAGGTTCTTGGCGCTTCCTAACATCCACAGGCAATGTCATGGCCAGATGTAATGGAAGATATCAATTATGAAGAGAAAAACTTTAAACTGGATGAAGTTAGTCTCAAGCATCCTCTATGGATGACGGAAGGGCACTATATCTATCATTTACTTCGAGATGCTCATGGTCATCTGTCATGCCGAACTGATAATAATGGAGAACCGATTTGTTCACCTAGGTAAGTATACATAACATATGATTCAATCATAAAAGAAAAGAAGTATTAAAGATGGAATTTCAGATGATGAACCATAGGAGGACCAATTTTCGGTGATCACGGATCACTGAAACAGATTCGTTTTATTTTTATACGGTACCTGGGTATGTCAATTTCCATCTTTACCTAGTTTCTACCCCTTTATAGCTAGTGCTATTGAACTTTCTTGACTAGAGCAATTTCGTTCTAGTTTTTTAAATTTTTTTTTTTTTTAACGTAGTTCACCCCAAACAAGGCAGGACGCCACTGTAGACATAAGGGGCTACTGAGAAGAAAGAAAAGGGGGGAAGGTTGGGGGGGGGATCAACCTAAATTGGGATCTGCGCAGCAAGATGTCTGTTTACATTAATTTTAAATTTTTGCATGTCAGTACTGTCGGGGAAACAGGGGGCAGGGAGGGAGTTCCAGAAGCCAGCAGCATGAGGAAAGAAACTATTTGAGTAGAAAGTTCTCCGGCATCTGGGGACCTCCACAGTGAATGGATGGGATTTAGTCGATTGTCGAGTTGGTCTAGTGAATTTACGTCGAGGGGGTACCAGAGTAGCCAATTCATCGGAGCATAATCCATTGAAGTATTTGTAAAACAAGCACAAGGATGCAACATTGCGGCGATGGGCCAGGGACTGGAACTTGGTTGACAGTGAGGGACCTATTAGGTTGGCAACTCTTTTTTGGACATTTAAGTTAATTTGGGTTTTGCATAAGGTATATTTTAATATGTATTTTGTGTGATTAAAATATATAGGAAAAAAGTTTAAAGGTATTTGTTTTCCTAAGACTTTTTTCCTATATATTTTAACCACACAAAATACATATTAAAATATACCTTAGTTCTAAGTTCTGAGTTATGTTTAAAAAAATCCATTTTAATTGTTCCAATTAGCCCGTTTCAGTCTATTATTGCGATTTTAGCAATATGTTGTGATCTTCTGAATAGTGAGACAGGAAGTCGAGCGTATGTAATTACCAGTTCTATAAGGGCCTGAGCATACATGTTCAACCCTTAGTTTCACCAGAGTGTTAATAATGTCGTCATAACTCTGTAGAATGTTGTTCAGTGTAGGGTAATTGGAGTTATATTGCTGTATGAGTTCTCTTTGTAATTTTACAGGTAGTTTTGAGAATACAATGTGACTCATTAAACGTACCAGCTGTACTTTCTTCGAGAAAATCCAACGAGAAATTGTTATTTAATTCCCATACGTTGGGTTTCATTCTAGTTAGGAACATTTGAACTCCTTTGAATTTTGGATCACTAAAATCTGTTTCAGGGTCTTATCTATTATGAAACCGTTATCTAAAAATTCCTCATTGATTAAAATTAACGTGACTTCATAATTCGGGTCACAAATTGACAGATGTTGGATGATTTGGAGCGCATAATCTGTTAAACAGTTTCTGAGGTACTGGAATTTGGCTGCCTTCAATCTGACACAGGCTACAAAATTTTCAAAATTCGCCAAAATTTTTCAAAAGCAAATTTATCTTCCGTAGCTTTCTCACTAAATGTAGGGGTATTCATCAAAGGTTTCAAAGGGACTGACGAGACATAAGAGTTGTGATTTGAAGCCTCCGCCAATTTTCTGTCCTCAGAGACATCTTGAAACTGCTCATCAATGAGTGAAAGGTCCTGTTATACAGAGGTTCTGAACTCACAGTCGAGCTTTGCTTCCGCTCTTCTTTCCTCCCAACTTCTGGAGTTTTCTAAACAAGCTGTCATGATCTCTTCATCAAATTGATCTAGGCGACATAGCCACCTTTAATATTTTCTTAGTGTTCCATGAACACATATCTTTTTAGGTTATTTAAAGCTTTTAAGCCTTCTGTCTCCCTGCGTACCTTTAATTTAAACCCAGTTTATTGCCGGAGTAACCTTTCAAGGAAAAAGTCGTTCGTCCTCATCATGTCTGAAGAGGTAAAACCTTTTCAGACATGATGAGGACGAACGATTTTTTTTTCAATTCAAAGCAAATCAAACAAATAAAATTTTTAAAGCCCAGCACACAAGAAAAGTTCAAATAAAAAAATATCCAAATTAGTGTCTTTTTTTTGTCAAGTTCAACACAATGTTAAGTTTGTAAAAGGCTCAAATGAAAATATATCCAAGTTTTTTTGTTGTTTTTTTTTAAGTCAAAAGAAGACAAATAAATATCTGTCAAATCCAACACGATATTAAGTTTGTAGAAAGAGTCCGAAGAAAAAGTATCAGAGTTAGTAATTTTTTTTCCCAATCAAAACAAAAAACAAATAAACTTTCAAGTCCAAGAAAATGTTAAATCAAATAAGAAAGACAAGGTGTAATCCACAACGATCTCAATTATCCATTTTTTTTTTTACTATATATTTTTTGTTGTTGTTTGAGCCCCACCCTGTTCTAATTTTATACAGTGTCTGCCCACTCTCATTTCTCTCTCTCTCTCTCTCTCTTTGTTTATTAACTTGACTGACGGGATGTGCATACTCCAGAGAGCCTCGCCACATGCTTGAAAACAAAATTCTGCCATTTATCACAGGCTGAGAGGCCTATCTCTTTAGTGGCTGTCCTCTTGATCTTTCTTGAATGAAATCGTCTTTATATGCTTTCCTTACATGCTTTATATGCTTGAGTCTGGTAGCCAGGAAACATGTCCAAACCACGTTAATCTCTTTTTTTCGCATAATATTGTTTTTAACAGTCAAAGGTGATAAAGCTAACTATAAAACAGAAGATTGGAATAGTCCATCATAAACAATAGGGAATATCACTGCACGTATTAATACTATTTAAACCATAGCTAAAGAGAGATAAAGAAAGAGAGAGAGAGAGAGAGAGAGAGAGAGGGGGAGAGGAGATATAACAAACAGAAGACTAATGTTTGATTTTGTCTTTTTATTTTATTTTTTATTTAATTGGCTTTGAAAACCCCCTTTTTTTTTATTCAAACAATCTAACCTGATCTCAATGGGTGACTCAACGGGTCACCTTTTTTAGTCTTAATTGATTACTGTCTTGTGTGATTTTGTTGTTAAAAATGTTAATAAATAAACATACAAACGTAATGTATTTAGTTTCTTAAAAGTTGTTTTTAGAAAAATTTGTCATCATTTATCTCTTATTGTGATGGACGAACATCTCATTATAATTTTCTAGTTTTATGGATTGAAGGCCTCAAGTAGCCCTCCACAGGAACTAGTTTTAAAGTCTGTGCAATGTTTCAGCTTGCTTTTTTTTTTTTTTTCATTTTACTTCAGAAATCAAGGGGCTCCTTCTTGGGGCTAACACTTGATCTCTACATGAAATACATAGATATTCGAGTGTTCCATTAAAGTTCTCCTTTACCTCTCAAACATTAAGTTAGTAAAGAATTGAACAACATTAATTTTCCTCTTCCCAATTAATCAGTTAACTATGTTATAGTATATCTTTCCTGTGATCTCTTGGTCTTACCGGATTCCAGGACAATAATTCATCTAGTCTGGTTGAGAAAAAAAAATTCATCTAGTATGGTGGAGTATCTAGCTTAGAGTTGTTACAAGAGGCAACATCACTTGGAGAAGGTGTACCATTCCTCGTATTAGCCAGTGTGGTGTATCTTTACTGAGGACATCTTATTTGGGCTTCGAATACTATATTATTTTGAAATGCCAGGTTGTTCTAACAAACCCCTGTACAGAGACACTTAAGGACGGTGTGGAGTCGGTATTCAGATTCTCTTCATTCTTACTTATTATATATGTGCGTGTGTATAAACAAACCGAGACATATTCATGCTGTATTAAGTACTTTGTTACATTAGGACCCGCGCTAACTTTGACCATGACCCTAAGCCTAACCCTAACTCTACCGCTGACCCTGACCCTAACTTTAACGACGGGGTCAAAATTAGCTTGGGTCCTAATGTAACAAAGCACCCTGTATTGTATAAAGACACTGCATTTCAAAATAAACTATTATTTTACCATTTCAGATATTTGTCCCAGCTTAGCATCATGAAGCTGGTCTGTGATCCATCTCGTGTGCGCAAAACGAAAAGCGGTGACATTCCTGGTGATCTTTTCCCAGGATTATTAACTGAAGCCATTCTCCAAAAGGAACTCATTTCAATTGAGTTCCTTGTCTCAAATTGGCCCCACCAAGTGCTTGACTTACAGGCACTAATGCCCTTAGAAGATTACCTCCAGCCAGGTTACCTCACCCAGATCCTTGGAGAAGGCCATGGAAACATGTCCCTGCTCGATTGTGTTATGATGGGTCTCATAAACCTTAAGCCAGAATCTCCTCTAAGGACCGTCAATTTCACAGGATTCAAAAATGGTAAATTCTTGACTTTATTCTTTTCTTCTGTAATTCTCAGTTGGTTATTTGTTTTATGACATATCCACCTTTTTCGGGTTATTTAATGCCGAATCAGGTCATTTTGGTAAAAAAAAATTATGCTTCAAGTTCTTTATATGTCCAAATATTTATTTATGGTGTTTGGTTTGGTTGTTTTGTAGAGGAAAAATGTTGTTTTTGTTTTTAGCTTTGCAGAACATGATTGAGTTTTGCAAAGGGAAAGGAAAAAAAAACAATAACATCAATGTTTGGTGCATTTTAAGTCAGGAAGCCGGTATCTTCAGACAGCCTGCTCTGGTAGCACCAGACTGTAATTCTCAAGTACAAGTCTTTTAACAATGCCATATAACAGAAGGTTATTACGTCTTTAAACTTTCTGAAAAAACAAGTAAAGTTATTTGAAAGAACATATATAATTTCATTTCCATTCCAGTAATCATAGGAGCCACTGGGTTCATGAAAAAGAACGTAAAAAACTACCTGGCGAATATATGCAGTAAATCAAGTGCCAGAGAGATCAAAACAATTGCACTTAAAGAGACGATTAGAATTCTAAAAAAATCTCTCGGTTGGAGTCTCTGAAATAGCAGGTGAATATCTGACATCCTGTAGGATGCTCCATCTCCAGCAAAAACAAAGAGAAAAGAAAATTGAAAAAAAGAGAGAATTTATACTTGAAAAAAACAGTCTAATAGCAAATTTAATTTTTGCTGTCCAGCTTAAACAAACGAACAAAACAATGACACAGAAACAAAGCTAAAGTAGGAATTGAACTCATTTCATATAGAGAAAGTTAAACTGAAAAGCAATTCTTACACTGAGTAAGTTGCAGGGGGAGATCCAGGTGTCTGTCAGATTAGGCTGTTTTCATGGAGGTATGGTCTTCATGAAGTTTTGTCTCCTGAATTCCTGCGGAAGTCAAATTCAAATCTTTTAGAATTTCACAAGTCAGAGTCGTGTATTTGGATAACCTTGTGTAATAAAAACTGGACGCCGAATATAACTTAAGGATAAGCTTTATTTAACCATTTGTTGCTTAGCTAGACAAATAGTGTTTTAACATTCACTCTTAATATACACGAATGTAGAACATTCCATTATTACTCCAAGGGGGAGACAGGCATCAATTATCTTTGTTACTACATTCTCCCCCATCTATCTTCTTATTCGTAGGGAACAAAATCATCCCATCGACCTGGCCTCCTGCGGGTTCTTTGAGGGCGTCTTGGTTGTTCGTGCCCGACATCCATTTCTAATCTAGGCTCCTCGAGACCTGACGACGTTTCGGGACTGTCTTGTGTTGCTGGTTTAGGGCTAAAATATCTTGCTCCAAATCGCTCTCGTTTTCTACGGCGCTTCGGTCGCTTGGTGTCTGAAGATTGAGTATCTGTCTCAGATATTGGGTGAAACCGCTTTCGTGGTACCCATCTGTCGTCCGAACTAGAGTCAGAGACGACTCTGTTAGTATATTCAGATTCGTTTTGTTGGGACTCTGAACTTGACGTATCTGGCACACGATCACCTAAGAGGGTCGGACTTGTTCCACGAACCGGAGCTCTATATCCATCTGAAGCAGTTCTACGTTCATATACATTTCCTGCTGGGGCTAGATCCCTTAAGGAGACAGTAGATTGCCTTCCTTCTGAATTTCTGACCAGTGCATACTGAGGGTTCGCTTCGATTAATTGTACCTCGCTTACCAATGGGTCATGTTTACTATGACGAACATGACGTTTTAATAAAACTGTGCCAGGTTGTGCAAGCCACGAGGGAAGTGATGTGCCTGCTGAGCTTCGTCGTGGGAATGAGAAGAATCTCTCATGTGGGGTAGCGTTTCCAGGGATTGGTAATTCCATTAGCGGTTTCAGTCGCTCGGGATCCGGCGTCATGGTGCCATTTTTGACAATGTATCCCAATAATTTGATGCTTTTCAAGTTGTAGGAACATTTTTCACTGTTCAAAGTCAGATTATATTTCTTGACGGCAGCCATGAATCGTTTAAGGTTGTGGTCATGTTCAGCTTGGTTATGTCCGCATACTGTGACATTGTCTATATATGCAACAGTACCCTTCAATTTTTCATTGGAGATTATTTCATCTATTACCCTCTGGAAGCTAGCCACACCATTTGTTATCCCAAAAGGAATTCGGCAGAACTGATATAGGCGACCGCAGGCCTCGAATGCCGTGTAGGGCTTATCCTCTGGCTTGATAGGTACCTGATGTCGGGCACTTCTGAGATCTAAAGTACTGAAAGTGTGATATTTTGCAATATTAGAAATCATTTCGTCAATACGAGGCAGTGGATAGGCATCGAGTAATGTGTATCTGTTGATGGTCTGGGAATAGTCAATGACCATCCTTTTCTTGTGATTTTCAGTGGCTGTTACGAGGACCTGTGCTCGCCATGGAGATTCACTTGGCTCTATAATTCCTTCCTTAAGTAGTTTTGTTACTTCTGCTGCTATGAACTGTTTGTCCGTTTCTGAATAGCGTCTTGATTTTATTGCTATTGGTTTGCAGTCAGGAGTTAAGTTTGTAAAAAGTGACGGGTGCCGCACTTTGACAGCTGCTAGTCCACATACGCTTAGGACTGGCTTGGGGCCACCAAAAGGAATTTCAACGCATGAATGTTGTTTTAGAAAATTGTGACCCAAAATCACTTCGCAGCAGAGGTTTTTCATTACTGATAATTTGATCCCTTGATAGGAGTTTCCTTTTAGTTTCAGGTTAACCATGCAATATCCAATTACATGGGACGATAAAGATGAATTTGCCATTGATATTTGGTTGGAACAAGGAAATATTTCCCATTTATTTGCTTTTACAATACTGGCATTAATAAAACTTTCGGAACTGCCTGTATCAATAAGCGCATGAATAGTCAATCCATTGATTTTTACCCTCACGATTGTTTTTGAGAGGCAGCCGGGGAATGCAGCTGATATTGTAATTGGTGCTACAGTAGCAAGAGTAGCCGAACGTTTTTTTTGAGAAGCTGACCGGCAAACTTTCGAAAAATGTCCCTGCTTATCACACTTGTGGCATCTAACATCTCGAGCCGGGCAGGACGAACGAGCATGTATACGAAGGCCACAAAAGTAGCATGTGGATCCAGCTGAGGCGGCAGTGATAAGTTGTTCGTGATCGTTAGAAAGGGGGGTGGCAGCATCTTGGACAATGGAAGAATTTTGAACATGCAGAGGAGGGGCTACGATAGCAGCTCCCAAAATATCGGGTTGTAAATAGAAGACAGACTGCTTCTGTGCCATGTCCAACGTTAGAGCTTGTTCATAAGCTGTTGGTAAGTCTAGGTTTTTATTCTCTAGTAGTCTTTGTCTTATTTGGTTGGACTGTATTCCATTAATAAATGCGTCCCTGATAAAAACATCTCTCGCTTGGTTCGCAGTTAAGGCTGTAAATTCACACTCGCGACTTAACGTCTTTAGAATCTGAAGGTATTGTTCAAGGCTTTCTTCTGGTTGTTGACGCCGGGTAGCAAGTAAATGTCTAGCAAAAATAGTATTTTTTTTCTTTACAAACATGGCTTCTAAAATGTCCACCGCAGTTTCATAATTTTCACATTCAGATAAATTTCTATAAATAGCAGTAGAGACATGATGTAAAAGAAGGGTATATTTCTCAGTACCTGTTAAAGCCGCGTTTGAAGATAACTGTAGAGCTGTAAGGAATCCTTCGAACATTTTTCTCCAATGCCGCCATTTGTCAGTAGATTCCGAGTCGGCCGTATCAAGGTCTAGACGATCGGGTTTCAAGTAACGTTCCATAACGAATGGTTAAATAAATTGTAATAAAAACTGGACGCCGAATATAACTTAAGGATAAGCTTTATTTAACCATTTGTTGCTTAGCTAGACAAATAGTGTTTTAACATTCACTCTTAATATACACGAATGTAGAACATTCCATTATTACTCCAAGGGGGAGACAGGCATCAATTATCTTTGTTACTACACCTTGTCTAAACATACACAGTTTGAAAAAGAAATCGATCTTTTGAAATGTTTACTTATTAATGACACAAATATCATACATAATATACAGAGATGCAACATGAATCAATCAGTGGGACAATCTCCCAATAAAACCATCAAAAAGACTGCATTTGCCACTAACCCAGCAAAAACAAGTTAAATTGGTCATCCAAAATATATAATTAAATAAATTATATAAAAAAAACACACAGACGAATTTATACATAAATTCTAGACATTTCTGGGTTGTTCTTAGCTAGAGATGAGTATATGCAGTGACCCATACATCTAGTAACTGTGTCTTTTTCATCTTAGACATTGCAAGAAGTGTCGATGCACCGCTTTTGGGCACACACTGTCATTCGTTTTTTTTAATTCATCCGAAAATGAAACATTTTTATAAAGGTAATTTATAGAAGGCAATACAATGCATAGGTGTAATGGATAAACACGAACTGGAGCAAATTGAGACATATGAAGGTGGAATGAGTTTTGAAGTTTCCACCTTTTTATTGATACAATTTTAATTTTTTTATATTACAGTCTTGATTACTGTCAGTGCGGTTTGATGGAGGTTCCGTATAACATAATATTTTGGGAACTACATTAACCTATTGAAATATTTTCTTTTTAAATCGCCACAGAATGGGTAAAATAATCAAAAAGAGTCGATATGTCAGTAAACAGACACATTTTCATAACCCAAGTATCAGGTTTATCAGAGAAAATATTAGGGAAAAACTCCAACGAGTATTAAGGATAGAAAAGAAGTTTTAACAAAACAAACAAGCCGTGCGTACGTGGTCCCCCTCTGTATGTGACTCAATGTGGCGAGTGTAAAATGCAATAGATTTGGGCAATTTGGGGCATTTTTGACAACCCCCCCCCTTTGGCCTCCTGGGGGCACGAACCAGAATTTTTCTGAGGTCAAGGATGCTCATTTTATATCCAGAACAATTGCCTCTACATTTTGGCCAAGTTTCAGAAAAATTGAATGGATGGATTAAACGTTATGGGAGAAAAGGGTCATTTTTTGCCATTTTAGGGGGCTTTTGACCCCCTGGGGGTGCGAACCAGATTTTTTCCAAGGTCAGCGATACTTATTTTCTATTAGGAACAATTGCCTCCATATTTTGGCCAAGTTTCAGAGAAATTGAATGGATGGATGAAAAGTTAAGGGGCAAAAAAATGTCATTTTTTGTCATTTCGGGGCCTTTTGACCCCCTGGGGGGCTAACCAGATTTTTTTTCAAAAATCAGAGAATGTCACTTTCTAACCTGACCAAAGTTACAACTTCATGCAAAATTTCAGAGAAATTCAATGGATGGTTGCGGAGAAAAATCCGGATGGACGGATGGACGGACATGCCTCAAAACATAAGTCCCCCGATTTTATAAATCGGGGGACCAAATATAAGAGGTTAAGCGAGTAACTTAGCAATCGCTAGGTTGAGCTAGCAAGTCTCGTTAGTGTTATCCTTCTTTTTATTTGATAAAACAGACAATTCGATTCTTCTTATTAAGATACTATATGACAAAAATCAAATCAACCAATCAATCGTTTACAATAGATGTTGTGTTTTGACATTAAATAACTAAAAAGAGTTGATATTCAGTTAAACCAAACAACCATAGATCAGTTCTTCTCACTTACATCCTGTGAAATATTGATTGAAACTTTTTTTTGAGAGAATTAGTACAAAATTGAATGCAACAGACTTGATAGGACTTGAACTGGCTTGCTGATTCCACAATCTGTGTTGATAATCATTATTCCTACTTGCATCTCTTAATCATTATTAAAACCCTTCAAATTGTTGTAAATTATAAATAAGAAAGACAATACTTAACTATTTAAGTCATCCATTTATTTTCTTTCTGAATCCATAAACATTTTGATGTAAATTGTTCAAGAACAAAAATTTGAGAATTGATTTTAACCAAATGTAATTTATTGTATACTAGCGGAACCCGTCGCCCGGCGTTGCACGGGAGAAAGTACTACCTATTGCATGACGTCGAATAAAAAAAGAAACGGCCTATTGTTGTTTCTCCCCCCCCCCTCATATGCTATCAATTTAAAAAAAAAATAAGTGGTAGAGTAGAATAGGATCGAACGCTGAAACTGGCAATCATGAAACCTGCCTTTCTAACGACTGCGCCACAGTTTCGAGTTAAAAGTACATGTGAAAATAGGTCAATTAAGCTAAGCTTAAATAGGTCAATTAAGCATGTTATGTTAAGATTCAGCAATGACACAGTCATTTGTAGATGATGAAAATGACTGGATTTGGGCAAGTTTTCTATAATATGCGTGTTAAAGGTGTATGATTTTGAAAATGTAAATGTATCGGGGTCTACCAGTATCTTGGCGCTTATTGAATTAAATAGGATGTTGATTCGATCAAGAAATTGTAGCCGCCATGTTGAATGAATAAATGTTGCAGGAACTGTGTTCGTTAATTTCATTCACTTAATTCTGGAATGAATATAAATGTAGAAGTCATAGGTAGAATTTGAAATAATGTAATCTGATATTCGCGGAAAATCATTGGAGTGAACGGGAGCGGTCATTAAGTCTTTACGTATTGCTTTATATTATGTAGTAAATTAATACCAGGCAAATAATAAATAAGAACGGGTGTTTTGTGAAAATTAAACTGTGTGTATTAGTTCCCGGTGTCGATGAGTAGAGTGACAGTACGGAAAGTTTTCGCTACCACCTATATGGAGTTGGTTTTTCAGAGAGACATGGATGGTGGGCCAAATGTAATATTTAGTGTTAGGTAGGAAAATATAATAACAAATTTACTAAAACACACTCGAGTGAATAAGTGTAATATAGTGGTGAGTTTAGTAGCCTGTGATGCATGTGGTTATTTTCCTATACTCCAAGAAGGTACAGGGGAAAAAACGTCTCTACTTTATATATTAGATAATTAGACTAATTAGTGAGGGTGTCAGTGGGAAAGTGAATTCCGGTATAAAATGGGAATATTTGATATTGTCATTCTACCAAGATGGGTAAAGTGTGATTAGAAAATGAAAGATAATCTCCTGGACATTTATTTTCTAGCACACATACGTCGGCATCAAAAGATGATACAAAAGAAGCTGGTTAAATACATGTGGATTTATTCATAGTTTGTCTTCAAAAACGATAGCACGACATAAAATAAACAAACAAACAAACAATTAAGATTCTAAACAATTGAACACACATAATTAAAATACAAGCAAGGAAGTCATGTAGAACGCACAACAAAATTACTCACTATCGATACATTGGGGCTTCCTGACAGGAACAGCTCCAAGATCCGACAGGTCGGCTTTACTTGAGCAAAAAGCAAGGGAAAATCAGTGAGATTCTCAGACAATGCGAAACCCAGGATGAGGTCACGCGTTCTCATGAGATTTCAGGACTTGACTCTTTTTTTAAAGGGGCACAGCTCTGAATCCAAAAAGAGATAACTGTAAAGGGAGATAACTTTGTCATCCCAACACTGGCATGAACTGCCAACTCGACATGCCATTTTCAAGTACTGTCTGTTTCATAACATCATTTCCATTAAGGATGTTGGCAACCTTCACATGGTCTCTCTTGTGAGTACCTGATTATATCAGGGAAACCAATAACAACAAAATAAAATCAAGCAAGAATATTGCCACTTTCTTTATGTAAATGCATCGCGTTACACTAACGAGTGACTTAAACATTTGTCTATTTTTCACAATTTGAATTCTCTCTTATTCATAGTGAATGCTTTTGTATTTAATACATAAATCTGTCTTGTTTTCTAGATAAAAAATTATGTCGGGAGTTAACACGACTTCCAATTCTTTGGCTCCATCCAAATGATCGAAAGGTGGACTACATTCATGGAATAATTAGTAAAACTCTTGGTGAGTTAGTTTTTTCAGATGTTTGTTATAACCTTTTCGAGACTGAATTTTTTTAAACTACTAACTTTCACCCCCCCCCCCCAAGAAAGAGAACTGTCAACTTCAAACTGCCATTCAAAATACCCACAATGCACAGTGACTGAACAACATGAATGACCTTGTAGGAAACAACTTAAAAAAACTAAATTAACAAGATCATTATAGTTTTTGCAACATAGACATCCCATAAGGCATGCTTAAAATTAAGTGGGACACATGTGTCTCTTTAATCTTGAAAGGATTAGGGAATTAAAAAAGGGGTACTGGTGTAGATTAGGACACAAGCTGACCCTAACCATGACTCTGACCCTAACCTTAACCCTAATACTAATCTTTACGCTAACTCTAACGATGCCAAGTGGATTTTAGCTTGGGTCCAGATCTGCACCAGCACCAAAAAAGGATACTGAATTAATTTAAATCTACGAAACAGGAACAAAATCTGATGTTATAACATTTGGCAAAATATGGAATACCTTGAATATATGTTTCAATATATTCCCAAATAAAACTACGTAATATAGTGTGGAAAATAAAACTAAAATTAAAAATAATAATCTCTACTAATATGAGAGAATGTGTCTATCTGTTTGTGCATCGACTAATTACTTTTAGGTTATTAGATATGTGAACTTGAAGGGGTTATGTCTATTTTTTCGGTGCTTGTATAATAAAAAGCCGAAAAAAAGTTTTTTTTGTCTTTTAGTGTTGGAGAGGTAAATAAGGGGCAGGTAACTCTTCACAACAGCTCTAGCTTTCGAACAATATTTTTCTAACCCTAAACCTAACCCTAAACCCTAACCCTAACCCTAACCCTAACCCTAACCCTTTTATGTCTAATCGACGTTCTCCTTGCACAGTAGCCACATGTGCAACGCCAATTAAAGCCATCAGTTTTGATTACTGGAAAATCGTGTTTAAAATTCGTTGTAAGAATTACCTGCCCCTTATTTACCTCTCCAACACTAAAAGACAAAAAAAACATTTTTTCGGCTTTTTATTATACAAGCACCATTTTTTCTGATAAAGAGAACCTCCATGGGAGCATAAAAACCAGCGTTGAACATTTTAAAACCTTGATATACATGGTGACTCCCCCCACATACACAAAAAAATGCCACCCATGCAATCGTTAATAAAATTCACAATCCTTTCTGCAATCCAACCATATTTGGTACAAATAAACTTCAGTCTATGCCTGACTTGTCCACCAAGTTTCAGTCATGAATGTCCAACAGTCTTTGTTTTATTGCCTTCCAAACACATCTAGATTTGATGTGCAAAATTATTAATAAATTTATCACACTCCTGTATTGGTACTTCTCTGAATGTAGCTGTGATGGCCCTCTTCAGCTAAGGAATAATCTGAAGATTGTTTTGATATTGTTTTGATCTTTGAGAGAAACCCACAGATAAAAATCTACAGGTTATAGTTCGGTGAGTGTAAAGCCTATTCAGAGTCATACTTCCTACTGATGAGACGATCACCAAAGTGTCCCTGCATACCATTGAACAGCAATAAAACAAAGACCATTGGACATACATGACTGAAACTTGGTCGACAAGTCAGGCATAGATGAAGTTTATTTGTACTAAATATGGTTGAATTGCAGAAAGGGTTGTGAATTTTATTAACGATTCTATGAATGGAATTTGGGGGAGGGGATCACCCTGTAAATGATATTTAAACTATAATTAAATTACACAAGATTAAACATATTCTTAAAATTACGACAATTTTGCTAATTTTAAGATTTTCTAATTAAGCCTGAACTCCGCTAAAAATTAACACTTTTCTTGGCCCATGACATTAGTCATGTAAGCTATATTTAAACATAGTTTTCACTATAGCAGTATGTTTTTAATTGATTTGAATTGAATAATTTTGGGGTCTGACCTCTTGTACTTTTTAAAGAATTCCTAAGAGAGAATTAACCCACTCACATTTTTGTACCTTTGACCTTTGACCTTTGACTTTAATGAGAATTAAACCATAAGTAAAAGAAAAACATATGTACATAAAAAAAATGAGTAAGTTTCGATCACTGTAAGACTCCTCCCCCTTTTTTTGTCTGTCTACATTTGTTGTCTCCCTCGCTTAATTTGTCTTAATTAACTTCTATTTTTATCTTTCTCTCACAAGTTCTTAAAAAATATTTTATTTTACAGACATCACTCCAGACAGAGTGTTAAGGTATCTCAACAGAATAGCATCAATTTATTCAAATATGGATCCGTATATTAAACATGGAAACAATACACGTGAGTATGGCAGAAGTTGTTTTACCAAGTTATAGAAAAGAAAGTGCAAAGAAATTGAGAAGGTGACTAGCATTTATATATCTGTCATTATCTAACATATAAAATTATCTTTTAAGATTTTAGAAGTCGATCCTGAATAACATTTATGCTAAATATAAAAATTTGATTCTGACTAACCAATTTTTATTTGTTATTAGTGTATCATGTTATTAGCACTATAATAACATGCTGTGCTACAGTTTATTTAAAAAAAATATGTAGTCTCACTTCAGTATTTATGAATTCATTCATCTGTACTTTACTAGTAAAAATATGCTCTCTCCAATCGCATATTTTTGCTAGCCTGAGAGGATATTATGGTGAACGACCCCCCCCCCCATCCTAAAAAAACGGAGAAGATAATCATGGAAGGATTGTATCATGAGAAATGAACATATACTATACTGCTCCCAAAAAGAGGAGGTAATACCTGGGAGGATCGCCCCATAAAAGGAGAAGGTAATGCCTGTGAGTATGGTATCATGGCAACAGAACAGATACTTCACTACCCCCACCCACACACCCAAAAAGGAGGAGTTAGCCCCTGGGAAGATGATCTCATGACAACAGAATAGATACTACATTACCCCCCCCCCCCCACACACACACACACACCCCAAAAAAGAGGATGTAATACCTGGAAGGATTACCCCTACATCTTTAAAAAAAAGAGGTAATTCCTGGAAGGACAAAACCGATACTACACCTCTATTAAAAGATAATACAATAATACATTAAATACTTTTTTTTTTCATTCATTTAAAAATGTCTCGCCATAAAAACATTATTTTTATAATTCCTTGGCCTTTTGGCTAATATCAAAGTGTAGTATCTGTTCTCAGCATCCCAGAAACATCAGATGCTTTGCTATCGACAGAAATATTGCGTATATATAAGAAAATATAACAATGCAAAATTACAACTGTATATTACAGGATATTAATTTATTAGAAGCTGTTTATAAAATAAATATGCAAATTAAGAACACACAGAGGTGTTTGTAAGTGTTTAAAGTTTACTATATATGCTATCAAAAATCTTATTTTGTATTATAGAATTAAATAAGCACAACCTGTTTTTATGTTAATATAGTAAAGATAGATGAAAAGAAAACTTTTGCATTTATTCATTTAGATAAGTAAACCTTTCAATTTAGAGAAGAAAAAAAAACAACGTAAAAACTATTTGTTTGTTATTGAAATACACTCAGATCCTAAGAGTTTATGTCTAATAAAGTATTCACTTCAAAATTTGGCCTATTCATAAAAAGTAATCACAGTTTTTATTGTAAAGAAGCGCTATTTTTTTATTTATTATGTAACTTAGAATCTGTTTTGCCTAAAAAATGAAGGTTGTAAATTCCACGCGAAGAACCTGCATTCCGTTTTCTGCTATAACATCTGTGGTGTCTCTCAATTGAATTGTAGGTCCAATCAAAATAAGTCTTAACTGTAAAGTGACATTGGATGATGTTCCCATTGGAATTGTTCTTCAAGAAGTTACACCTTTTCGTTTCGACTGTACTCGCCTATGGATGGAGCCAATAGCAGAAATCTACCTCCCCCTCCGGAACATTCCTTTTATTATCAATGCTCAGGTAGGAACACTTCATTTTGTTTTAAATGCAAACATTTCAATGTTGTATCTCTAAAAATAAATGCCATAGTTCATTTTTTTGGGTTGTGCATTGTTAAAAAATGTATTTGCTGGGCGATTTTAATAGCACTAAACATACCCGTGACCCGTTGGGTCACAATCGCTACCACTATTTATTCTACTTTAATTTCATTCGAAAATTAATAAACTAAAACATATCTGTTAAAACATATGTATAAGAAATTAGTACTAAACAAGAGCACAATTGTTCCATTACAATAAGAAAACACACGTGTTCAGGGGCAGGAAATAAGAATATGTAAAATCTATTATTTTTATTATTTGGATACTGTTCTCATCTTGGATGTTATTCTCACAACGTTTCGGCCGATGTAACCTTGGACCTTATTCAAGTGCATCTTGTCAAACTCGGGAATCTCTTTTGTTCTATATTATCCAATCCATAAGGACCTGTGGCATAACGGGTATAAGTGCTAAGTAATAATCAGTTCTAAGTGACAGTCTTCTGGAGTTTAACGGTTCAATCCTCTGTGCGGGCATTACTAAGAATACAATCACGAATTACTTAAAATTTCTACACGGTCATGGCTGATGGAATGAGAGCAGGCTACCCTCGTGGATTAAACAAAGGTTTTTTTTCCCCAAATCCTGTACAGATTCCTGAGTTCGACAGAAAGATTCCCGAGTTCAACAAGATGCACTTAAATAAGGTCGAAGGTTACATCGGTCGAAACGTTGTGAGAGTAACATCCAAGATGAGAATAGTAGTCTGAATAATAAAAATAATACATTTTAGATATTCTTATTTCCTGCCCCTCAACACGTGTGTTTTCTTATTGTAATGGAACAATTGTGCTCTTGTTTAGTACTTATTTCTTTATATACTGTTTTCGTATTACATGTTTCTTAACCTCCTTTTATGTTCGTTTACAACAAACTGAGAATAAATTAAATGTTATTTCATCCAACTGTTTCTTCTTTATTATCCTCTTCTCTTTCCGATGCATATGTTGTATATTTGTTGTTAAAACAATACACACAAACGGTGATAAAACAAAGACTGTTGATATTCATGACTTAAACTTGATGGACAAGTCATGCATAGACTGAAATTTATGTGTACCATTTGGTACACATAAATTTCAGTCTATGCCTGATTGGATTGCACGAAAGGATTGTGGATTTTATTAATGATTCTATGGGTGGCATTTATTTTTTATTTTTTTAAATGGGGAGGGGTGGTGTCATCCTGTATCTCAGCACCCAAAGCTCCACAAAACACAAATATCATATTTAAATCTAACACTGATTATCCCAGTTATAATAGCTAAAGTCCTCATGAAGAAAATTATTTAAAAGTATCTGGAAAGTATTTTCGGAAAACCAAGTGCGAAAGAAATCCAAATAGTTGCACTTAAGGGAACAGCCAAAATCCTTAAAAGAGCATTCGGTTGGAGCCTCTAAATAGTAGGTGAGAGTCTGGCATTTGGAAGAATGACCCGTCCCTATGCTAACGAAAACAGAAATAAGAAAGAAAAAAACTCATCATCTTTCTAATTTCTACTTTCCCCAAGCAATAATATCTCTTGAATTAGTTACAAATAAATATGCTTATGCATCCACTAAGGAGAGTAGAAAGTGGACCTTGGGTTTACTTTCGGCAGTCTCATAAATCTCGCTTCCCTTATTTTGTCTTTTAGTCCTCACATTCTGTGAGCGATGTTTCTGACAAAGGGGGAAGAATTGTTGTTTTCTGGGTCGGAATCTATCTATCTAACACTTATTGTTGGATAGTTTTTGACCTTGAAGTAGCATTTTTTTTTTGTTTTTTAGCTCCTTACATCAAGTGGCTTCATGCCTTGTCTGGAGCGATTTCCATTAAAAAAATCAGTTTTTTTATAGAAGATTGGATAGACTACCCAGCGTTGCCCCAAAATAATACCAGTGATTAATCGTCAGAATCTATTCATATAACACTTATCGTTGGCTGGGTTTTGACCTTGAAGTGATATTTTTTGTTTTAGCTCCTTACATCAAGTGGCTTCATGCCTTGTCTGGAGCGATTTCCATTTAAAAAAAACACAAGTTGTAACAAATAAGACATATAATGGTGGAACAAGTGAAATAGTTTCACCTTTAAAGCAATGTATACATACACATACATGTTTATTTATTTATTTATTTATTTTTTTCCCAAACACACTGTCTATCTACACATCTGTCTATCTACACAATGTTACAATGTTATGTAATACCTGTATCAAGATGGTCTGGTGGAAACTCCGTATGATATAATATTTCGGGAACTCCTCTTCTTCAGAACCGTGCTCAAGTTCAAGCGTGCATATGAAGGTGCAGTGAGGATGCAGTCTCACAGAAAATACTGATTAAATTTGAATTCTAACCAGATTAAAAAAAATGATAAATAAATAAATAAATAAAACAAAATAAATAAAGTTTAATTTTTTTAAATTTAATTTATTTATTTTACTTAATTTATTTATTTATTTATTTTTATTAAAAAAAATTTATAATTTTTTTTTTTTAGAATCTTTTCTTTTTTCTTTTTTAAAATTTTAAATCTAAATTTAAACCATGTCTATTCGTTTAAATTAATATGTCGGTTAATACTGCCATTAAACATTTCATTATCTGTTGTTCGTTTTATATTATTGTGTATATTAATATTTAGTCTATTTATTTATTTTTTTAAATATGTATATTTTATTAATTAATTTAATTCAAGCTAGTATTATCTGTTCATTCATCGCTTGTATCTGTCTAATGCTAATTACAACAATGGAAGGGGGTAATTCAGTTGGGTCTGTTTAATGATGTTTAAGTCGCTTTTAAATTTAGTTATTTCTAATTATGTTAGATTAAATATTATCATTCTCATATAACGAATGTATTTCTTTCTTTTTCATTTTTTTTATTATTAATTAATGTTATAGGGTATTATTCTCGCCGAGGGGTGGTTCCAGTATTTTATCCCCTCTTACTGTTGTTGTTGTTGCTGTTATTTATTTATTTTAAATTTATTTATTTATTTTCCCTTCAGCATGTAATGTCGATTAACTGTTAATGTTGTAAATTGAATGTTCACGCGTGAGCAGTCTCAACATTTCTTATTAATTCCTTTTATTGTTTTAATAATCTCTTTATTTTTATTTATTTAATTATTTATTCATTCAATGTCTTGTTGTATTATTATTTATACTATTAATATTATTATTATATATTATTATAAATAATGTTTTTTGTTAGGTTAAGTTATTACTATTATTAGTTTATAGACTTTAATATTTTTTATTTTTTATTTTAATTTTATTTTTTTAATTTATTTATTTACTTATTTATTTTATTTAATTATTTTTATTTTTATTATTATTATTTATTTATTTATTTATTTATTTTTATTTTTTTTTCCTCTGTTATTTTGTGTCGAGTGAGTATTTGACCTATGTTGTTATATTATTATAAGGTGATGTTTTTGTTAGATTATTACTCTTTAGTATTCATTTAAGGGTTAAATTAAGATAAAATCAATACAACAAAAGTGAGATGTAAAACTGCATCAGACTAGAAATGATGATCCTAATTCGAGTCAGTGATTTATTTGGGGACATAATTTTCCTATTAGTATCGATTCTTTTATTTGAAGGTTTCCAACGTTTCTCTCCATGGCTAGGATATCAATCTTGAATGATTTGCTGGTGTTGCCACATGCGTGGATGTGTTTGTGGAAGGAAGAGGTGCGTGTTTGTAGGTGTTCCTTGACTCTAATATGTAGAGGCCTCACTGTACTACCAATGTATATTTTGTTGCATGTGGTGCACTGTATACGATATACAGTGTATGTGTGGTGGCATTTGTCTGTGGTGTGTATGGGGCAGTTCGCCAGGGTGCAGGGAGTATTGTTGTAATTGGTGTTCCGTGTTGTCGATTGTTGTTGTAGAGAAGGATCGGTGTGTGTTAGTTGAATATCGAGGCTTTCCTTACCTATAGCTTTGCGGATAGCTGTGGTGATCCTGTCGGTGAAATGCGGCAACTTCAGGAAGCAGGTGTTGGAAAGAGTATGTTGCATCCATCTTCGGGGTTTCCACGGTTTCCACGGTTTCCTGAGGTGTTCAATGGTGGGTGTGGGGTATCCATTGGTCTCTAGTACCTGTTAGAATTTCTCGCTACAGATGGTTTTGTCAGCTTCAATGCTGCATTTCTTACGGATGCGAGTTAGCTCATTCCTAGCATAGCCTATTCTAGCCTTACGAGGGAGGGCCGATCTGTAATATATGAATATGTCTCTACATGCAGGCTTCCTGTAGAATTTAGTGGTTAAGGTTCCTTCTTCGGGGATGTCGGAGCTGAAATCTAAAAGTGCTAAGGATCCAGAACTGTCAGGGTGTTCTATTGTAAATTCTCTGTGTGGGTCAGTGTTGTTGAATGTGGCGAAGATTGTGTTAGCCTCTTCTTGAGACGATGAAAGGATAAGAATGTCGTCCACATATCGTGTGAAGAAGATGGGAGAGTGACAGGAGTTGAGGGCATGGTGTTCTAATTTATCTATAAATGCAATGGCGAGCAGTCCCGAGAGGTTAGACCCCATAGGCAGTCCTGTTATTTGTTTATATGTGTTTTGTTTGTTTTTATTTAAATAAATATGTTTCACATAAAAAATAGCATCAGCGACATACAAATTCAGAATTAAGACCTCTAAAATAATTTCTTTCTTGCCTCATGTAACTTTAAAATGGTGAAATGATGTTGCTGCATTATTTTGTTTAATTATAATTCTCAAAGATTTTCACTGGTGTACGTGTACAGTTTACAGAAAGAATTTCTTTGACAACTTCTTGCTACTAAGATGCTGAATTATATATATATAATAATTTAATAAATATTCCGAATTTGTTTTAAAAAACATTTTTATTCATACAATTATTTATGCCCATTTTTCAAAACACATTTTTCCTTGATAATAAATTTAAGATGTTTATAAAAGGCTTCTTCAGTGAATTTTTCCCTATCAAATTAAACATATATATATACATATTCTTCTTCTTCATCCGATTTATTTTTGAACAGGCCTTTGATTAATCCTCTATAAGAGTGTGGGGCCTGCCTGTCAGTCTTGATTGAAGTCTTTCACTCCAGGCTTGGCGGTCGTGAGGATCTAAGTTTGTAATCTCTAGGGCTGCACGGTTACGTTTACACAACTCATCCCAAGAAAGCTTCGGCCTTCCAGCCTACCAACTTGATGCGATGGACATGTTTCTGACCCAGGAGATCCAGCTGCAGCTTTGCTCGACATGGCCAAGCCATCTCATTCTGCCCAGCTTAAGGACATCAGTTATTTCCCGTATACCAAGCCTAGAGAGAAAAGTCTCGAAGAGAGTGTCATCTTCCGGCCTGACATGACAGATCCATCTAATCATGGCTCTTTCGTTATGCTGCAGTCAATTGAGAGTGCTCACTGATGCAGCCCATGTTTCAGAGCCATAAAGCATAACACTCCTCACACAGATGGTGTACACCTGCCCTCTAGTTGTGATTGCCAGATGCTTATTCCAGGCAGTATTGCAGGGGCTTTAGAGAACTCCTGCTTATCTTGACACATTATATATATATATATATATATATATATATATATATATATATATAATAATAATTCAGGTAAAACATCCACAGGGTAGTAATCCAAAGAATTTAAACCGGGTTTATAAAAAGTGCTCAATATCAAATAGAGCTTTTATATATGATTATTTTTATTTACACAGACATGTACAAAATCTGCGACACTGGCATGTCGATGTTATCGATCAACAGTTATTATAAACTGAGATCTCATCAGGCAGAGTTAGAGTCCAATCTTAACATTAGATCATATTCCAAATATGATCTAATGTTAAGATCGGACTCTAACTCTGCCTGAAGAGATCTCAGTTTATAATAACTGTTGATCGATAACATCGACATGCCAGTGTCGCAGATTTTGTACATGTCTGTGTAAATAAAAATAATCATATATATATATATATATATATATATATATATTAACACTTTACTGCAGTTTATAATTGTTACCAATCATCAGAAGTATTCCATAGGTATCAAACAAGATGATGAAAGCAAAAGAGTTATCTACACATTTTTATATATTTTTTAATTTATTTATTTATATTTTTTAACATCATTTACTGTTGTTTTTTTAATTATTCGATCACTAATAGACAATTATTTTTATTCTACAATTCTTATTGATTTATTTTTGTTTTGTATATATTAATTATTAATAATTTTTTCAGTAATGGACAATTTTTTCTGTTGTATTTGGTATTTTCGTTGTTGTTACTATTATATTGTTAATTATTTGGACAATTGTTTTATTCTACATTTTTATTATTATCAATTATGAGTTTAAATAGCAAAGAAAATATTTGTTTATATGTCTGCGTTTAGCTGTAAATTCTTCTTTTTTTTTGTTTAATACATTAATTTGGTTTTTGAATTTATGATTTGATAATTTTTCTCTAAGCATAATTTACATTTTCTAATATCTATATTGCAAGGAGAAGTTAATTAAAAAATTTCCCAATTAATATTAAATCTAATATTCTTATGTTTTTGTTCCCATATATATTTAAACGATATAGTGCAATTTCTATATTGTCCACTTCTGAATGTCATCATCTGGTGATTATACCTACACTTGAAATTATTTTCCTTGGCTCCTATGCATACTCTTTGTTTATCTTTTTATATTATTATTTACTGTTTGTATATGACATTTATTAATTAATGGGCAATTATTTTTTATTCTACAATTACATAAGTTGCTATTAACACTAGTAGCATTAGTACTACTATTACCGTTATTATTGTTCATTATTTTCTATTGTATTTATTTATTGTTGATTGTATGTTATCCATGCAACAATAACTAAGTTGTTTTCTTGATCTTAAATATTCTAGTTTGAGAGTTGGACACACGCACAGACACACAAATGAATGACGTTTATTAATACATATAGATCATACATTCCAAATTAGATTGACTATTCTAAATTATGAAAAAAATATATACATTTACATACATGTTACAAAATGCAGGGATCTCATCGTATGCGAGAGTGACAGCATACAACACACATTTGAGCTGTACTCTTGTATAGCGGCAAAACATAGTCAACGACAAAACGTCAGAATTACACAATCCTGGTTGCAGCGCATCGGATGGAGAAAATTGCCAGTTTCACTCTACAGCCCTCCATGAAAAAGTATGTCGCACAACGATGTCTTAACTGGTATGGCCACATTGCCCGCCGTCAGTCATCCGAAATGTTCCAAAGTGTGTCCCACATTGACGTCAATGGCCCACACCCACGTGATTAGCCGCTTAAGACATAGAGGGGATTAGTTAATGACGACCTGATCCTGGCGTCAAGCACAAGCAAAATGACAACAGACAAGAAAAGTTGGAAGTTATTCACGAAACGTCTAACCTCAAGCATGAGACAGAAGATGAAAAATTATAATAATAATAATAATGATAATAATAAAAATAATAATAATAATAATAATAAAAATAATAATAATAATAATAATAATAAAAATACACTATGCTTTATTTTGACACATGAATTTTACCTCTCCTATATCTCTGCACTCTTCAATTTTGACACAATTGACAATAGTTGATTATTTAATATCCCAACCCCTAAATGTGGATACAAATATATAGATCTAGTTGTCAACTTCCAGAATCCGTTTTCTTTCGTTTTCCAAGCACATAAATAAAAAAGAAAATTGCCTCTCATTTTCTCTCCCTTCATTATGCATATATTCTCACCTCCCTCCCCCCTCACCTCCGCATACTGTTTTCCTTTCTTTTTCTTTATCTTCCTCTTATTATTATTTTATTCCTATTATAATGTTTTCTTCAAATTAATAACAGCTTTTTCTAGACTTTTGTTCTATTCGTGATGGGATCCAATGTTGTTGTCTGCTTTTCACAGTCCAGGGGTGGAGATGTCTTCTTGATCTTTGCCTTGTGTAATCTGGTATATTCATGAAGAAAGAAGATAACTATTACAACTTCAAATATATTTGATTTACATGTCAATTGGATATCCATTTCCTTTACTCTGAGTTGTTTCTGGACTGTCATCAGAGAAGATGGGGATCCAAATGTCTCTATCTATCAGGACATAGCATTACATGTTTCTTCACTAAGATTTATGCTGAAACTGAAATCCAACTTCAAATCTTTCTTTGTCACATGACCAAGCTAACTAATCAGCTATTCAATCTTATATAAGTACACAACTGACCTCAAAGATGATCACCTATCAATCATATCTGGAAAATCATATTTACATCTAACTTTAAAAGCATATTACTGCCTAATTATAATTAAAATTTTACTGATGATTTTACTGTATTCACATGAAAAAATTATTATTTATACAATTTTTGTATTAAATAAACATATTTTTTTTTGTTCATGCAATTTTGATGAGTTATTTCTTTAATCTGTAATCATACGTTTTTATTTTTTTCAGGGCATAACTCATCTTGAAATAGAAGATCAGAACCTATGCGCAGATCCTACTCGGTTTAATGACATGCTCGAGGGCCTTTTGCTGCTGCCAGATTTGAGTGTACTCAGCCTTCCAAACACAATTCACGTCAATGATAATCCTGATAATGTCATCCAGTTGAATCAAATCCTCCAATCCCTTACAAAGCTGAAGAAACTTAATCTACCTTCTTGCAATCTTCGTGATTCTCTAGAGCTGCTGATTGGTAACCTCATGCAACCATTAGATTGCCTGAACCTCCGCGATTGCCGCCTTAATGAGACAGATCTGGTCTTCCTTGTTAACTGGTCTCTTCTGCCTGGTCTGCGTGAGTTAAATCTGAGTCGCAATAACTTAAAAGCCGTAGGATCCATGTGTGTCACCCTGTTGGAGAAAATGCCGAAGGTCATTTGTTTCTCGATCTCATATTGCTGTCTTGGCCCACATATGATCCAGAGGGTAACTGCAAAATGTAGCGACTGTCCTGAACTGAAAACCCTGGCTATACAGACATTCACCCCCCTTCCGTTCAGCGATGTTCGCGATATTCTTAATGGATGTGCACAAATCAAGGCCTTGCAGATCTGCACCATCGTTCCTGAAACATATGCCTTCCCTGGGGCAGACGATGAGATCCGGATGCATAACAGAGAACTCTTTGTAGCCTCCTGTCAGGTTTACTTGCAGGAATTTGGTCGACCAGATATTGAAATCGAATGATGGCACGAAAGTCACTAATTGCTGTCAGCTTCATTTTCAGTCTGCTTTTTTTTTCTTCTTTTCAATAGTCCTGTTCATTTTGAGTGTTCATTCCCAATGCATCATGGGCCACTCTAAAAAACTCCTATATTAACGCCAGAGTTTATACCACAATTTTAAGTGAAACCGATTTTACAATAGATAGAATAGAAGTTTTTTTTCCTTTGGTATAGTTTTGAACAAATATATTTTTGTTGGGATTAGAGAAAGTAGACTTCTCAGTCATGCCTTTTATATGGGTGACCATGTGGCTAAATTAACCAATGGTCGACCTCCATGTCGTCATATGATCTGGGACCCAATGTATTAGAAAAACGCAACCCCAACATTGTCATATTTACTGAATCAAAGTTTATTTTTTACCACAGTGGCATGTGATTAAATACTGTTTTTAAGGCACAAAATGAACTATATTACTTTACCTTGGCCTTAAAAAGGTAATTAAAGTCAGAAATCACTTTTTATTGGACAGTTGAAAATTATTTTCAAATAAGAGTAAATCAATTTTTTTATTTATTATTAATAGATTTTAAAAAATGCCGACATGTATTTACTATCATGACACATGTCAGCCAGTTTTCTATTCAAAAGTATTTTTAAGCCTTTAAACTAACGAATAGATTGTAGTTTCTAGCTTGAATCAAAATTTGCTTTGAATCAAAGTCAAGTATTATGGTTCTTATTCACTCTGAAAACAAAAACTAAATTTATCATGTGCCACACGGTAAAAAAAGATGGAATAATGACCAAAAAACAGTTTAGCACTGTTTTCAGGGTTGAAATAAAATTAGCATAGGTTTTTGATTGATTGGTTGAGGATATCCAACCAATTATTGAACAATAGTAAAACGATGTTTTTTTTTAATGTTTTATCAAACAATCGATCAACAGTAAAAAAAATAAATAAAATAAAAACAAACAACAATCTGTACTTCATATAGAAACGAAAAATACACACAATAAGTTTTAGACGGTGTAGTATGATATCATATTAGACAAACAAATAAATATGGCGCCTATTCCGGTAAATTTAATCAGTGAATTATTATCAGTTAAATTCGGAGCCCCCTTTCTACAGAATATTTTATATTCTTATATATTTATCTTTTTTTTTCTAATGAAAGAACGTTAAAGGAGGATTTGATGTATTTTCACCATTTTCGTAACACTCAAACCTGAAAATGCAGTTAAAATTGTGTTCTGAGAGAAGTTGCTATAGAGTGGCTCTCTATACCAACAGAATTCAACATCGACATTGTTTTTATGTTGTTTTTTTTTAACACTTTCTCTCATTAATGCATTTTTAGTTTCTTATTTGCAATGTTATCATGACACCATTTATATATATTATTATGTATGCTGAAGCAAAGATTCAGATTTATGAATTATATCATAGTATATTTATGATCCTATCAAGGATTAAAATATTAATTACAAAATACTATATTTATGATTATATCAGATTAAGATATTACAAATTATATCATAGTATATTTATGATTATATCAAAGATTAAGATATACAGATTATATCATAACTTGATTATATGAAACGTTAAGATATCATTTATATATTATATTTATGCTGATAGGAAAGATTAAGATATTATCAATTATATCATACAATATTTATGATTATATTAAAGATTAAGATATGAATTATATCAGTATATTTATGACTATAGCAAAGAGTAACATATCAATTATATCATAGGATATTTATGATTATAGCAGAGATTAAGATATTATTAATTATATGATAGTATATGTATGATTATATAAGACTTAAGATGTCATATTAATGATGTCATAGCATATTAAAGACATTACGATATTATGAATTTTATTATAGCATATTTATTATTATATCAAATATTAAGCTATTACGAAACCTAGTATATTTATGATTATATTAAAGATGAAGATATTATAAATTATATCATAATATATTACGATGATAACAACGTTTAAGATATTATGAATAGGCTATAATCATGAATATACTAGGTTTCATAATAGCTTAATACTTGATCTAATGATAAATATACTATGATAAAATCCTGATTGTTGTGTTCACAACGTTTCAACCATTGTACTCGCCTGCCTTCTTCAGGTACCTTTTATCATAGCTGATAACTTTACCAAAATTTCAAACTGGATCCACATGTTCTCTATAATGAAAGACGAACAACGTTTTCTAAGGTTTTTATTTACCTAGCAAAATGATACAAGAAATGAATCAGAGTGGAACAGTCCACCTGATATTGAATAGGGGAGATTTAGATAGTTCACCTTTATTAACACCCTACATGCCTTTCAGATATCTCGTATCAGTTATTTTGTTCTTAAGTTCATTCACCAGTGATTTAACTACCTTTAGGTAGTGGATAAAAGTATTGGTTAAGAGATATACCTAGAGATTTAAAGTTCAATCCTTGATGAAAGAACGTAAGAAAAATTTACTGATATGAGATATGTGTGAAAAAGACAAGCAGAAAAAACAAATTTAAATCCCGGAAAAAATCACCAAAAAAACCGAGAGATGTTACCGGTTTCGTTCGGATTAACGAACGTCTTCAGAAAAAGTGAAGATTTTAAATTTATTCAATAACGGTAAAAACATAGAAAAAAGAAGAACGCACAAAGAGACGTCATTGGCACGTGTTTAACTATTTGAAAAAACGCATGCGGAGAGACATTAAAATCGAAAAATGGGTGGGATGAGAAAGAAAAGTTGTGCAGAGTGATATCAAGGAAGTTGAGGATGTGATTATTTTCTAATTTGGAGGTGCAGGAAATGGTGTGTTCAATTTTATTAAGTTTATGTTAGTCTGTTTTTTGTTATGGATATTAAAGGCTTTGCGTTTAACATTTTGGATGAAAGATTGAGGATATTTTAAAGCTTGGTAAGTGTTCTGGATATAGGTTTCTTCATTGCGGATCTTCATTTTATGATATATCGTGCATTTTATCTTCATATGAGATATCTTGAAGGCATGGGACACAGACTCATAACATTGTAACCCAGTGGATTAAATAATGAGTTCATTTTGAAATTTTAGTAAAGTTATCGACTACGACAAAAGGTGGCTGAAGAAAACGGAAGAGTACACTGGCCGAAACGTCATGAACATAACAACAAAGATAAGGAAAACAGTTGTAAATAAAAAAGGTGCTTATATAGATAAGGGTACATGTAAAAAACGCATTTCCAAATAAAAACTATTGTTTATACTTACGTATCAGGCAGAAACAAGTATCCTCACCAAAAATTAAGAAACATTATCGAGTAGAATTCATTTACTACTTGTTTATATGACAGACTGAGTTATATCACGACGGTTGTGGTTATGCCGCCCCCCCCCCCCTCCCCCTGAATCCACTCGTATCAATGGCGGTTCGGCAGAATACGATAAAACTGATAATTTTTGCTAATTTTTGGTGCAGATACCTATTTCTACCTGATACATAAGCATATCAAAGAGTTTTCCAGTTAATTTATTTGTAACTGCGATTTTCACCTGTGTAACTACGTTTTTCATATGTGCTCTGATCTATATAAGCTCCATAAAAAAAGGTACTTTTCACAAATAAATGCCTTGCATCACTAGATGAGTATTTAAAATACATTTCGTTTCTTATTAAAAAATTGTTCATAAAATATGAATTAAGTTAAATAATACAAAGATTCCTCATTCTTTGTAACATTGTTATCAGTCATTTATTGTTATCAGTCATTTTTTTTTTATTGTTATCAAAGACTGGTTGTTCCAAATTGATTATAAGAAACAGCGTCCACTGTATTAGTAGTATTTATTTGTTAGGAGTTCCCACATGAGTCATTATCAGTGATTGCTCGCAGGCAACAACACATGGTGTTCTCTGGAGTCTGAATGACAAGTTTCCCCAGATTTCCAGTACTCTTCACCTCTTTCGCTAACCGTTGTAAATCATTTTATGTTATCGCAACATCCGTTTACCATTGATTTCTCACTAACAACGACCGTTGGTCCTCTCTGGAATTTAAGTGGCAATAAGTCTCACCAAGGTTTCAGTGCTCTCTGCACCTTTCCAGTGGAGGTCTGGTTGGTGCTCCTCCTTTCTATCCTCTTTGACCCCCCTCCCCCTTTCCGACCACTTTGTGTGGTACAAGTCATGGCTGGTGCCACTATATATGTGTGCGTGTGTGTGTGTTTTCTTTTGAGAAGGGGGAGGGGTATGGGGTTTCTGGCAATTATTTATTATTTCTATTATTTTTGTTGTTGTTGTTATTATTACAATGAGAATTTACTGATAATGTATAAAAAAAATCAATATAAAAGAAACAAAAAGAAGTTTAGGTTATCTTTAAATAGTTTATTTTAAAAAAAAAGAAGAGTTTTGAAATCGAAACAAGAATAAACGTTTATAAAACTTAGATTGTAACTGAATAAAACTATTACGATAAAAGAAATAAGTAATTTCTAAAAACAATTTCACGGGGAATTCGTGTACAATCATTTGTATATAGTTTGTTTTGAAAAATCATTTGTTTGTTTTGAAAAAATTTCTCATTTTCGTCCTTATAACGTTTCAGACATGTGCCATTCAGACTTCTTCAGGCATCCGTTTCCTTCTGAAAGAGGATGTGGATCTTTTATCCTAACTATGTTGCCCAGTGCTTGGTTTTATATATTCGTGGGATCGTTTTCTCTTTGCACTGAACTTTTGATCTCCCATAGATATTTTCACACACTTTCATATCTCAAGCCAGATTGATGGAATCTAAGATTCATTTTTTGTCCTTCCTTAAATAACTAGTGCGGTCTCTCCATCTATAATGCCGAAGCTTTCTAAGTTTAAAACTTTGAAATAAATATGCTTTTTTTACCCTAAAACATGGATATTACGCAGAGGCGGCACTATTTACTTCCAAAATCCCTGACTGGGATGGCCCCAAGCTTTCTAGGGGCACCAAAAGGGATGATTTCGGCAGTGCTCTGGAACCCTACTTAGTTTTAGTTTTTGTCCCCTAACTTAAAATGTTGCCAGAAAAGATTATGTAGAGAGAGAGTTGCTTTTTAACAGTAACAACATATTTAAAAAAAAACAAAAAAAAACGGTACTGCACGTGCAAAATTAAATTCTGTCAAACTTTCATTCTTTTGAAAATCGCTATGATGTTAAATTTGAAAACTTGTGTTCCTTAAAAATTGTATAATTTATTGAAAATTGCTGAAATTTTTTTAAAAATTAGACATTTCTTTGATATTTGATGATTCAAAAAAGAAAAGAATTAATACATTTGTTTGTCTACAAAAAGTAGTACCCTAGTGCCCCCTCCCCCCCGTATCATAGATTGGAAGAGAAGAGGCATGATACCCTAGAACTGATATCATGTGTATAATATTTATGTAAAATGTGTAGTTTTTGTCATAAGCATAAACCATAAATAAGTTTGTTTTAGCAATAATTATGTCAACAGAATTAAACTAAAATAATTTGGCAATTTAAATTTATTAATTTAATTCATTGAAAAATGATATAAATTTTAATATCAAGTTTCAAATATTTAATAATAAGCATAAAATAATATTTTTAATAATAAGTATGAATAATAAGTTTAATAATATAAACTTATATTGTTTTATAATTATTATTTTTATACATACTAATGGGACCTGTCAAAATTTGAACAAATTATTTTACAATCCCCTCACTGAACCCATGACAAATAAATTCATTTTCCCAAACATTGTATACCCAAAAAGAATCCATTCTTTCTGTCTCTGGACCTGTTAAAAAATTTCCCTCTCCCTGAGTTCATATATGTATGCCCCATATTATTAAAAATGATATTATTTTTATGCTTATTAGTAAAAATTATATTTTTATGCTTAATATTAAAAATTATATTTTCATACTTATTATTAAAAATATTATTTTTTGCTTATTATTAAATATTTGAAACTTGATATTAAAATTTATATCATTTTTTCAATGAATTAAATTAATAAATTTAAATTGCCAAATAATATCATTTTAATACTAAGTATTAAAATTGATAAATATAAAATAATATCATTTTTAATTAGATGTATAAAAATTATGTAATTTTTAATATTAAATATAAAAATATTGTTTTTAATAATAAGCATAAAAATAATATCATTACTAAGCATATAAATAATGTTTAATAAGTATAAAAGTAATAAGTATAAAATAATATAATTTCAATTAAAAGTATACAAATAATATCATTTTTAATATATAAAAGAAGTTAATTTTAAATATAAGTATAAAAAATATTATTTTTAATAAGAATAAGAAATAATATCACTTTTAATAATAAATATAAAAAATAAGTATAAAAATAATCTGTTTAATAATAAGCATAAAATAATATAATTTTCAATATTATGTAAAAACGTTTTAAATATAAGTATAAAAAATAGTATTATTTTTAATAATAAATATAATATTTAATAAGCATAAAATATAATATCATTTTAATAAGTATAAAAGATAATATACTTTTTGATAATAAGTATAAATTTAATATATTTTTAAATAAGTATAAAAAATATAATTTTTAATGAGTATATAAAATAATATAAATTTTAGTAATAATTATAATAGATTTTTAAGAATTTATGTTTTGTTTAAGTAACTTATTCTTATAAAATTTTCAGGTGACCCAAGTGATCTTATGGTTACAGGGCTGGCTTTTCACTAAGGCAATCAGGATTTAAGGTTGGCAAAAAAGTAATTTCAAAATTATAATTAATTGAGTGTTACGCATATTATTATTGTTGTAATGTAGAGCAGTGCTAACTTGTTTTTACCCAAATGGAATTTTTATTTGTACTTTTCCAGTGTATATATATATATATATATATATATATATATATATATATATATATATATATAAACATGGCTGCCCATAAACCTTGCACGCGGACCATTGCCAATCGTTCAAAAATCGAAAATTAAACAAAATACTAATAGAACATTACATTTTCGCATGATTGATGACATTCATTAGATGTGTTTCTACCAGTATTTTGTTTAATTTTCGATATTTGAGCGATTATCAAGGCTTATGGGCAGCCATGTTTTTTTTTCGTTCTAACTGAACAGAGTGGACACTAGGTTTGTTTTGAACAAAAAAAAACGCTTTATAATAAGTTAAAACACGAATAAACTTATCCAGGTAGGTAGAAGAGTAACATCTTGCCTTTGGTTACAATTTTTTGTTGCATATTTGTTTTTTCACTCCTTTTTTGTTCTGTTAGTTACAGTAAGAAAATACCCAAAATAAGTTGTAATGCCGAAAATCATTTTATTGAAAATGATTTAAAAGAAACAATAATCTGTGCACACTCATTAACGTGGTTAAAATCATGCGATTAACAATAGACATTAAGTAGAGTATAACCTGTATTTGCTATTATCAGTCCACAGTCTGTTTTGACAACGTTGGTTTTTGCAAGGTGTCACCGTCCTCTCACATACAGCACCTGGTATTCCCAAATGGTCACCCATCTTTTACTGACTAGGCTCAATGTCGCTTAACTTTGGTAATCTAGCAAGAACAATGTTAATATGATTATGCTGTATTAAACTGTAAATGATTAGCGACCTTAAACTAGAAAACTAGCACCGATTTTAAGATCAAATAGGTTCAAATCACGACAAATATTTAGAAAAAAACTCATCAATTTCTAAATGAAATAGAGACGGTTTAATTGTTAAAAGAAATAGCAAATTTTGTTCATATAAATAGCAATTGTAAAAATGAAGTTAACAGTGCTAATATTAGCAATCATAAATATATTCATTATTCTAATATAATGATACTTATGATAAAAGCTTGCATTTTTGAAAATCCATGGGTTAAGGAAAGGAAAAAAAAGTTTATTTATATATTCCTTGTTTAAACTACTTTATGATTCAATAAATATTGTTCTTTTTCCAATTTTTATTCCTATCACACATTTCATTTTATTATTGCTCTATTATTGAGCATTGACTTTTCAATTTTTTTATTATAAAAATAATTTTTTTAATCTTATCTTCTCTCCATTTTATTCATAATACTAATATACATGTAAATGGTTTAAAAACAAAAAACAAACACTAAAATAAATATTTATATTTTTCCCAAACAAAAAACCTTAAAATATCAAAAGCTGATTTAGATTATTTTGTACTGTAAATAAAATAAAATTTAAAAAAAAAAGAAAAAAAGAAATTGTATATTTTTTCATGATATATCTATGATATATATTTTGGTTAACCAAATATTGATTTAAGGAATGTTCTACTATTACAGAATTACAACCGAAACATTTAAATTTTGGTTTAAAAAAAAAATATATATATAAAAAAATTATTTACAAAAAATCAATTTTAAAGAATGTAGATTTTAAAAATAATAGAAGAAAATTGAAAAATCTTAAATAAAAAAAAAAAAAGTCCCTAAAATCTTGAATACATTTAGAGAAATATTCATGATTTTTCTTTTGTTCCTATGCATCTTATTTCTCTCTAGATATTTCTCCACCCATTACTATCTTCTCTCACACCCGATCGAACTTCATCTTTTACTGAACTCCTAAAAAAATGGCTAACTCGGCCTGACCCTTAAACATAAAGTCAGATCTCATTTTTGATACTCAAATTACAGCAGCATGTTTTCACATTTAATTTTTTTTTCACATTTTACTGACATCAATTATTTTAAAACACAGATAATCATATTCTTTTAAATGCTAATGTATTTTTTTTTACATGAATCAAAATGTGCAATCATCTTTTCATATCATCTATGTAATAAAAAAAATAAAGTTGCAAGATAAACCCGCTAAATCCTTCCTCTTAAACTTGATTAAGGTTTGAACAATTTACCTGATTAAAGAAGTTATGGTTTATTAAAGAAGCCATATTCTTAGTATTATTTCAATTGTTCGGACTACTATTCTCAACCTGGTTGTTATTTCACAACGTTTCGACCGATGTACCATCTAACCTTCTTGAGATGTATCTTTTCAAACTTGAGAATCTTTATGTCGGAGTTCTATGTTCGAAAAAGATGCATCTGATAAAGGGTGGCAATTACATCGGTCGAAACGTTGTGAATATAACAACCAGGATGAGAATAGTAGTCTGAATAATCCAAATTATCAATTCTCATCACAAAAATTCAGAAATGCCATATTCTTAGTACATTTTACTATTTTAAGTAAAGAAAATGACTTGTTTAATTTTAAGACCTGTTCTTAGAAATAAGCTTTATTCAATTCATACATTTATGATTAGTGGATGTGGAGGAGGAGGAGCTCTCTAAGTAGAATGACTAACAAGAAGAGAGTTCCTATATCTTTGCCTCCCCACGAGGGTAAAGTTAGATCAGTTTTTAATGTGGGGAAAATCCAGCACCCTTAAAAGGGGAACTCTGAACTGGGAACAAAAAATATGTGCATAGTTCTGTCAGCACTCCCTCACAAATGGCAAAATAACCATCCTCCTCCAAAAGAGAAGGTAATGCTTGGGAGGATGGCCTCTGGAGACTGAATAGATGCTACACTTTGATCCTAGCCTGAAGGCCGGTAATCCTAATATTCCTCTTGAAACTTTTGAAACAGAGACATTCATTAAAAATGTTAAAAGTTCTTCAATCAGACAATATTCATAGCAAATTATTTCCAAAATTTAACCATAAAAATTAAAAAAAGCAAAAAAAAAGAAGAGAAATTAGAATTTAACAAATCCCTTCATTATTTTAATGCACTCTATTTTTTTTATACATGATGATTTTTTTTTTTTTTTTTTTTTTTGCTAATCTACAAAACACAACTTTTGGCAGTTTAAATATTAATTATGAAAATTAAATTTAAATAGAAATTTAAAGAGATAAACATGAAATACATTTGGTTTACTTATAAAATAAAACGTAAGCAAGGGTAAACATTCATTTTTTTATTTTTTCACTATTAAATCTTAAGGCAGCAAAATAATACTTCAATATGTTTGTATCTTTATTCAAGAAATATTTTTTTAAATTCCAGATGCTTAAATAATTTGCCTAATTTCTATATGACATCAAAATAAGGTCAGAAAACACGCCACATTGGATTAAATAAAAATATGAAAATGAAATCAAAACACAAAATATTTTTTTCTGACCTGTTTTTTTTTTTATCAGAGTCTATAAAGAAAATATAGAAAGGGAGGTAATTGTGTATAATTGTTTTTAATAAAAATTTTTGAAGCAAATACTGGTGTTATTTATGTTTGATTGTTATTTTTTTTAGAAAGAAATTGTTTTATGCTTTATAAATTCAAAATTTTTATAATCAACAAAATACTGAGAAGAATACTTTGATGGGATTTCTGCAAAATTTCTAGGAATTAAGTTTTTTTTTTTTAATCATGAGAGGATTAATAAAATAAGGTTTTCATTTGCATTCATCTATAAAATTTATGCATTTATTAGTTAAGTATTTTTACTAGTTAGTACCTGTTTAGAGCATGGCATAATTAAGTACAGAGATAGTTACAGAAGTGTAGCAGTCACATGTTTTGATGCATTACTTGCTCTTAGACAGAGTCTAGCGCTGAGTAATTAGCCGATCGACCAATAGAATGGCTTAGCATATGAATACAGTTTGTTGGATTAGTTCTTTGAAGCACGTCCATGCAAGTGTTTTTCAAGCTTTCAAACAGTTGGAGGCAAGCTTCACAAGGAAACAGATGTTATAAGGCTGATCCAATCTAACTCACCAGCCTAGAATTAGAAAAATTGAAAGCGAGCGAGAAAAAAAAACATTTGCATAGACACACTTCGAAAAAATATTTCAACAAACTATTTCATATGCCAAGCCATTTTGTGGGCCAATAACTCAGCACTAAACTGTGTCTATTTACACCAAGAGAAGAGTTGACAGAACACACAGAAATGACAGCTCTCAGTATTCAAAACGGAATCTCGATCCTTTTTTCCTCTTTTTTGCAACCAGTCATCACGTTGTCTCCCAATGTCAGCAACAGTCCTCATTTCTTCTTTCCCCGACAACGCGAGACGTTCGTTCCAAATATCAGTAGCAGACAATCAAACGGTTCACACATTCAAACGGTTCTAGGCTCGCAACTGCGTGCGGCCATGGTTTCCTTGCAACGGGCGCATGCTAGGGGTGTCCACTTATCTCCCCCCCTCCCTTATTCTGCTGCATCACGGCCATCAATGGAATCAATCCCTTGGGAGACCCTAGCCATTCTTCCGGGTATGACACCAGGCACCTCTTGTCCATCCATGTGTGCAGCGCCTGATCATATTCTGGTTGAATTTCAGCAGCCAACCGATATTTGGACACTCCATTGCACAGTCCCTCAGGTGCACAATTATCTGCCCAATTCCACGCCACGATCCATGCTTGCCTCTGATGATCGAATGTAGCGGTAAAGTCAAGTTCACTAATAGAGGTGGTCGCATATGTGGCGACTTTCCTCTTGACGATCCGAACCGCTCCTGTCGGCCCAACAGTGATGCCCCCCCCCCCCAATGCCTTTATCGCATCGATCCTCAACAGCAGATCAAACCCAGTGGTTTACCACACACCACCAGAACATCGATGCTGATAAGATTTTTTCCGTTTGTGGAAATGGTGACTACTTCACTGCCACAGCATACACGGGACGCACCTCTAACAGTCATGAAGTCTACCCTTGCTGACTTCCAGGATTGGCATCGACTATTATCTGCAAACACCGCATTCCATCAACATGGACGATAATCTCCGAGAGCGCCGCATTTACATCCTGGGGGGAGGGGGAGTAGAAGGCTGGAGCTGATGCTTTGTACCCTGACTCGTTTTCCGAACAGTCCTGGGCTCAGTGTCCAACTTTACCACATTGGTAGCAATATCTTCGCCAGTCTCTCGCTATATGACCTTCGCCGTTGTATCTGTAGCAGGTTACACCAGTGCTAAGGCCACCCTAGGTAGGAACTGCGGCTTTATTACGGGATGGATGCACGACTGTGATAACATGCTAGCTTTGGTCCCTAGTCATTGTCAGTACCCTTGCTCTCGCTATTAGGTCTTCCATAGTCAGGGTCTCAATTTTTGGCGCCTGTTCGAGTCTGATGGAGATAGCATCAAGGAACCCCGTAACAAACGCTAATTTGGCAATCCTTTCCAGCCCAACTCCTTCAAACTCAACCAATCCGAATAACCGTCTGATGTTCACATAAACATCCACCTGGTCGCCAGCCCATCCAACCATGGTCAACTTTCTATAGGCTGTGAATGCCTCCTCTAACTGCTCTACGTCAAGTTGGTCACTCTCGTTCATCTCCAGGTAGAGAGCCAATGCATCCCTCTCCAGATACAATGGAAGTAGGCTCGCCACATAAAGAACCTTCTGAAGTCTCGCCACCAACCTTAAATACTTCAGCCACGCCATGTCTCCCTCGCCACTAAATGAATTTATCATATCACTGTTTATGTGTAACTACGCCATAGTAACGTCCGAAATAGGAATTGATTAACCAAACTCAACTTTCAAGCTATTTCAGTCACGTAAATCAATTAGTTTACAGAACACACAGAAATGCCAGCTCTTAGTACTCAAAACGGAGTCCGGATCCTTTTTGCAACCAGTCATCACGTTGCCTCCCAATGTCAGCAGCAGTAGCAGTTCTCATCTCTTCCCTCCCTGACAATGTGAGATGTTTGCTCCCAGCATCAGCAGTAGTTGTCACACAATCAAAAGTCGTGGCCGCTTATCCCTTCGCACAGTCTTCACACCTCAGTGTCGTAGATAATGAAAAGGGAGCCATTGGGTTACCCTTGACTATGATCGACCACTTTACTTTTTTTTTAACTAAGAAATATTATGAAGGGAGATAGTTTGAATATGTAAACACAAATGAAACATGAACTAAACACTTTATTAGATTTAAATATAAATCAACCAAATTTATTGAGTTCTTTTCACTAAATAAAACTTCCTGACTACTTCAATTTTTACATCAGCTGTTAGAAATTAATTTTCAATACCAGGTTAGTCAGATGCTTCTGCAGCACTGAAGACCGTAGATATGTTTTTATTAATTCAGTTTTGAAAATTATTAAAAAAAAGCCTGTGCTAATTTCCAGTATTACCAATAATATTCTGTATCTGCATAAAACTACATTGACAAACATGTTAATTAAAATAAAAATTAAAGAACTAGTATTATGTAACTTATATGCTTCCTCCAGGCTAAGTCCTAATGGGAAGCTTCCGAGGGTAAAAAGAGGAGGAGTTATCAGTGACGAAGGCTTACAGGCTTCACTTCTTACTATACCCCATGTAAATATTTCATTAAATACACCCCCAAAATAGTAAAACTTAGTTGCACCCGTTTTCCAGCTCTTCACTGGTATGAATAGGTAAAAGAATTAATCTGGATCACAAGAATCTGAAGAAAAGAGGAAATGCAGGAACGAACAGCCACGTCTGCTTGTTGCTTTTGATGGGGAGGAAGGCACCATTTTTTGATGGGGAGGAAGGCACCATTTTTTGATGGGCGGAAAGGGTATACCACGTTAAATGAATAAAGGACTACAATGCGGTGAGCCTCCAAATATTAATTTATCACCACTGAAATTTTAAAATCACTATCTTATTTCCCTCTCTGATTGGATGACATTGTTATCTTCACTATATGGATTTGCAGTTTCAAGCCCGACGCTTCCTTGCTTACCATGGACGCAGAAGCAGACGACAGCATAGGACATTTCCACTGCCCTTACGAAGGTGAGTTAGGGTTGGATTTTAATGATGTGCTGCTGTTATTACTGATGGCGATCGTTGTTGTCAGTGCTAGTGGTGGCAGGAGTGCTGCTGCCTATAATGGGACAAAGTCCAAAGTGTGTTATGGATAGAATATGCCTGCTTATATAGTATTTGGTCAGCTGTTGCTGATGGAGCATTGATGCTATGGAATGTGTGGAGTGAGAATTTCTTCCACATGTACCAGGTCTGTCGAAGGGATTACTTTCAATTGATTGTAAATGTATATTGGATATGACAAGTTTAGTATTTTTACTAGTTTGTACTATTTTACAGTGTAACATTAGTATGCAATTAGTGATACTAGTATTAAACCAGACACATGAGACTAATTAAATTGCACTAGATGATTTTATCAGCATCCCTTCCCATGTCCTGGCTATCATAAAAAACGTCGACACCTTCAAAACATGAACCAGATCTTATTTCTGCTACTGTAATAAGTAAATCCTCTGCAAATTCTTGAACAAATGTCTCACAGAATCTTGCTTGCATGCTAGATGGAAAATTGCCTCTATGGTACCAATTTTTAAGAGATTGAGCAAAAAAACTGCCCTGCATAATTATTATCACTCCATAAGTTTTCTCTCACTCTTCACTAAAATCTATATTATTACTGATCTTCATAAACGACCTCTCCAATGCAATCTCATCCGAGATGGGCATATTTGCTCATGATACCATGATTTATTCCCGGCACGAGGGCAAATCGAATTTCCACACTTCCAAGGCAATGGATAAATACTTAGAAAATGACAGTCTGTAGTAATGGTCATATTTCCTTTCATTTAACAACTTGCTGTTCCTGATGTTCGTCAATGATCTGCCAGGGGGCGGGAGGGATCCTCCCAGAAAGGTTCTTTTTGCTAATGGTCTCAAGATCATTGCTCCCAGAAGAGATTTCAATGATCTCCATAGATGCCTTCAAGTCAGGAAATGGTCAAACATGGGATCAAACAACTGAACTATTTCTTTTTTAATGAAATGAAACAATATTCAAATTTCCATTCAAGATACTCTGGGAAAAAAAAAAAAAAAAAATTATATATATATATATATGTCTAGAACTTAATGAATCTATAAATGACGACTTTAAAGACTTGTTTGCCTACAAAAGGTTTATATAAAAAGAAAGAAAGAAAAAAGAAAAGTCCATTAATTGTAATTAGTGAATTTATGTCAACTTGAAGGTTATTCTAAATTTACAAAAAGAAAAAAAAAAAAAATTGGCAAGAGAAAAAGGAAAGATCCAAATAGTTTTGTTCCAGATAAAAATCATTTTTTTAAAATGTGTTTTATTGAAAGAAAAACAAAAAAACTCGTAAAGCTAACAAGTAAAACAAACATTTGTGGCAGACGCATGTGTAGATAACTTGTTAGAAATTATTGTAAAAAAATGCACACAGAAAGGAATGTCCGAAGACTTTGCTGATAAGCAATAATTGAAAAGATTAGCATTGCATAACTTTGTTTGGATTCTAGACATGAGAATTAATGAAAAGGATTCTTTTTTTTTTGTGTGTGTGTGTGTGCGTGTGTGTAATATATATATTACAGATAGATATACAGAGTACTGGAAATAACGAATTTCACACAAAGGAAAGGCACATTCAATAACTGCAAATTTGATTCTATGTTAACATAATGACAATTCTTGCAAATGCAGATCTGATTTTAATAAATATATAATATAAAATGAAACAAATATTCAACAAAATAAAAGAGTGGAGGGAGGGAATAATTATATTTTGAAGTGGAACTCATTAGTCTAGCAACAAATTTAGTTTGAAAAAAAAAAAAAAGAAAAAGTTGTATAATGTGAGATAAGAAAAGGAAAAGTCAAGAAATGAATGAAATCGTCTGATTTGGGACAATATTTAATTTAGCTCAAGTTTAATATCTACTAAAACGGTTCATGTTACCCTTTTATAGGGATTGCTCTAAAAATAAATTACTTTTCTGATGATAATATAGAGTATCAAAAATAGTTTTTGCTTTGTTTCTTACATACATATACATTAGTTAAAAAGTATGATTTATAAAAAGCTTAATTAAGTTGTTTAAACAATTTTAAAAACTAATTTGAGCCTTTTCCATAGTAATTTTTAACCATTTAGTTGAAATATAATATAATATATATATATATATATATATATATATATAATCCCAACTACCTCTCCTGAACCGGCATCGCTCGAGTCCAATGCCAGGCTAAGCAGAGAAATACTGGTGTTATTTCAGAGTTTTCCTTCTCCTAGACTAGCTGCACAACCAAGGCTTGAGAGTCTAGTCTACCCTACTATTTAATCCATAGTTGGAGAGAGGATATATGGATTCATATCTTTCCCAAGGGTATTAGTGAATTTAATGCAATAGCATCAACAGAACTCTAACCCGGCATGCCAAGCCACAGTCCTTACCAGTAACCATTACACCACATCACTTCCATATAATATATGTGCGCGTGTGCGGGGGGTATAAATGTATGTAGGCATGTAGATGTAATTAATTATGATTTCCCACTAAGGTAATTTGCAGGTAGAAAAAAAAAAAAAAGAAAAAAAAAAAAGGAGGCTGTGAAATTTGAAAAACGTCAATTTGACACAATTTTGTATCTTACAAAAATCAGAACTCAATTCAAATATTAAACTTTTCTGATTTTGATATGAATCCGAGAAAATATATTAAATTATGTACATTATTGATAAAATATAACACTGGAAAATTACAAAAAAACATTCCATTGTGAATAAGAAATGGATAAATATTGAAATGATTCCAGAATTATGTTTTTGTTTTTTTTTCATAGGAAATTCTAATTGTATTATCGAAATGAGAAAAGAAAAGCTGTAAAAAAAATGAAAACATGTTTCGAATCCAACAAAAAGCACACAATCCAGCTAGGGGAAAAAAGAAAAAAAAAACGTCCTTTACAATTTCTGTAGAAAGAGAAAAAGTTTATTTTTTATAATATATTACAGGCATTGCTATACATAAAAATTATAACAACTGCAAATGTATTTGCAATAAAGTCAAAGTGAAATTGTTATCACTATGTGACAGCCACTATTTTAATAATTAAAAAACCATAAGAGCACAAAATAAAATATATATATATATATATATATATATATTAAGAAATTAAACTGAAAGGGCCGGTCTAGAAAGTTCTAACAATCAAAACAAGTGTTGTTAATTTTTCATGACAATTAAAACATTTTTTATTTTCAAAGTTATATAAATTTTTCAGGAGTATTTCTATTACCCTTTTGCTGCTATTGCTATTAATATTGCGTAGTTATCAAATGTTTATCTTTCTTTAATATTATGGACTTAGTGAAGAGACCAAGTAAAAAAAAAAGAAGACTTTTCTGCTTACACTAGAAGGCATACTACTAGGCTTGGACAAAAAAAACGATATTTATGAAGAAAAAAAAATAGCTCAAAAATAGTAATATTAGTGATAATACAATTACAGAAACATGTATAACATTAATAAGACGTGTGTCAAGATTTAACCACTAAAATTATGTCTGTCAGGCTGAAGAAGCAAAAAGACCATAATTTTGGTAGAGAAATTTAAATTCTCAAACAAACAGTAATAAGGTAACTATTTTAATTACTGAGATCTTTAATAATGAGATCTAGATGTATGGTCTTTGGTTTGCAAAAGTCAAGTTAAATAAAGTGATTTGGAGAGAAAAAAAAAAAAAAAAATAAAAGAAATGGCATGATTCTATAAGAGATCAAACATCTTAACAGTTCAATATAAGAGAATGTCAAGTATGTACAAACTATTTATGAAGGAGAAAAAGGAAAACAAAACAAAAGAAAAATCAGAGAAAAGGAGAAATAAATAAAATAAAAAATAAAAATAAGAGAAATCATTTCTTTAGAATTCATCCTAACAAAACTCCAAAATATATACTAATAAAAAGTTTTGTGAATAAACCCAACAAACCAATCTTGTTACTTGTAAAAAGATGTACAATTCAGGAATTTAATGACAACCAATGTTAACATTTCATTTAAAACATTTCAACCTAAAAAGAGTATTTCTCTAATTCTGAAAAATTTAAATGCACAATTTTTTTTTTTTTTTTTAAATATTCTATGGGCTTTAAGCAAGCAGTATGAATTGAGGGAGGGGGGGGGGGAGAATTTGTTTTTCTTTCTGATTGTTCAACACTTGTAGAATGTAAAATACCGACAAGTGGAGACTTAAAAATAACATGTAAATAGAAAAACTAAAAAATTAAAAACTAAATAAAATATATAATAATGAAAATGCTTCATACGAGAAAAAAAACTTTGGCAAAAAAGATTTAATAGAGACCGTCTTCGTAGCGATTTCTAATGAGTTTAGATTAGAAACAGTTGTATTCTGTGTTTATTTTCTTGAGTAATTAAATACCATTTTTCTGAGAAAGAAAACAAATGCAAACAAACTATGAAAAAAAAACAAAAAAAAAAAGAGAAAATGAACAACCAGGTACAACCTAAAAAATAAGTTTGGAAGGATAAAGCTGTTTGCTTATATACAACGTAAGCACAATAAGGTAAAAAAACAATAGAATTTTTTATTTTTTTTTTTTATTCATTACTTCAGTGTGTAACCACAATCAACTGCTCATTTGAAGATTTATGGCATAATAAAATAGAACATCTTCAGATTAATAGAAAGCACATCTCTAATATATGTTATAAAAACCTCTGCGCTTGTTCGTAATTGTCCACAAGCTGTTTTCCCCAACTTTTTTTTACTGGCCAATTTAAAAAAAATTTTTTTCAATGTACAGATTGCTAGAGAATTCCATGTTTTTTTGGAAATTTTTTCAAAATAGTTTAGATTTTAGGAGAGGGGATCAGTTTCCTATATAAATTTAACAAACTGATTTTTGACCACGTTGCATGTTTGTTAACACATTTTTTTTTCCACGGACCAATTTTTTCTTTTTTTGTGCACAATTACTTATGTCGTGAGAGAATTCCAGGAAATTTTTGGGAAATTTGTGATGGTCACAAAGTGGGGGGATCAGTTTACGTTAAATTTATATAGTAAACTGATCCCCCCCCCCTAAAATATTTGAAAGAATTTTCCAAAAAACAGATCTCTAGCGACCTGATAGGTAATTGTACACCCAAAAAATAAAATTTGGTCAGTAAAAAAGCTGGGGAAAACGGGGTGTGGACGAACAAACGCCAAAACCTCAATAAAAAGATTAATTCAACAAGATACGATTCAAGGGCAGATCGTTTCAGTTTTAACACACACACCACACCATTTTGGATGAGTGTATGCTACCATTTCACTAACAGTTAACGTTCACCAGAACAACAGCCACCCATCTCAAAAGATAAAAATGGTGAGAGTTATTGTCATTGATAACTTTCAAAGATATTTGTGGACATAAGTGTGTAGATAAATGCATTTCTATTTTACAGAAAAAAGAAAAAAAAAAAAAGATATGGAATAAAAATGCAATACAAAACTCACATTTATCGATGTTCAGTTTGGCAGCTTAAACCAGATCGTTTTAGACACTATTGTTAGATTTAGAAAGTATTGAAAAGTAAATTGAATATGTCAAAAAATGTTTTATGTGATAGACAATCAGCCGTAGGTGTATAATGATGAATGACTATTCTTTCCTCTTATTTCGGATCAAGACATAAGAGAATTTATGTAGTCAGTTATCTTCATATTGATTATTATAATGCAATGATCACTATTGAAATAAAATATTTAAATATATTATTTTGCATTTGTGTGTGACCTTTTATATTGCTAAATATTTTTTTTACAACAAATTAATATTTTAGCTATTGACTAAATTACATTTTTTATGCTTTCATTTTGTAATACAAAATTAAAAAATATCCTCATTGTTAGATTTATTTGTTAAAAAAAAAAAAAAAAAAGAAAAGAAAAAAGTTGACCTAATGTTTAACTTAGATCGGTCGCACACGTGTATCATTATATATATATATATATATATATATATATATATATATATATATATATATACATACATACATACACACGAGACTACCAGTGACCCGTTTGGTCACAACTATTATTTGTTCCACTTTGATTTAATTCAAAAATTCATAAAGCGTGATATTTTAAGAAATTTTTGTATAACTAAAACTAAGTCTTTACTTCTACATTATCCTTATAAATAATATTCAAGTAAACGAACCTATTGTTTTGCTATCTAATTTACTTACATGCGTAAGGTTTATGTGGATTAGCTGAAAAGAGAGAGTTACTCTTTCTCTAAATGCTAACAGAGACATTAAAAACTATCAGAGTGGTTGAATTAACAAAGTAAGAGAGGGCGAGAGAAAGATAGCTAAGTGAGAGATGGGCAACTTGTTCGGTTAATTACAAATCACGGCTAATTAGAATTAAAATGAAATCATTTTCAAACATAACTCAATCTCAGAACTAAAGAATAATTTAGCATGTATTTTGTGTCATTAAAGTATATAGGAAAAAGCCTTAGGGAAACAAACATTGATGAACTCAGCTTTAGTATAATAGATATATATGTATCTTATATATAAAGTAGAGCCCTCCTCCCTTGTGATTAATAGCTACAAGGTACATATTTAAATCTGTTGCACGTCATTTATGGCAAATATGGGTCTGTTTTTAAAAAAATAAGAACTGTATTTCTAATTTTAATATTTAACTGTCGACATTTTATTTTTGATTAGTCATAAATAAAAGGCAGAGGCATTTTTACTCTCCCACTCAGATCTACTTCCATTGTAACTCATGAACACTGGAAACAAATTTAATAAGTGATAACTTTTAGATATTCACCGGTAAATTCATTTATAAAGCATTTTAATTGGCTAATGTCAATTTGTTATAGTTTTGTTCCTTGGCAATTAACATTATTCTTTTTAATTTTCTATACAAAAACAATGCACTTTCTTAAATACAATCTTCACGAAGAAATAAGTCATAACATCCGGGGGTTTGTTTAACTGTTTTAATTGTTAATCTTAAAATCAATGTTTTATTGAATTATGTGATTACATCCACACATTAATTTTTAATTGAATATTTAAAATGCAAAATAGCTTAAAATAAACCAATTTTAACAAATACTACTAAGAAAATATTTACAAAATTAAATTGAGACAACTTTATTGAATTCAAAAAAACAATTTATTATACTAAAGCAGAGTTAATCAACATCTGTTTACTAAAGGCTTTTTGCCTATACATTTTAAGCAGAGAAAATACATGCTAAAATATTCAACAGATGCAGGATCGAGTTATTTTTGAAAAAACTGCCATTTTAATTCATCTAATTAACCAGAATTTGCAATTAACTGACAAAGTGAGCCCGCTGTTAGGTTTCTATCACTTTCACATTAACTGTACATTGTTTAACCCAGGCACTTTTATTTAATATGCTGTCTATCACTCTCCCTTCTACTATTCTGCTGATTAACCGTAGAGTAATCAATTTCTCTTCATGGCTGCTTTTTCGTTTAAAGCTTTCCCTTCCTTGTCTATGAACAAAGATAGACAGTGAGAAAAGTTTACTATTTAACATGCACACAAAAATTTTGTATTTTTCTTTGAAACTAGGATTGCGGGCTGCCAGAAAATGTTGGACCCCTGACCAAAGAAAATAAGACGATAAAGTGGATATGATGATAATGGTGATGATTAAAAAATTTAACTGGCTATTCAAACCTACGTTTTTTTTCTCATACCAGGTAGGAGAATTCTTGGCATCATTCTGGCAACCTTGTCTCTTGACAGACACTTCTTTGTCGGAATGAAGTATGGCTCGATTTGTGCCTAAGAGGTCATTCTCCTAAGCATTACACCTTCCTTCGGGAGAAGTGGGGTTTATTATCTGTCGCCTAATGCTGGGGGGAATGCTATTTTTGTACTCTTTCAGAGTGCCCTCTAGGGGGGCTGGTTTTCCCCACATCAAGATGCTGACATGAGAGGCACATATCTAAATGGATTCTTTGCTATTATGGCTATTTTCATACGAGCCGGAGAATACTTGGCACATTCTGAATCTCGGATCATGTTTGCAAGGAGCCCGACCTTTTTTATCGGGATTATATAGGGTTTGGTCCTAGGAGGCCATACTCCTAAACATTAGCTGCTCCTTCTGAGGGGAGGGGTGCTTTATAGTCAGTTGCCCGAGGCACCCTGCCCGTTTCACAACTTTTCCTGATGCAAACAATCTAACCAGAGCTCAAGGGTTCACATTTTTCTAGTCTTTATAATATATTTTAATTTTTAAAACCTAACAAAATTAATTTTTTTTATTGAAAACAATTTAAGAATCACATTGTTTAAAAAAATAAACAAAAACAAAAAACTTCTGGGCAATGTCGGATAGGTACAGCTAGTGTGTGTAATATATATATATATATATATCTGATTAAAAGACAAAAGAATTTTCTCCTTTTGCTAATTTTTAAATTGTCTCAACAACTGCGAGCACGAATTACCAGCGGAAACCGGAAACCCGAAACTTGCTCGCCAAAGCGAGACAACAATTAAAAAAATAACGAAAAGAGAAAATTCCGTCATCTTTAATCAGACATAGATTGATAACAAGTTGCTGCCTAAATATACATATATATCTATGTATAAAAACATTACTGTATGGCAAGAAACTTTCAGTCACCATGCTGTCGATTCTGTCTACACAGTTCAAAGTAAGATTATATATATATATATATATATAATAAATTGAGGCTGGTGTAGGGATACTTACAGCATTTATTTCAATAGTGCTCAATACATTAGTATAGGCTTACAATAAAAACATGGTGAACAGCTACAAAAATGCTATCATGCTTGCATTTGAGTTGCTAGCCACAATATTTTATTTCTATCTCATTGTGACTATCTGTTCATCAAATCATGGATCCAACCTCTATATGAAGGCGAATTAACACATTTAGTTGCATGGAGGCAGATATAAATAAAAACTTTCAGTTTAAATTAAATAAAGTTAAAAATAAAAATAAGAAACATTGATGCACTATTCTAAATGACTTTCATCATTATAAAGAATGCATTTTTAGGTATTCTTACCCCACCCTCCAGTCTAACTAGAAATTATTTCGGCATTTTTAGTCTCACTTTACAAAATAAATTGATTGAATAGAACAATGTGTTTATTAATAGATTCTTGAATTATAATGACCCAAATCAAAAACTGGTTATTGAAAAAGATTAAAATGATTCAAAATTGTATTACCCATTATTGATTTGGTTGTAGTTTCCTCTTGGTAAAAAAAAAAAAATGAAATTTTTTTTGAGTACGACCTAATTTCATGATTTATAAAATTTACGTAGGATTCAACAACTATAAATTGTAAAAAGAAAAAAAGAAAAAAAAGGGGAGGTATTAATGATAAATGTGCTAAAATCTTACAAATGAGCAGAGTAATGGCTAATGATTTAGCTGGACCCTTACCTTTCAAGAAGGTATTAACAGAGAAATTGAGATTTTTTTTCTTCCAAATCACTTTTCTCATAGCCCCTTCCATCCCTCGTCTTTCTTACATAGATACCCCATATATTTAATGAACTCTTCCGATGTCCAATCATATATTGATAGAAGCTTATTCGGCTGCACTGGAGAAAAACAAACAAGAACATCCGCTAAAAAATATGATTTCTGTGCACTTGAAATTCATGCCTTAATGATAAATTATATGGTAAAAAAAAATGAAGAAAATTTTGGATTTCAATAAATAAAGAAACAAAACAGCTAAAATAAACCTGATTTAAATGAAGGGGTTCTACAGAGGGGGGGGGGGGGGGCTAATAGAGCTGAAAAATAATATAATTGCTAGTTTTCCACTTCATTTTTATTTGTAGAGGAAAAGAGATGGAAAATTCTATCCTGCAAAGCCACATTCCCTGTAGCACCTAAAAACTTTGTTCCTTGGGAATAAAAGTGAATGAGATTCTAAGAAAGGAGTTAGTTTGGAAGGGCAGAAACATACACATATGTATATAGTATACTTATGGCATAAATGGTTTCATTCCAGAGCAAAAATCAGGCTAATTGCATGGATTTACATTTTAGAATTGTTTTTTTATAGTTAATCAGTGCCTACTCTTGCTTCTAACAAATCAGAGTCTTTGATTTTATTACCCCCCTCACTAGCTATTTTTTTTTTTCTTCGGCCAATGAGTATTACTCCCTTTAAAAAGGTATTTTGGTGCTCCTAAATACCGAAAATATTTACATACGTAATATATTATCTCAAAAGTGTATATACATGAAATAATAAAACACTTTTAGGATGACACTCGTGTTTACAAAGGTTATATTGTCATTAAATGAAACAGTTAACCATTCTATGAGGCTGGGAACAGAAAACTCAAAGAGAAATATGAGACCGTACAGGATTCAAACCTTGTCATGTTGGGCGAGTTTTAAATCCTGTATGAGGATCATTTTTTTTTCTTCCTTGTGGCTTAAACTTTTTTCAAACCTAATGGATAAATTAGGTGTTTTATTTAATGATGTATTACTTACATAAACACAAGTGTCAACCAACCAAAACGCAACGTTATATGTAACATTGTCATAAGTATATTCCTTTAAGACAGAGATGGAGCAAGGTGGTTAAGAGTTGGAATTCTTTTAAAATATGTAAATTATGATCCCCCCCCCCTCCCAATCTTAATTACAATACGCAAGAACTGATCTAACAGGGGAAAAAATTAACATCTTTATTTAAAAAAAATTCTCTTGTTTTTAGATTTTTGTTTGATTTATTTTTTATAAGTGATGATGATGATAATGATGATGAGTGAGAGAGAGAGAGTGGTTGTACCCAGCAGCATCAGCAAGCAGAAGCAAGCCAACAGCAGTCACTCCCCCCACCACCCCCAATAATTAGGAGGGGGAGGGAGGGGTCACAGTTCAGAGTAGGAGAGGGCACCGGTTGCCAATGTCAATAACACCTTGACCCATCTAACCAACCACTCCCTTGTAGATTCAACTGATGGAGAAGGATGACTGCTTTTCAGAGGACCTCAATCCAGCGAACAACGCCTCGGTTGACAAGTTCTCTATTTACAAAGGTCACCTGGAGAAAGAGAAAAAATAAGGTGGGCATTTTAGAGGCAATTTTTACCAATCTTAAAAACAAGTCTAAAAATAATTATATATATATATATATATATATATATATATATATATGGAAAATGAAAAAGGAAAGTCAAAAAGTATTATTTATGTATTCATCAACATTTCGTCTTTATTGTAAGACTTCCTCAGGATGAAAAATGCAGAAAAAAATAATCATACAATCATCAATTTCATTTGCTTGAAAGCGGCGAATTTCGGCTGGTTTGTGAGTGAAAGAATAAAAAAATTTGCGTGTCAGCAGCAGCAGTTTATGGAGATTTTAGTAGGGGGGGGGGAAAGAGTTTGTTGAAATGAGTTTGTTTTTAGCCTTAAAAAAAAAATATTGTCTGGGTCATCATGTCAAAACCAACAACTCCTGCTGCTAACACGCAGCCAAATTGCCTTTCTCAATTTTTTTTGATTCAATCCATTGAAGTATTTGTAAAACAAGCACAAGGATGCTACATTGCGGCAATGGGACAGAGGCTGAAGCTTGGTTGACAGTGTGGGACCTATCAGGTTGGCGACTCTTTTTTGGACCTTATCTAGGAGGGAGAGACTAGTGGATGATGCACCAGCCCAGATGTGGCAACAATACTCCATGCATGAGCGGATGGTGGCTTTGTAGAGATACAGGATAATGTCAGGTGTGAGGAGTTTACTAGCACGGTAGAGGGAGCCCACCTTCTTTGCTGCAGCCTTGGCAATGTCTTCAATGTATTAGTTCCAATTCATGTTACCTGTGACGGTTAGGCCGAGGAGTTTGAATGTTGAACTCTCAGGTAGGGTGTTATTTGCCATGACAATCGGCGGTTGGAGAGGTTTCTTGTAGTTATTGAAGGAAAGGAGCTTTGTCTTTGCGGCATTAAAAGTTACCAACCATTTATGCCCCCAATCCACTACAGCCTGGAGGTTATTTTCTAAGGATTCAGTTATTGCCTCAGATATGATCGCGTCCGTTTTACCCACATGATGAGAGTAAAGCGTGGTGTCGTCAGCAAATAAACCAATCTCAGACTATGTCATCAGGGAGATCATTTATGAAGATCAGGAACAATAAAGGTCCAAGGATAGATCCCTGGGGTACACCAGCATTTATGTCATGTTGCTTAGATGAACAGCCATCGAGGACAACCTGGGTTTTTCTTTTGGTTAGGAAGGATCTAATTATATTAAGTAATTGCCCAGTAATACCGTATGAGTGTATTTTCAGGAGAAGCCCTTTATGCCATACCTTGTCAAAGGCCTTGGATATATCAAGCACTACTGCCAGTGTCGAGTGTATGATACATGCATTCAGAGATGACCGTTAGGATGTATGCAGTAGATCGTGCTTGTCTAAATACATACCGGCGATCAGAAAGAAGTTTAGCATTAACTAAGTGCCAGACTATCGCCAGATTGATTAAGGATTCAAAGATTTTAGCAAAGATCGGGAGTAGACTGATTGGGCGGTAGTTCTGAGGATCAGTTCTATTCCCAGAATTCTTGCAGACTGGTACCACAGAGGCATTTTTCCAACTATCGGGGAAGCAAGATTCAGCTAGGCATTTGTTGTAGAGTTTGGAGAGAACAGGGGCCAGCTCAGCAGAGCATTTCTTTATTACTATTACAGGTATAAGATCAAGTTTTGAAGGTGTCAAGGTTTTTTATGATGTCTCTGACCTGGGATAGGGTGATGATCAGGTTATCAAGTGTGGCTTCGGTCTGCAATGGGAATCCAGGGAGGGAGTGGTTTTCTGAGTCCAAAGTAGAGTTTGAGGTGAAACGCTGGGTAAGTAGTTAAGCCTTATCAGTTGCCGTGCAAACGACATCATTGTGGTTTGATAATGGGGGAATCATTGATTAGCCATTGTTCACCACACTGTTGTGAATTTTCCAGAAGCCGCGAGTACCTAGTTTCTGTGAGTGAATGCGTTTTTTTGTTAACTCAGTATACCTACTTTTTGCTTCACCTATCACGTCCTTACAATTATTTCTTGAATATAAATTTCTGTCTATTAGCAGCTGACTTATGGCGGCCGAATTTACAGAATGCTTGCTGCCTCTCAGCAATGGCAGCTGCACATTCCAAGGTGAACCATTGAGAAGAGTGGGGCTTGCTAAAGAATTTTCGCATGGGGACATAGGCTTCAATGCCTGCTTTGACTCATTCAGTTAACTCATTTGCACACTGGTCAGCAGGGAGTGAGAAGGTTTCCCTCCATGGGGCGTCGCTGATGTGAGTTCTGACTCAAAATCAGCTTATAGTACCTTGTTATTTTGAGCAACGGCTCACAGCTTTTGGACAAGTTTTTAGGGTGATATGAATCATTAGCACACAAGCCTCGGGCATTGAGGTCAAGAATAGGTCTAGAAGTGAGGCTTGCTGGTCTGCTCGATCGGGGGATGCAGGTCGGGAAATCAACAGTCTGAGAGAGGGAGTGAGCTAAGGAGAAATTATACGTAGTGTTGTCGGCTGCATCAGTAAGGCTGGAGAATCCCAACCAGTCATGGTGGTGTGCATTAAAATCCCTAAATACATGTATCTGGGCATTCGAGTCAAGTGAGAGTGCTCTATCTATGCTTTCAGAGAGAGTTTAGCAGTGTACAGTCCTTGGTCGAAGGGGAACGGTTTAAGAAATATAAGTAACTAACGCTGTGATGTAAAGTCATCTAAAGCACATGTAGTCTTGGTCATCCAATTCTAACCTATATTCTCTAGTCAGGGGGAGAGTGTTCTGAACATAAACTCCTAGCCCATGCATATGTTTGTCAGAGTCTTTACGGTAGAGTGGGAGGTAGTCAGTCATGTCAAAGTGGTGAGAGGTGATTGAGGATTGAAGGTTATTTTCACTTAGTGCTAGGGTATCCATGGAGTTTGTCAGAAGAAAGGTTTCTACTTCGTTGATGTTGGTTCTAAGTCCCCGGATATTTGTGAATGCGAGCCTCAAGGGTGGAGGCGAAGGTGTTTTTGTTGGGTGTCTGGTTTAGGTTTGATTTGATTTTTTTGTAATGACATGTTTGTTCTGATATAGAGTGGGGTGGGCAAGGTGAGTGCTTGTTAGGTACCAATAAGCTCACACAACCAGTCCATTAGTTGCAACCTCGTCCATGGGGGTTGTGACCTCGGAAAAGCCCATCGGAGATAACTGCAGGGTCCCTTTCCATGCACGACATGGCACATACAACTACCCACGGTATTATGCAACTGATGATGGAGCAGCCGTTCTTAGCGCTACCTAAGAGTTTGGGCTCCTATCCTGTCAGTCGGAAACAGCAGGCTGACAAGCTGTCTAACCTGTTGGAACAAGAGCGACCCAGACTGTTCATGTAAGACTTAGAGACGAAAAAACTATCCCCGAGTTGCCCAAATAGAGAGAAAGAGAAACGACGTTCATTGTCCTAGTAAGGAAACAGGGCCAGGCACTGGGTGTTTTGAGGCGTACCAACAGACAAAGAAAGAGTGCAAAGGTCGGCGATAGGCAGAATCTATCTACTCCTTAAGCAATTGTAGGTTTGCAAACCGGATATTTTGTTTGAGATTCCAACTCTAGGAAGATTGTCAATCTGGACTAAGGAGGCTTCCCTCCCCAACGGTTTGCTGCCACGACGTAAGTAGTTGGTAGCAAGGTTATATTATCAGAGATTTCCAGCCTGTGCCCGTGTACTAGTCGGGTATTTACGAGCCACCACAGGTTAAAAAAAAAAAAGAAAAAAAAAAGACAGCCATAACTTCAAGCCAGTGTGTGAGTTCAGGAAATTACTTCAGTGGGAAATCAATAGATAGGCAATAAGACAGTATATATAGATCAAGAATTAAACACATTTAAGTCAAACACAGAATTAATTACATTCAAATAATACACATTAGAATTTAGAGAGGTTAATATGTGAGTGGCCGAAACTGTAAGAGAAGAGAAAATAAAAAATAAATAAAAAAGTGCTTATCTTCACGTTGTTGGCATGGGGAAATATTGGGTCATGCTTAGTGCGGCTAGCCTACGAAACGTTCAGTTTTGGTATTTAGGATGCTGCGAAGTATCCCTAAACTAAGGGAGGGTTGGCCAATACGAGACAATGTCTAATGCCTACTCTTCATGACTTGCTTCAAAAAGTTTTGACGTTCTTCACTTCTAAATAGGTCAAACAAACAAAAGACAATATTGCTACAATCGGCCAACCGTACAAACTTAAGTCTTTTATGCACAAATGAGATTTAATATCCATATTACCACCCCTATAGCTTATATTTTATAATTTTGTTTTTATTCAGTTTACGTCCTTTTTTAATTTAAGAGGCAAAACTGCAGTATATATAAAAAGATATAATCACAAAAACACATTTAATTACCAAAAAGACAGATCGTACATCACTGGCCATTTTTGGAAACTTAAGGATAGTTGAATAGAAAATATTAAGGTACATAGATTTTTAGACAATCAGTGTTGATTTTGTATGCGCAAGAAACCAAGTTTAAAGATATAAAAAATTCACTAAATCATAGAAATGAAATAGCCACAAACTGTAGACATAAAATTGTTATGTCTGGATGTTTATATGTTTCGGTGTAATAACTCAGAAAAATGAAGGAAGTATGAAGTAGAACCATTAACAGATTTATTTAACAAACACCCTGATTAAATTGGAATGTAGAAAAACTGCCGAACGCTTGTGAGACCTTTCTGTTTACTTTTCACTGTTCGCAGATGACTTCTTTAATTCAAGGGCGATAACTCTTTTTGATTCAAAGTAAATAACTATTTTGTTTTGTTAGGTTGCCCTAATAAGAATAAACTTTACTTAGAGATTGCTAAATAAAAAATTTTTCACTTAAAAAACCCAATACAATTAAAAATAAAAAGTATAAAGTGAATCTACACTATTTGAAAAAAAAAAAATAAAAAGCTGAAAGCTTCTATAGTAGTAGTACGATGGATCTTAAGTTAAAGTTAAAACAAAATAAGATTTGGTTATAGTTAAAGTGATATAATTGGCCCATTGCAACAAAGCCATCTTTTGTCTGTTTGATCCACTTAAAAGTGGAGAGCTCAAAAACAACAAAAAAAGGAAATGAATAGGGAGTGTGGGGAAAATAAAATCAAGAACTAATTAATTGAAGTGGACACTGCTTGACTATAAAAAGGATCTTAGAATGTAAAGCTATGCATTTAGCCTGATTTTCTTAGCGAATGCAACAAACGTTCCTGTGCAGCTCACGTACCATAAGTATATTTTTATACTATATATATTAAAAAGAAAAATACTTATTCTGACCATTGACTTTGTAAGACTGGGGCATTCTTTTGTTTATGACCGAAACAGTACCAGCCGTTTATGTACAAAATTAATAAAAAGAAATTTCTACATTGCTCTACCTGTGTCAGACAAACAATTATGTTTTTTTTTATATAGATATTATTAATCTATTATATAATCATGATAGAAGGTGCAATAATTCGTTTGCAAAAACTTATCTAGTATGCTGTCTTTATGAAATGCTACAAGAAGCCTTTGTTGTCACTCTTCAAGGCTGCTGAGCAGATTCAAGGTAAGTCTAATCATACTGTCTTTCTTTAAAACAGGTAACAATTGTTTAACACACCACTCAATAAGTCCCGGGCCTAACTAATAAAACAAATTAGTAGCTATTATTCATTAACATTCTCCTAGGGTGATACGATTCCAACACTTCTCTCACAATTCAATGTCTTTTTTTTTGTAGAATAATTTGTCTTTGGCCTAAAAATATGCTTCGGTTTCAGATATCACTTCTATATTAGAGTCAAATCTATTTCTCTGGAGAATTCTTTTGAGTTCTGCAAACAACCAGTAGTCGCTGGGGACCAGATCTGGAGAATAGGGTGGGTGCAGAAGCAATTCGATGTGTAATTCATGTAGTTTTGCCATCATTGCAATTGACTTGTGACATGGTGCATTGTCTTGGTGAAAGCACCTTCCTCTTCATTTATAGCTTTTTTTTGTGATTTCTTCCTTAAAAAGCACCAATAATGCTATATAATATTCGTTATTGATGGTTCTGCCTGTCTCAAGGTAACCGATGAACAAAGTACCTTGCACATCCAAAAATACAGAGGCCAAAACCCTGTCTGCTGATGTTTGCATCTTTGTTCACTTGGATAACTTCCACCTGCTGCTGTTTACTCAGCAGATTTGACTTCGGAGTGAAGTGGTGGATCATGTTTCATCCATTATCACACTGACACAAAAACAATTTTTCAGTGTTTGCAACTGTTTCAATGTGTTGTTTTTGATCGACTGAACAAACGTGACACTTTGAACACCGCTTTTCCATTGACAAATGTTCATAAAAACTGGTGAATGAACTGCCTTATGATATCTTTAACTCCTATTTCATGCAATTTCAATTTACAATTGGCTAAAACAAGTTTGAATTTGTCTGATGTTTTCTGGGACAACTGCCGAATTTAGGCGACCTGTGTGGCTGTGTTTGAAGTCAGCATATTACCTCTGAACCATTGTTTCTGATGGAGCAGAATCCGAATAACACTTATTAAGCCATTGCTTTGCTTGCACAGTATTTTTCCCCATCAGAAAGCAATGCTTTATCAACACAAGTAATTCAGATTTTTCCATAGTTTTGAAAATTTGAAACACTTAAATAACTAATTTGTAAACTAATAATCTGATCGGGCTCAAATTTTGACACATACTGTTTGAAGGTTAGTATTTTATAAAAATCGTATGGATTTTTTTTAATTAGTGATTCCATCTATGTCAGACCCAGGACTTATTGAGTTATGTTTTATAAAAAAAAAACCTTACAAAGAAAATAAATTGGTATTACATTAAATAACACTAGGTCAAGAAAAAAAAATTCAATTTTAAGCAAGTTACAGTGATTAAACAACTTTAAATCTTTTTTTAGAATAAATTGAAACTTTTTTCTTATTATAAATTCTTATTTTAAATTGAAAATGTTAATTACTCAAATTTATTATCATAATACAAATAAAATAAACCAATAGTTCATTACATCATGGATATTTACTTTTCAGCAAGTTAAGCTTACTTTTCAATTTCTTTAATTGTTGCATTTAAAAAAAATGCAAGCCATAACACTTGAAACATTTACAACAGAAGCGAGAGTTACTGTCCATGTAGAAGCAGCAGTAGACAATAAAATGATTATTTTTACACATACAAAAAAGCTGACCACTACTAGATAAGATATTTAGGCCTTAGAATTAACATCAATTAATTTCTTATCCTATTTTTTCCATAACCAAATCAGGTATTTTGTTGCACAATCTAGCTGTGATTACAACAATTTTACATTAACTAGAAATAATTATAGTTTCATAAGATGATACTGTAATAATTTAACTTCCACATTAACAAATATAAAAATATTTGGAAATTACATAGGCTTTTCTTTTTGCAATTAATTTCTCCACCCGGGTTAACACACACAGCATTGGCCGGGTGCTATAAAAAAATAGTGACGTATGACGAAAAAAATCTATTCATTAACATTAGAAGGTTCAGCAGACGAACTAAATACTCATCCATCAAATAATTCTTTGCAATTTAATTTCTTTACTATTTATATTTTACTAGCTGTATTTACTTGATGTTGCCGAAGGGGGGGGGGGGGGGGGATAATTCAAAATAGTCAAATTAAAAAAAAAGATTTTAAATTCGTTTTAGTTTTGTCTTATTTCAATATTCAATTAATAGAAGATAAAAAATCATCCAATGTATTTATCAAAGTTATGTATAGACAAGAAACATCAGATCTTTTTTATTCATCATGTACTATATTAAAAATAGCATTAGCTAAACACACATGCAAAAATAGTAGAAAGTAAACTTAATGATCATAACTAGCTCAAACCTGTTACGATATGCTAGCTTGACCAATTTTTAACCAGCCTTGTTACAGATCATTATACTTTTGTTCAATTGTTAGTATATTTAAAATATTGCCTAACATTAAAGATTTACACAAGGTAGGTAACTGTTTAAGGGATGCAACTTCAACTATCTGAACATACATTATGTAAAACTTATTTTTGGACCCCTTTTTGTTCAATTAAGGTCATATGTGTGTGTAATAATAAGTAATAAACAAGGTTGCAGTCATGTATCTATTTTTTGTTTTTAATTTCTGAAAGGCTTATTACACAAAATTTTTTTTGAATTTGAACTGATAAAATTCTATTAGGCAATGTAATTACCCCCACCTTCACTACAAAACAAACAAACCTCAAATCTTTTCTATTATAGATACATAAACTCTATGCAAACAAATTCCATGTTATACAATTTTCATAAAGTTTGTTTAAAATTTATGCATGTCTCTTTGGGCATCTCGTTTAAATCAATAATCTCAGGTCAACTTAAAAAAAAATATCACACAATATAGATCAAATTCTAAGTATTTTAGATATTCAATTTTACCAGTATTTCTGAATTCATCAAGTTTATTTGTAAACTGATTCAATGCTATGTTTAATTTGATTAGGCAACTTGATCCAAAAATATATTACTCTAGCAGAAAAAAATTAAACTCAGGTTCATTTTTTGAAATCTTTCTCGTCAATAAATTAGTTTAATATCTCTCCATATAAAAGTGTTCCATATTTAGAAATGTCTTCATTGAGACATTCAAAATAATGACATCTTGATCTTCTCTCTAATAAAGTAGTTATAAGTAGCCTTATAATTGAGATCGCTTAATCGTTTTAGTTTGTTTACTTTTCTTTGTACACTTCCCAGTTTTAACATTATATCCTAATTCCCACATAACTACTGGTGCCCAGGATTTAGTACAATATTGTATATGAGGTGTTATTAAATATTCTAAGAATAGCATTGTTTTTCATTTGAAATAAGATGTCTAATCATTGAACCAATCATTTTATTTGCTTTAGAGTGAAAAAAAAGATTAAATTAAACTAAAGTAATATTTTTATATTCCTTTTCTCATGATCACTGGCTTAAAAATAAAAATAAAGAGAAGATAACTCATTTAGAGGCCCAGGACATAGTAAACAAAAATAAACCACTGAAAAGAAAAAAAACAAAAAATTTTTTTTTTTAAATAGAGAAATAAAAGAATGCTAAAAAGGAAAAATAGGACATTAGACTAATATTCTTATTTTAGTTATTTTCTCAGTATTTTGACCAATGTAACCTCAGAGCTCCTCAGGTACATCTTTTTGAATTTAGGAACCTATACGGAATTTTAAAATTTAATCCTATACACTTACCCTCAGACGAAGAAGTAATGACGAAGTAACACTACCTCAAAAAAAAAAAAAAAAAAAAAAGAAGAGATTAATCTGGAGAGGATATACTATATTGTTCTCCCAAAAAAGGTAATGCCTGGGAGGAATGAATCATGAAAATATACTACACTACCTCCCAAAGGAGGAGGTAAGGCCTCGCTTCTTGGCATTTGTTTTAGAGACCACCAGTTTATCACTTGCAGTGGTGCAGATCTCCGTTCTGTATTACTCGCAGTGGTGCAGGTAAATGAAAAGCGTTCACAATCTCCCGATCAGTGCATCAGGGATCCTTGCGTTAGAGTCATTACTGCGCAAACTAAAAAGCGGGGAGGTAAGTTCAGTCTCACGTGGAATCGCTTTGCACGACAAGGTGTGAGCCAAGGTTTCCGTGTTCGCTGATGACATCACCGTCTGTGTCGTGCTTCTGAGAAATCGACAGGGCGACAGAAGCGCTCACACGTTACAAAACAATCACAAGGGGGCCAAAATCAACTGGTCTGTGTTCGGATGTCTGGAGCAGTGACACCACCCTTCCGGCTACTTCCTACTGGACAGATGGCCTAGTTCAAATCCTTGGCGTGTGGTTTGGACCAGGACTCCAGCTCGAGGAATTGGTTGGAGGTACAGTCAAAGGTCACAGAGTCGGTTAACACTTGGCTTTGAAGGAAACTCTCCTTAAAGGGTAAAGTCGAGGCGTGCACCACTTGCATCTTATTCTTTATCGATTGACCGTACTTTCTCTGCCTGCGCACCACCTAAAAGTTCTCCGACACCTTCTGTCCTCACTTCTCTGTAAGAGGCACTGGGTTCAGATAATCTGTATTCAATGTCTGTGTGAGGGAGGCGTGGAGATGCCCAATTTGATGTGTAATCGAAACACAGAGAGACTAACTTCCTCGCAGTCAATAGCGCCTTTCCCAACCTCATTCTTGACCATTTGGTTGAGGGCCGCCGTAGGCCGATGAGCGAATCACAGTTCTTTCAGAGAGTGTTTAGCTGCACTCAAAAAGCTTCCCCAGTTCAGTGACTTTTCTCGGTCTTCGAGAAAGGAACTCCACATGAGATTACTGAGGAAGGCAGCTGACGATCTGTTCGTCGAGCGGTTTTGGTGGCCGGAGAAGATCCGCTCCAAATGAAATTGGGCGCCAGATACAAGTCATCTCAACAACTCTGACCTGATGATTGGCCCGGAACGCAAAGAAAAAAAGCCTGATCACACTTTCTACCAATGCCACGAACTCTGGAAGTTCTGAAGGTGATGGCTTGTATTGTACCCTCTGCCACTAACATCTTGCATAATCGACAACGTCATGGGACGAGGAGAGACGAATGGTGTTGCTCACAATCTTGGCCTAGCGCGAATGGTGGTGTGGACATCGCGTCCGAGAGATAACCAACGGGTTGAATCTTTTGCTGATCAGGATCTGAACGCGTTTTTCAAGCACCAGTCGAAGGTCAAGATCAGATGTGATAGAAAAAGATTACATTCCTCGGTTTTTGAAAAAAGGCGGATACAAGTAGCGAGCTTGTGTGTACGGAAAGGAGTCAAGTATGAGTATGTGTTCCCTGCCGCCGCAGATGGTTTCCCTTTTTTCTCCATATGTGGTCATCCATACCAGACTTTTCAATATCTCCACATATTATGTTCTTCTAACCTTACTTTTAGTGTGCAACCGATCCCACCTTTGTATATTTCCCACATTTACATGGAATGGCATACATGGTCATATGTTCCGAAGAGTGGAGTCTCTCCTGTATACCGTTTTGAGGTCATACGGATTACATATTCTTAATTTTTTTCAGACAAACCCATCAGATATGATGGGCAGGGTATGATGAGTTTTCAAGTAGTTTTCCTTTGATCTAGATTTCTCTGAATAGTTATTTCGGCGAAGAGTTTCTTTTAGCGTGTCCATTTCTTCTTCATATTTATTGGTGTTACTACATATTGCTTTTGCTCGATGTAGGTAACAGACGATTTCTTTGTTTTTATTTTTTACCTTGTATTGAAGGATGAGGGTTGAAGTTGAGGTATTGTTCAGTAAGGGTTGACTTTCGATGTACAAGTGACCTGAAACCCTTTCCAGTGCAAGTTATCAACACATCTAGACAAAACATAAAAATTCACACTTCTACATGTCATGGCTGACGATACTAGAACGATCTACCCTCGCATATTATATAAAGGATTCAGTTCGAAATTCTGTAAAAGTCCCCTAGTTCAAAAGAAAAAATTCCTAAATTCAAAAAGATGCACCCGAGGAAGGTCGGAGGTTACATCAGCTGAAACATTGTATGAGAATAGTAGTCCAAATTATCAAAATAACCCATATTATCAAGCTTCATCAACAATTCCGAAACAAGACATTTTCTTTCTAACTGGGGTAATTTGTTAATTTGTGCTTTACCATTTGTAATCTCAACTATGGATAAAACAAAAGCTTAGTTGGATTCTTTGGTTGGCAACCAGTCTAGATTAAAACATTTTTTTTTTAAAAT